>LKNJ01000382.1:106671-175935 GCA_002120245.1 Maccullochella peelii | reverse complement strand
CGTACTTTTTCACATATCTGCATTTTCAGCAGTGCTTCCAATTCTGGCAATTCATTTCACATTTCTGCATTTTCAGCACTGTTTTGCAAATGAACTTCAGCTTTCAGCTTTTCTACGCATTTTCTGCAGGAAATGCAATTTTTCTAGTTTTATCATTCATTCGTTCATTTTGTTATTGAAGTTGTCTCTATTCCTGAAGGGTCTTTTAATTTCTGCTCACAAGAGTGTGGTTTTCCTTCTCCGTAGCTTTTGTGTGTGTTTCAGGGTTCAGGGGTCGTGGGGGTCGAGAGGCGGTATGAATGACTGCCTGTTATCAGGTGGCAAACAAAAGAATGTGTGTGTGAGTGTGCGCGCATGTATTTAAGAGAGAGAAACAGGAAACAAAGATTGACTGAATGACAGAAGGAAAGAGACCGAGTCAGAGAGATCGTGATAGATGGCAATATAAACACAATCAGGAGACAGAAACGTACGGGCCGGCAAAATGAAAAACAAAATGCTGCGCTATAATGTGATGACCTTGCATTGGAATTAACTTCACATCTGAACAACTTCTTTCTCTTGTGTTTTACTATACTTTTTTCTATCATATTCTAAATATTTTTCTTATTTCAGTCATCTTAACACCTCCTGCCTTTTTTCCAATATTTTATATCTTTTTTCTATCGTGATCCTCATCATCCTGCCGCATTTCATATTTCCTCCACACGCTTCAAGTCCCTTAGGACTTAGATTTACATTTAATTTTTTTTTTACGAATCGGCCTTCTCCCAAAATGTTATGAAATTATCACAATGTCTTAAAATGCAAATGTCTGGCACATACACAAAAAGTGTTGCAAAATAGCTAACATTGTAGTAGAAAGTATGGAGGTGCAGGTGAATGGGTACACTCTTTCAACTCTAATAAACCAAGTGGAATTCCTTTCTCATATTTAACCATGACTAAAGCCTTTCCAAAACCTAATGTGCAGCTTCCCAAACCTAACCCTAATCTCAACTCTATCTTTTAATCAATGTTTTCACTCACCTGGACTCATGTGCCTCTTGTGCTACTGGTACACTTTTACTAATGTTAGTGACTCACAACCCAATAATCACATATTTCTGTAAAGAAATGTTGTGCTTGTCAGAATTTGCACTCCATTTTTTCTTTTGACCTTTCCGTGTCAACAAACAACCCTTTGAAATGAAGTAATGGCTGCAAACTGTATAAGAGATAGTAAAACAATGGCAGTACTAACATTGTACAGATATTTCAACTTTCTGGTGCAAACTTGTTTTGGGTAAATTTCTTATTTGCCGCACCATGTTCAAATTTCCGATTTTAAATCCTTAAATCTTTATTTTCTCTTTATTACTCTATATTTATCCCTTCTATCTGTTTTCTGTCTTCTATCTCCTCTCCCTTATTCATCTCCTAACCCCTTACCCCCCTCCTGTCGTCTGTTTTTCACCCTCATTTCATGACTCCCCCTTTCTTTTCCCTGCTAATTGCCACCTCGTTGTAGCATCCCGGGAGCCAGGAGCTCATTAATTGCTGAAGAGGAGACAGGTGGCGCCACACTGATGCTTCTTGTTAGTTGTGTGTGTCTATTTATTGTGTTCATGTTCTGTTTGCTTGTGCATGTTTGTTTGCATGAGTTTTTCCTTGTTTGTGTGTGCATTTCTTTGTGTGTGTGTGTGTGTGTGTGTGTATGTATGTGTTTAAATGTGTGTGTGCGGTGCCCCTGCTTGTTAGCGGCGCAAAAGCCCCTTCTCACTGTAATCTCTTTGTTTATGCAGTGCGAAAAGGGCCTGGCAGGGGCATGAACTCCCCACGCTCTTATCCCACTGCGCCACTCACCCCTAGTAGACCCTCATGCCCCCCCGCCACCCTTCCGACACCCTGCTTTGCTCCCATCACCTCCCCCATCCGACTCAACTCCTGCCCAACTCTGTTCTCCCTCCCTATGTCCCGTTGTCCCTTCTTCCTGTCCGGCTTTGTTAACATCAGAAACTTAAGCTGCACGTTCTGCAAGAGGTCAGCAAAGATGCACCTAACTATACTGTAGGACACCATGTTCATGTGTCACCTACTGTGTTGGGCAAGTTACCAGAAAACTGAAGTAAATTACTCATTGAAATAGTAATTACATTACTTTACTAATTACTCAGTACCTAGCGGTACTTGAATTTGTAACTGTGATTTACTTACTGAAAAAAGTACTCACATTACTTTTACAACACGTTACTAAGTAATGTGTTGCTGCCCATCACTGGTTACAAATATGCATTCATTCAATCCATTATCAAAGTGTTTCGGAAGTGGTCACAGGCCTGCTTCATGCTAAGAGATCGGTGCCAGTAGAAATTATATTTAACATCAATACATTTTAATTGGTCATGCTTAGTTTAGAATCTGGTGAATGAATCAAACCTAAAATAACCTGCACAAGCCAATTGAACGCTGGTTTGAAATTGAAAGTGTATAACTGAATTTTGGTTTTTAGAAATAGTTTTATAATCAGTATTCTTTCAATCAAACAACTAACTTTAAACACATTGCTCTCATTGTCTTTTTCTCTCTGTTGCCTTTTTTTTTCTCTCTTCCCTTCTTTGCTCCAGAGTGCTTGTTTTGGTCAAATCACATACTTCTTCTCTCCCTCCATGTTGGCCCTCACCTCTAACCTCTCTCACATAGCTCTCCTTTGAAGTCTTCAGTAAAACGCTGTTTTCAATCCCTGGCAGTGTGTATCTGATTGTTTGGTAAAGTCTGTGAGAAAGAACAATTACAAAGCACTAGTGTTTTGCCTAACAGATGGTATTATCGGTTGGTCAAAAGGTGGTCTTTTGGCAGGTCTAGAGGAGCTGGTGTCATGGGCAATGATGTGTGAATAAGTTAGTGTGTGTGTGTTTGTGTGTCTGGGTTAGTGTACATGTCTTTGTATCCGTGTGTGTCCATGTGTTCATGCAGGTGTGGGGGTTACTGGCAGTTTGTAGGTCAGCCCCCTGCCCCTGGTGTCACCTTGCTCCGTTTGGCCCTGAACAACCACCATAACAAGGCATCTTCTCTTCGGTGTCTGGCTCTTTTGTCTTTCTTCTCTAATCTGTCCTCTTCTATCTGTCCACAGATAATTGAATCACTGCATTCAATTGAATTAGTTATCTTTCTGATAATCAGTCTGCATATGTTTTCAGATAATTTGCTGTCAGTTTATCACATGCCATTCAGAACAGGAGTGTCTTGATTTCAAAGCCATAAACATTTCAAGTGATGATATTACTAAATCTTCAAAACACACAACACTCAGCAGACTTGCGTAGGAATTATAAATCAACTGAACGAGGCGTTGTGTTTGGCAAGTGTGTGTGTAAGAGAGACAGAGAAAAAGAGGGAGAACTGGAGAATCCACAGTGAATAGGACCAGCAATACAGGTTTTATTGGCTTACGCTATTTTTGGCTGTAGGGACAGTTGTCATTGGCTATGGGAACATGTGTAGCTCTTTTATTAGCGTAAGCTCCCACTTTAGGTGGTCCTCACCACCTATTCAGGGCAAAACAGAGTTTTAAATGGTTAATTACAATTACATAACCTTAAGCTTGTAAATCAGATTCCTATGATATCACATAAAGTGTTGCAAAAGATATGACAGAAATAATTTGCTAGCTAATGTGTAGCTGCTAGTTCGTTGAAAGGCTGTTGCCCCAAACTGTCCTAGTGACAGCTCAACAAAAACAACACTGGACTCAGTTATTGCAGTTATTTACCTCATGACAGGCATGTGCCTCCTCCTCCGCAGCTGACTGAACTCCTGTTGAACTTTTTGATGCCGTTCAGTTCAGAAATCTTAAGCTTCCTCGTATACTGCTTCCCTTTTGTTTGATAGCATACAGTGTTTGATCCATATTCCAAACCCTGAATTTTCACTATTGATTTTAAATTGACAGTAGGAAATGGTATAACATGCTTGTTGTTACTCACACTGTATTATTTAGACTATGAATGACACCATGTTAAGAGGTGAAGGATGAATTGTTGTTATATCCTCAAAGACATTAGTAAATATTAGGGATGCAATTATTAGGGATCCAACTTTTTCTCCACAAAATGGGTTCGGATACCCAAACTTAGTGAGTCAGCCATGTGCAGACCTCCCCTCAGTCTAATTGCTTCTACATCTCTTCATCAAACCAAGTCACCCATTCATGGCTCCATCTTTTTTAAGGACCAAAAACCAACCTGATAACATAGCTCTTCCAGTAGTATTTTTTTAAACTCTAGTTGCTAAAAGTTCATTGTTAATGAGATGTAATGTCAGTCCTCCTTTCCTAGGCTGTTTTCCTTTATCAAACTTTGTTAAACATGTAGTAAAATGTTAGGTTAGTTACAGCAAATCAGTCAGAGCTGCCTCAGATATTTTGTGTGACAGATGGAAACACAGGCGGGTGCCTATCATTGTGGGGGGACAAAAAAAAAACTGTTGGTGGGTGGCTGCAGATCGTGATCCTCAGTTTTTTGGTAAGCTGTCTCAGATTTATGAATCAGAAAAGTAGGCAGGCAAAGATCCCACAGAGCAGGTGGGACATCTCGCTCTCTCTTTCAGCTCCCACTCAGGAAGTAGCTGCCACACGACTCTTCTGTCTTCTGCATACTATTCTGTTACCCTAACGGGACATTTTTAACATTCCACCCTTTTGGCCAATCAGTTCCTTCTTTGACAACCCTAACCCCTGCTCTTCATAGGGGGCCAAAGTGATTGTGAACTAATGGCATTTGATTTGATATACATAATTTATTTATGACACTACAACTACTCTAAGTAAATTTGAGCCTTTAATATATGGTTTTATTTTACCCGTTATGTGCCTTAGGGCAAAGCAACAGGATATCAATCCCATTGAAATCATATAGAAAACATTGTCTTTGCCAGATGGCTTGAGGGAAAACTCAGGCATTCATTTTGGATATACAGTAAAGCAATTAAGAATAATTGAAATATTTATGATATCATGATTACAGAGGCCTATTTCTGACACTCATTCTCAGTTTTGTTGTACCTCGCCCTAACCACACCTATCCCTGTCAATGATTTTATGGTGGTTGTAAAGTGATACAGTGAGTGGTTTCACAATGACAGTAACAAGCTGTAAAAGCCATTCCCAGTCTATCATTAGGCCTTCATTAAGTTTAAATGGCTTTACACCTACCTCTGTGTGTGTGTGTGTGTGTGTGTGTGTGTGTGTGAATGTTTCGAATGAAAGAAACAAAGAAAAAAAAGACGGAAGGAAAATGGAAAGAAAAGAAAAATCTTTATCTTATGTGTTTAGGTTATTAGATTTGAGGAGGCCTTGAAAGCCATATGTGGATGTTTGACTGATCTAGGATGGTTGTACCAACCACAAAATGTCAGCATCTGTTTGATATGATTTTAATCTGTATTCTATGAGCACAACTGTTTGTGTGGTCATTTTATAATGTAGGAAATGTATACTTACTTATTATATTTCAAGAATGACGCAGCATTTTTCCAAGTTGTGCTAAAAAAAATCAGTGTAGATTTGTTTTGTGAATGTTTGTTGTGTGAATTTGACACCATGTGGAAAAGGAAAGTAACTACTCCTGTTTTGATACAGATAGTGGGGTAGCAAGCCCTGCTGGAAGCAGCAAGAGAAGAAGCAGATACGGAGTATTTCCTTCTTATAACTGCTTGTTTCTTCCTTCCTTCCTTCATGTGTTTTATGATCCATCTTTTGACTCCTGTTTTTTCTGCTGACTTTCATCCTGACTTGTCTTTGAGAAAGGAGTCTAGCAGTGGTGAGGAGGGATTTTCTCCAAAGGTGAAAGGTTAATCAAGAACAAATCAGTGTTGCGGTCAGAGGTGGACTTCTTCTCTGTCGCCACTTCATCATCGTGCTTCTCCTCACTCTCTGTGTTTTCCTCATTTCTCAGTCCCCTGGGTTGTTGGATGATGAGTCATGGTGGGTTTGTTCGTGACAGGAGCAGCTGAAAGTTTCAGTGGGCCTCAGTCACAGGACTCTATGCTGAAGATGTTGTTTGCAACTCAGGGTGAAAAGATTTAACACTGTACATACGCTGCCTTTTTACTCCATCCTTCGTCATCATATGCTTTTTCTTCTCCACTCCACCCTTTACACATTCCTCGTGGACCAGTTTTTCATGCACTCCCTACTTGCCTCCTTTAAATAAATCTTTTACACCAACTCCTTCTTACTCCCTCCAAACAACTTTCCACAATTTAAATTTTTTGCAGGACAAAACTGATATTTAAGTCTATTTGACAAAGTGTATTCTTAGTTTTTTGGCTAATCTCTGGCTACTTCTGGACCAAAACAAAACAATATTTCCTTACTTCTCCACTGTTTATGTCTCCCTGAGGCAGAGAATTTGAGAGTACAAATGGACTGAAATAGGAAGAGTAACTATAATCTAACACACAACTCTCCCACATCTACAACCATGCATATGTTCTCTATTCTTTCTTTGTGTCTCTCTCTTCACAGACCATTCAGGCAAAAAGGATTGCTATGTAAATGTACCAGTGAATAGGAGTGAATGAACAGGCTTAAAGCAGATTATGTTCAACTGCTTGTTAGTTTAAAGACATGCTGAAGTGAATGGAAGGGTATTAGCAGATGTGCTGCTGTGCCACAGAGGTGTTTCTCTAAAATGTACTTAATCCCCTGTCTGTTAGTCAGTTCACACATCAAGCAAAGGGATAAATGCTTCTAAAAGTAAACCAGGAAAAGGTAAGGTGGCCTTTAAATCCTCTGGCACAGATGGAAATCCCAAAGCAGAGACAATGTATTTGAATAACAAATATGTCTTTATGTGAAGCCAAAAGTATTCCACGTCCATTTATATGTTTTTGGGAATGTTGAGTCCATGTAACCATAAAGAGCTGCTGTGCTGCTTTCCTAAAAAAAACCCAATGGTGTGAAAGTGTGCTTGTTATTTATTACATCTTAAATAGCTGACTTTTGGAGGAACAGCGGTTTCATTTGACAGCAGAAAAAGCACCACTGTCCTGTGAAAACCATGTATCTCCAAAACGTTTTCTTAAAAGAGTACTCCACCAATTTAGCATGGCACTCCTATAACATTGTCAGACTCACGTTGGACAGTTTGAAAAGAAAAGTATCAAAATCTAGGCTATCCAGCAGAAACAGGTTAGCGTCTTTTTTTATTCCACACTTTCCATTTCCTTGTCAATACCTGGTGCCTACATTACCCACAGTGCAACTAGACCCACAACAATTCGGTCACAGATTTGGGTGTATTATGCTAATAGCAGCTAATGTAGCCTTGAGCCACTAGCCTCTAGCAGAGATGAGTAGCTGGCTACAGAGGTCTGCTAAGCTCACTTCTTTCTAACCAAGATTTTTTTTTCCATTTTTTCTATTTTCAAACTTTTCAAACGTTGACTCAAGTGATGTCACTTGAGGCATTTTTTTTTTATCGGACCTCATGTAGCTCCCTCTGGAGCGACAAAATACTCTTTTCACATATGCAGTAGTACTCTGCTATGCCTGTAAACAGACTTTAATGTGTAAAATTGAAAAGAGTTCCCCTTTAACTAAGAAAAACATCCCCTCTTTTCAGCTTAATGACAATACATTTTCAGATGATCCAACCATCCAAATGGTTTATTTTGCTTAAGATGTATGAACATTTTATCAACCAATAAAGGAACACTAAATCCTTCAGTTTATGTGAAATATTTAAAATATGCACATTTGCAGATACATGGTTTTTACTGGACAGCGACAAAGGAATCTTGGGTATTGATTGAGGCTAACAAATGTTTAGAACGTATCATTTGTATCCTAATTTCAGAGATCAGAAAGGACATTTTTACGTTTCTACACCCATGGTGATATTCAGTATTCTGAAAGCAAACTCGACTTTCTTTGAAGTGTTGACACTGAAAACTGCTGACGTGTCTGACGAAGTTGTTGTGTTATGACAGCCTGTCAAAAATGATGAGAGAGTGAATGCTGAATAGAGATCATGTTGACCCCCAGCACTGGCTGAGACACATCATCTAAATGTGCAAAGGGAGCTTGAATATCATTAGCATATGAGAAACAGAAGCAGTCAGAATAAAACCTGTGCTATCTGCTACAGATTCAAATGTCTGAGCAACTTTATTTTTGACCTGGACTAGAAATTTGTTGCATTTTTTTATATCCCTGGCCTCCTTTTAGCCTCCTTTGATCCCTACTGTCCATCACTCTGTCCTCCTCTTCCCATACACCTTTTCCCTCCTCTCTCTGAACTCCTTCACTTCTCCCCAAAAGGTCACCATCCTCCATTTATTATCTCAATTCTTCAGAAATCTTTGCTTCAAACCACCTCAGACAACCATCATTCTTCTCTGATCTTCCCTTTTGTTTTTCCTGTCAGCAGCCTTTTCTTTACTCCTCTTTCTCTTTCAGTTTTACTGCTCATCCTTCGCTTGTGACAGTCTCAGCCATTTATCATAGGCCCAGCATGAGGGTGACACTATGGATGAATAGCAAGTGTCTGTGTGTGTGTGTGTGTGTGTGTGTGTGTGTGTGTGTGTGTTTGAGTGGCACCAGCTTACAATACCTTAAAGTAACTGTTTCAATCTGCATATGATATCCTGTCTTCCAGCAAAATCACTACAGACATTTATCACACACACACACACACACACACACACACACACACACAGCTAGTGGGGATTGGAGGCAAATGCTGTCACAGTTTTAAAAGGCTTCCCGTGGTTAGACATGCTTGAAATGACATTCTGGTTCACTGGAGGAGGGGAGTAGGAAAGGGAGTGGAGGAGAGAAATATGAAGGTGGAGGGGGAGGGCAGCTGAGTTTGTCAGTCACAAAAAAATTTAACAGGTGCAGGAATAGTAAGGAAGATAGCTGTGTGTGATCTGGGAGGGCAGAGAACAGTGAGAGGGGTAAAGACATGAATCAATAGTCCAACTTTACAAAGATACATTTTTCTGTCATTTCATTTTATTCATTGTTCAAGGGGACACACGGTACAATAGGTCTCCTAAACATAGAATTTTGCTGTCAAGTCTATTCTCATACAACATTTAGACTACACTAGGTGTTTTTCATCTCACCACAGGTGGCAGCACAGCTAGATAAAGTGGCAAATTGGAAAATATGGGCACCACAGAATCAAAGAGTTCTGAAGTTCGGAGACATCGCGTAAATTATGAATTATAACTTATTTCACAATGAAATGGCTGTTATCCATCTGGCTAAATTGCCAACATGCTAAGCATCACCAAAATACCCATTGCTGGATATTTACAAATACATTTTTATTGTCAACATGCTGAACAAGAAATCAAGTTGCCTTGGTGGCTACTTAAAACCATCATACATAATAATTTCAAAACAAAGAGAAAAGAGCAAAGAACAGCGGCGGCTACAAACGAGACGGAATAACATGAAAACAAAAACTATTTGCCCTGTCCATTTAACCTCAAAACTTAGAAATCAGAATATTGTGTCGGGGGCATTACAGACCTACAGAAACGGCACTAAATGCTCATTTAGTGCCGTTTCAGGTCTGTAATGCTTTTTGCTAAAAGCAAAGTGTTCTCAGCACACACATACACACACACAGAGTTTTGTCTACAGTAAATGCCTCACAGGCAACAGGATAGCTCTGAAAAGGAAATGGTCTATTAGAGTGTCTCAACCCATTTATTTATTAGTATAAAAGCTCCAGGCAAGGGTGATGTAATCTCAGCTCCTTTTAAAGTGTCTTTGCCAGCTACCTGATTTGTTAACAGCACACCGGTGTGTGAAGAGATGTTTTGTCAGAGGTTTTCTGGAGTCCAGGTGTCATATTTTCAAATTAATTGGCTGTATTTTCTCCAAATACCATTATCTCATGTCTTAAAACAAAACTTGGTTGCAGGTCATATCGGGGTCATAAAAATGCTTTTGACTGGTAATCCCAACACAGCCTGTGGAGAGACCAGTCAGACAAACTTTGGGACAGTTTGACTTGGACAGGCCTGTCCCAGTCTGCTTTCAGACTGGGACATAAGGACAAGTTGAGTACACTACTAATTTAACCTTCTTGTGTATCAAAATGAACAAATGAAATGCACTCTGTTATAGCAGACTTGAAGAAGGTCCTTGCTCGTTATTACTTTGCCACTTGGGCTGCTGGTGAGGGCATGCACAAGGTTGTTTTTTAAAGTGTTCACACTGGTGGCTTTTAGTCTGGATAAGAGCCTCCGATACATTTGCTGAACATATACTGGTCATATATCCACAGTTAGGCTATGGATACACAAATCAGGACCCACTGTAATAATGCAAAGAAAGATAATTAATGTTTTTGTGATGTTTAAATAGATGATGTGACGGTGGTTGTTTGTTGACCTGTCATTTTTTGGCTAATCACAGTTGGTTTTTTCAAGTGCTACTAAATTATCCATAATGTAGCAGTTTCTCAATTGTACCACTGCTCAAAAAGCACTATATTTATATTCTATTTATAGCTCAAATCAACTATTTATTCTAATTTCACTTGGCTCAAAGAATTCCTGCAGAAAATAAAAAGTGGAAACAGTTATCTGTAAACTGTCAAGGGTGCTGAATCCCACAGATCCTGCTGCTTGTTTTCAATATCCTCCTGACCCTCCTCCTTCTGCTCCCTGCCCCCGTTTTCTTTCCACCCATGTCCTCCCTCCCTGTGTGTGTGTGTGCGTGCGTGCCTCCCAACTATGCAAATTAAGTAAACTCCCCCTTTTTGCCTCTCTCTCTCTCTCTCTCTCTCTCAGCTGGGCTGCTACTGTCAGACCGGGTTGGAGGACAATCAACTGCAACTGCTGCTGCTGCTGCTAGTGTGTTTTGTGTGGTGTGGACTTTCTCACGTTGTGGTAGACACACACACATACAGGAGCTTGCATGCCCAGTACTCCCACCCCCACCTCTCTCTCTCTGGCACATACACACTCGGAGGGAGAGGCAGTGTGTGAGTGGCGGATCCGGTCGTGTGGAGTGTACTGAAGAGAGGAGCGGAGCAGCAGACTCTACCATGCCAGTGCAGGGAGAAAGGCTGAAGCGCTGTCTCTCTCTCTGTCTCTGGAGCCAGAGTCCTCTGCTGTTGCTTGGACTGTTCTCCCTTCATGCACAAGCACACGGTGAGTTACTGCAAACTTTCTCTACCCGCCGCTGCCCTCAGCAGAGTTGCTGTTTTTACTTCGCTTTGCTCTGAAGTCGCTCTGATGCAAAAGTGTGTTCGATTTTCTTTCTACACTTTTGTTGTTTAGTTCTGGCTTCTCTTCTCCTTACTGCAAACAGTGTTTGAGTTTCTGTTCTCTCTGTGTTTCACATCTTGAATCTTACTTGTATATTTTGTGGATACGTGTGTTACTTTTAAAGGTTGCAGCTTAAATCTGAGCTCTGCTATGCAACGTCTGCAGTCTGTAAGCAACTCATGATGACAGTCAGTTTTAGAAATCAGCACCAAAACGAAGCAACTGATGTAGACGTGATCCTGAACATAAGATATGCATGTGGTTGTTTTACATCAGGGAATGATTTGTGTGTTACATGTAATGTTTAATGTTAAACACAGCAGTATGTGTAGGATTTGATCAAAGCCAGCAGCTCAAAAAGTCCCAGCTGAGATGGTTTTACAATCTTTTTCATTTTATTTTCCAATTGTGAAATTGTAGGATTATGGTGGGTGCAGCTCTGTGTTTTGTCTTTTTGTTAGACAGTGAATTTGAGGCAAGAAGTAATCTTAAAAACACAATTATAGAGCAAATAGATAACTGTTTTCAGATTTTCACATCATATCGATATGGTAAATCAACAACAATCTCTTTAAGATAACATGCAAGCTTTTCAACTGACTATACAAAAACAAGTCAAGTTATTGCGAGTTGAAGTTATTTCTGATCACAATTTCACACTTTAATTTAGAAGTTGCTCTGACATTCAGTGACGTTCAGAGAGATATATTGTCATGCACCAACATTGTTACTGTTAGCCGCATCAGCCGCTTTCTGTGACCATGTTTGGTATCTGGAGTGTGATTGGAGAGGTGTTGGAGAGAACGTGTCAGATTTAATAGTCTGTTATGTTCAGTGCTGTGATGTGTGTCATTAAGGTTTGACACTCTGCTTCTGTTGTTTTTCCGGCATATAGGTTTAACCATGGCACAGCAGCAGTGTACATTATCTTCAAGTCACTAGTGTGTGTGTGTGTGTGTGTGTGTGTGTGTGTGTGTGTGTGTGTGTGTGTGTGTGTGTGAATACAGGCTTAGACTGTGTTTCTTATGAGTGATAGTGTCTGTGCATATTATTCTTTTCTCTTTTTATTGTTGGTTTATTTAAAGTAAGCTAATTGGAGATTGTTTCAGCTGGGAGCGGTGAAGTTAAGCCAGCAAACGCTCATACCTCATAGTCAGTGTGCTATGTGCTGAGGTCGTCCTGCGACCTCTGGCTGCATGTCATCCCCTCTTTCTCGTCCATCTTTCCTGTCATTGTCACTGGTTGAGTCGGCTTTCCTATGGAGTCCATGCTGTGTTACCCTCTTCTTTTGATTTAGTCTCTTTGCTCGCAGATGCTGTTTTATCATTTAAAGCCAAGCCTTGGAAGGAATAACAGTTGCCATGAACAATGCCATAAACATTTAAGCATTTGCACTGCACACATGAGCTCGCATGGACACAAACAAAAATTGCCTTTTAGACTCATGGTAACACTGACTGCTCTGTCTAAGAAGCTGCAGAACAGCTGCCAAAGAAGAAGACATGAAATCTGACATAAAGTTGGACCTCTACGAACTTTTTTTGTTCTTGTTTGTTTGGTTTTCCCCCATTTATCTTTATGATTTAAATTTCTCTTGAACTTTGTATTGCTGCAAATGGATGGATGACATGGATCAAATCTCCATAAATGCTTTTGGAATTGGTGACAGGTTTTGGGATGTCATGTTTCAGTCCATTTAAATGTCATTGTAACATAACATTAGTGCGCCACCTATAGGTTAGTGAAAAATTATCTGCTCCTGATATCTGCCAGATCTGAGTTGACTCACCAAAAACATTTATTTATTTATCTGAGGACACGTTTCTTCAGGCTTTACCCCTTATTTTCCCAGAGCTGCTCTAACTCTCTTTGCTCTGTCTGTATAAGTCAATAAATAAAAATGCCAGGTTATTTTTAAACTATAATAATATTGCTGTGCTTCCCTAGATAAGAGCATTCCCAAAATTCCCAGACTGTAAACTCGAAAGATGAAGACATAGTGCATCATTTTATTTTTTCAGCTTGGATGCTTTGTGTCTCCATGTTAACTGACCAAGCTTGGCCTCAGCAAAATGCCAGATAGTAAATTTGAAAAACAAACACCTTGAGTGTATCATTTTATATCTCACCCTAAATGCTATTCGGTCATTAAAGTTGTATCAGGTGAGGTCAGGCAGTTCCAAATAGTTAAAACTGTATTCAAATTGTATTTCGCCCGAGGCCTCTTAGCAACATCCTCATTCATTGGTTGACACATAGATGATTGATTGGACCAGCAACAGGCTCATTCATTGGTTGACACACAGATGATTGATTGTCCTGGCAACAGATTCAGACGTGACTTAACAGGCATATGTTTGTTTTCTGAAAAAAAAAAAAAAAAAATGGAGCAGGTAGAGAGAGAGTTTTCTTTTTTATCGGATCATCTTTTTCTCACTTTCTCTTTCTCTGTCTGCCTTTTCCTCGCTGTGTTATCCCTGTTTCTTCCCACTCTAAAACAGCACATGGATGCTTGGGAGAGTGAGTGGAAGTTTAGACTAGTGTTTCCTGGTCCTATAGCTACAGGTGAACTGGAGTCATTACAGGTTTTAGACAGGCAGGTCGACAGCTACGGTGTTGTGTCTGCATGAAGGTCGCAGTTTGCCCTACAGCATGTCTAGGCCACTGTCTCTGCAGCAGACAAATAAAGGACGATGTGTTCATTATTCTTCAAGGAGAAATGAGAGCATGGGGAATGCGCATACTTATGCACGCTTTATAAATCACACACACACACACACGCACACAGATCTTCTGTGACCTTCCACCTACGCCAGGCTGCAGCCTTCAATGTGAGTTCTGGGAAGTGAGGAGTGAGCGTGATAGCTTACATTTCATTGTCCTTGGTGGAAATAAGCACCGCTGTATCAGTTTTCACAGTCAAAGCTCTGCCAGTTGCTTTGCTTTTGTCACTGCCCGCTAATGAGACTATGTTGCTCTCTGCAGAATTTCAGGTTTTGTTTTGACAGAATTAAACACCTACCCGGTTTTAAGCCAAAATAATTGCTTCACACATGTTGTTGTTTGACACTGTGTTCTACTACTGAGAATGTGTTGTACCACCCTTCAACTCGCATTTCACAGTGATCTGGTTTTTAGTTTTCATAAAGTTGTTGGCAAAATCTTTGTGCTTTATCCTTTTCTCTGTGTGTGTGTGTGCATGTCACTGAACACCTGCTTGATGATTTCAGGTTTCACTGATTTGATGTTTTCTTCACACATGCACAGATTTACTGTGTTCCCATGGTGTCAAAGTATAGACTCTTAATGTTAATGTAGCAATGTAGTGCTCTGGTGCCTGATGTTAGTTTCTGAGAAAATCAATAGCCTGTACAGGTACTAGACAAGACAGACCGCATGCTCTATTATTTGAATTTATTGTCACCCGCAATGAAATTGATGCATCTCATCACCTCAGAAGCATTCAGTTTAGTGTATTCAGAGACACAAACAGCAGGGATTCATAGGGTACTCAGCTCTCAGGAAGTCATTGACAAAACTATCATCCATGCGAAAAGCTGACTGAAATTTCTAAATAAAAAGCAGTTTAGAGAAAAGAGCAGCAGAAGGCGTGAGAAACTGCTGGTAGCGCTTTCTGCTCCTCAGTCCCAAAGCTTCCTGACAGGATGTGTTGAGTTCCCTCGCTGGAAACTGATACCTCATTAGAACTACTGATCTGCTGGCTGTAAAGCAGAAACACAAAGGTAAGGTGTTGCTGCCGGTTGTTGAAAACAAATTGTTGGTGCCCTGAAGAAAGCTCACACCTTAAATATAGCCTTTTTATTTTCTCTGTGTGACGTCTGCAATATTTTCTTCAACACAGCTGGGGCCTCAAAACATGGTCTGCCCCTGGGAGTGTCTGAACGGGTGGGGGTTAACAAGGCAGGACCCAAAAGGCTAATGTGATGGCAGGAGTCAAGGATATACAAAGGTTCAGTGACAAAGCAATGACATAAATATGATGTATGATATGCCATGCTTGACACAGCTTTTATGTTGTGTGTTTGAGGAAAAAAAAAGTGATCTTGAAATGACCTCTAAAAAGTGGAAGGTAAGGGGAAGGGAGGAGAGTTTGGGACTGAGGGGTATTACATCCTGTAATGGATACAGATCCAGTAACTTCTATCCCAGTCAGATTACCGGTCTGGCCCTGACTTCTTAAGACACAGCTGGAGCAGGGGGAGTTATTTGTGCGTGTGTGTGTGTGTGTGTGTGTGTGTGTGTGAGAGAGAGAGAGAGTCAGTGAGTGAGGAAGAGAGTTTTTTAAATACAAAGAAGAATCTGTGTTTTTAAGAGTCTGTATTTGTGATTCTGTACGTTTGGTCATTTTTACGACATCGAAAATTGATTTAGTTTGCAAAGTAAGCATATAAGAAAATGTTTAGCTTTTAAAGCCTTTTTTGGCAATTTTATTAAACAAGAGCACAAAAAAGATTCTTTCTTTCTTTTTATTATGTGTCTATTTGGGTGCAGAGGCCAGAGTTTGAACCCTCTGCCTGTTTTGCTCAGCCAGTATACTGCATAGAAATAGTATGTTTTGGAAAAACATTGCAAACCTTTACTTTTTACATTACAGCAGAAATTCAGTTCACATTAACTGCCTGAAGATATGTTGTCACCTACACTTTTGTTGCTGGAGCTAAGTTTGCAGTAGTTTTATTGTGCTAGTTTATAGCTAATGTACAGTGACTGCATTTAGATGGTTTAAGAGCAGTAGTCATACTTAAAATTTGGTCTTAAATAGTTAGGTTGTGGTGGTTATTGTTGTGAAGTACAGTCCTAGTACTCTGGTCGTGTGAGTTGAGAGCTCTCGGTACAGTACAACACAATACAGTGATGGACATATAACAGGTGAAGCAGAGCAGAGCAAAGCTGGCTGCAGCCGCAGTGGGCTGGGACTATTAGGGCTTAAGGTTTTCCATGCACTCCCCCATAATACCCACCCCTCCACCCACGCTCAGCCCCTGGAACAATTTTTTTGGATGGGGAAGGGTGATTGGGGCACATTGTTTTTGGTGTGTCGCTTGGTGTTCAGAGTCAAGACAAGCAGAGACATTCAATATAGACGAAAGAGGTGGAATTGTTGGGGTTTGAAGAAGAGAGGAGCAGATGTGAAATGAAGGACAACGGGACAGCGGAGGGATCCATGCTAAATCTTGTTGTGTCCTTATGTGAAATCTGAACAGCCTTTCGAACTCATCCTTTTTAGATTTAGTGGTTAAGGCTGAGATCTTCAACATTTTCAGGCCAATATAGCTCTTTCTGGTTTATTAAAAGATGCTACCATGTTTTATGTGAACCTAAACTAAATCACCTCATGAACTCATGACCTTTACAAAGGTACTATCATTTTGTGTATTAGTTAATAACAGGAAAGGGAAGCGAAGAAAGCGAGTGAATGAATCCGCTACTTTAAATGTGGCAGTAAAATATGACATGGCTGTAATTCAGAGTCATTTGTGGATATCAGGATGCCCACTTTTAACCAAATGGCTTTGCAATAAAGACAATCATCATACGCTGTGATAGGTACCTAATGGCTGTCCAGATGGGAGTGGATGTTGAATGTGTGTTTGTGTGTGAATGGGACTAGCTGACAGCATGTTTGTCCAGTGAGATAGTACAGAGGCCTGGAGCCACTGATGGGTGATATGTGACTTTGTTAATGGGAAGCTAATCACACAGAGGGACGCATACTGTAAACACACGTACACCTACACAAACACACTCGCACACAAAGCAGGGACTCGCACACACCGATACGGGTAGAGATGTGTTCTTGTCATGGATGTTACACGAATACACACTAATGTCCACTTTCCACACATTAATGGGAAATACATTAATATCCTCCCACAGCACACACACACATATATACAGTACATGCATACACACATACTGTATACACATGCACGCATACAGGCTGTAAATGGATGGAAAGAGACTGTGTAAGCCTGTGGAGATGAGTGAGACACCACAGACCAGAACTCTGGGAAATAAACACATGGCAGCAGTAATGTTAACACCATCAGCCCTCCCTTTGCACACAAACACACACACACACACACACACACACACACACACACACACACACACACACACACGTATATTAAAAAAAAGCCCTATACACACACTAACACTCTCTCCTCTCCCACAGGCACACAGCAAGGCACTCACCTACACACAGATTTGGTCTCATTCTCAGTGCCGGACGTCTCAAATTCAGATTTTGTTCATTTATCATTCAGCCAAGCAATCATTGTCAGTGGCTATTAGTTCTGCATGACAATGATTGTGTGTGTAAGTCATGGTGTGAGTGTGTGAGGTTTTGCTAACTGACAAAGAGTGTTTTGATTGCCCCTTCCTGAAAGAGAAATTATTCGTCTGGTATCTTATTACACATTCCGTGTGTGTGTGTAAGTCATGGTGTGAGTGTGTGAGGTTTTGCTAACTGACAAAGAGTGTTTTGATTGCCCCTTCCTGAAAGAGAAATTATTCGTCTGGTATCTTATTACACATTCCGTGTGTGTGTGTGTGTGTGTGTGTGTGTTCAGTGGTGCTTTTAGTTATACCACTGTTTGATATGCATGTTGTGTGTCAGAACTGCAGAGTGACATTGCATTTCCATAATATGAATCCAGTCAGGATGGTCTCGTCAAGGTTTAAGCCGTTTATAGCAACAATAAACACACATTTGTGTTTGGTGGTGGGGCTGTGCTCCTGTGATGCTCCAGTACAAATCTTGACACCTCATGATCCCCATGGCAGAGTCTGGGATTCACAACATTTAACACACATTCTAAATTTAAATAACTCTAAATACCAGCACTGCATGAGGCTGTGGATGGAGGGAGTTGAAATCACTGGGAACTTATTGCTTATGTGCCACTACAGTGCAGGAGAGAACAGGATGCAAATTAGTATGGAAAAATATGCCACTGAAAATTCTCATCTTCATCAGGTCATAGGATATCTAAAAGTTCAAAGGCAACTGAACTCACTATTTGGTCTAACAGATTTCCCTCCACGTATTAAGTGACTTCATCTCTTCTAGGTAGTGTAAAGTGATATTTGGAAGAAATGAAATGTTGGGGCTAACAGACAAATAACTTTCGTGTCACAAATAAAATCTTTTGTTTGTGTCAAGGTGCTCTATAATCTTCTAAAGTCAAAAACAGCTGACGTTCTTATATTTTCAAAATATTTTCCTGCCCCTATCAGCCATCATTCCAGAAATTACCTTGAGTACCAAAACAGCTTGAACTGGGTTACTGTGAACCATGTAAACAACTTAATCAAACTCTTATCTTAATCTGAGCATTCACTGTAATCAAGCTATTTGTGTGCATACCAGTTGAACAAAGTAAAATTTGTGCGCTGAATATTTGGAACCTGCAGTTTGCCCATTGAGCCATTAAGGTTTTTACAAATGCCAGACATTTGACCTTTAAATTAGCATTTTAGTTCAGTTCAGCCTCGAGGACTAAATCTACATTGAGATTTGTAACTTTTGTGTCAACTTTTTGTCAGGATGACACAAACATATTCCTACTCCTTCTCTACAGTGCTCCTTTTGCACGCCGCCCTCTATTCATGGAACACTTTCTTGTCCTCAGTGCCTTTCTGCGTTGTGTGCTGTGTATTTACAGTTTGTGTCACTTGGAGTATTTATTTAAGGAAACCATGCAGTTGATGTGTGTTTTGAAATGGGGCGATTTCTCAGCCAACCGTAGCAGCCATTAAGTGTCAGTGTTTATTTGAGGAAGGAGAGAAAGTTTGATTAAATTAGAGCCCTCAAATTTAAACAAAAGTCCACTTTAAGGATGGTGATCTTGTAACTGCGCAATATTGTACATATTTTTTAGATTGTACCTTTCTGCAAATGTTTGAGAAAATGAAAAGACAGCACTGAATCAGTCATTTTGAAAAGACTGCTTCTTGTTTCTAACTTTTAGAAACCCCCTATAGAGACACTCTGTGTGTAATGTGATTGCGTGTTTCAAAGTTGTTTTACTGTAAATAGTTTCAGTATTCTGGCTTTTTTTAATGTCTCACAGACACACATGTACATGACATACACACATGCACACACAAAAAAGGTGATATCATATGACTTGACTTCAATCCCCCTGTTTCTTGCAGTGAAGGATTGCAAGTATCTCTACTATGTCGTCATTCTCCATTTCCCAAAAGCACCTTCAGCTTGTGAGAGTGTGTATGTGTGTTACTGCTCTGTTATATACACACTGTGGGTGTCTGTGTGGAATTCTAAACTTGGGCTGTTATATTTGCCATGGCCAACTATCGACTTGGCGAATGTGTGGCTATTGTTTATCAGTTTATAGGCATGATTTTTGCATACCACCATGATGGAACAATGAGCCACATGATGATATCACGGGAATAACATATCCAATATGGTAAAAATAGCTGCCATGTTTGAATGGACTGTAAGGGTGTGTGTATTGTAACTTAATACTACTTATTACTCTATGCGATGGGTGTGTATCATAGCCCAAGTATGCTGTATTCAGTCAGAAAACCAGAATTTGATTATACAGTATAAGTATATAATGATGTAACTTTTATCCCTTCTAATGAGAGTGCAGGGTTAACAATGCCAATAGGTTTTGGTTGGCCACTATTGGAGGCTTTGTGAACTTATTATTGTTATGTTTGTAAGACATTTAATACCAGTTCAAATTTGAAACCTGTCTTAGAGGGTTTTACAAAAATCATTGTCAGATTTGATATATTGCAGGTGCAAAGGATAATATTTGCCAATCAAGCAGCAGACACACAAAACTGAAGAAGTTTGGATTTCAGCTCTGCGTCACTGGATCACACACACGCGCTCACTTTTAGTGTTTTGGGGAATATGAGTTTGCATTAGAAAACACATGCTGCAGGCTGTGGATCTAATGTCTGATTTGTGGTTAGGATGAAATTGTTTGGAAACAGGTTTGTGCACATTTCCAAGGAGAAATTACTTCTCAATGACTCTTTGAGAATGACTCTCCAAGAAACCACCAATGGGACTAATCGGTAACAGTCCAACAACAGTTCATTTGATATCAGTAATTGCAGTTTATGCAGATGTTGAGTGTGTTTGTGTGGGGAAACTGAAGAGACCAGTTTTGGTTATTTTTCTGCCATACTAGAGAAAATGTAATGAACACAGAGGGACAAGAAGAAAGAAATCAAAAACCATTGCTTATTAAAACCTGCTTGACATCTGTTTTGTTGACAGAGTAAACAAGAATGCTGCCTATCAAATCAACCTGTTTCTGAGGGACACTTTCTATTAAATGTTTATATGTTCGTAAATATTTTTGATAGATTGTATTTCTCCTTGTGTAAAACTGGATTTCCGTGTGTTGGCCATAGATGGAGCATGTTGTGTTGCAATAGAGTGTTTTTTAAAGACTGCACTGATATATTGATATTGTGTCAGGCAATGTACGTGCTGCGTTACTCTGTATGCTATTGCATATGGCAAAGCATTCCTTTGTGACATATACATCTGTCTGATGGTAGGAAAGAGCAGCTGCTGCTTTAAGGGATCTGTAGGAGATCACCAGTGCTTCTTGTAGCTAAATTTGTCTTCCACAGCAATTATTTGAAAAGAGATGTAGGAGGACATTTTCCATCTTCTTTATGTATATTTTGAAATGCATCAAATGTTTAACTTCAACATTTGATCTTTGAAGTAGATTTTTTTTTTTATCAGCCAGCTATTATCATGGGAACATTTGAAGAAAATGCCTGAAAGTACTGATTTTGCTTTCAGTTTTATTAGTGTTTATTAGGGGTGGGTGATATGGCCAAAATCTTCCATTACAGAATTATGTAATTTTTTATTGTCTAGTTATAGAAATCATGATAGAGTAAACTGTAGAGTAAATCTTAAGGAAATTCAATTTTATTATTTATAAATTAAATAAACAAATGGGAATTTCTGCATCCCATTAATCCATTGTTTCATAGTCAAATTAGGACATAGTTTACGAGTCAGATTTGAACATCAGAATAACTTACAGTACACAGTCACAGCCCACTGATCCAGCCGGATGCCCGGTGTGAATTGATGAGAGCGGTTTTGTTATGAGTAGGAGCCCACAGATGGCCATGAGAAGGAGCAAAGGAGCTTTTGATGAAGAGACCAGCTGGTATCCTTTCTCTCTTTTCTTTGCCTTGCTCTCTCACACCTCCTTAAAAGACCGTTTCATCATTTCCCTGTATTCCAAAGGGAACGCTGAGGGCCTTCTGGAATGAACTCAGAGTTCCGGAATCCTTGTGTACCTGTCAATCATCCCCTTGAAAGGAGACACATACTCACATAAACACACACATATACACACACACCCCACTGGTCGCAGCATAAAGCTGGCAGATGACAGCTGTATAACCAGAGACTGGCACTGGCTCATTACTGCATCATTCATCAGTGTGACATAATGAAGGAATGTTTGAAGAGCTGTTGATGATGATGATGTTGTTGTTGTGTTGGAGGACAGAAGGGCTGAATGCAGCTCCAACAGCTTCCCTTTGCTTCACTCTCACTAGTTTTATTGTGATGTTTTTGTTAAGAAAACATTTTTAAATCTGCTTTCTGTCAAAGCCACATGACATTTCTTCCATCTTTTGTGATTGGCTACTTGGTGGTCGGTCTTAATCCTGGTTGTTGGATAGGTACAAAGCCTTTTTCAGACATGTAAATCATCTTATTTGTTTAAATAGGATGATTTGATTAAATTCAAATGACAGTTGCCATATTGCTCTCTACATTAAAAATAAGCACACCCTCTTAATCTGACTTCAGTAAGACTTTTTTTAAGGGACCATCTGATCCTTTCTCTTCTAATATTAGCAGAGTAGTAATGAAGTAGTAAAAGCCTAGTTTTTATGAACATCAATATGTTTTCACAGTTTATCTGTGTGAGTTTGCAAAAAGAAAAAAAAATACTGGTAACTGTGATTTGCAAAATTGCCCCTGTACCTCAAAATGGTGTGAAGATAACCTGGTCAATAAGCAATTAAGATGAGAAAACTGTGAGAGAGAGAGAGAGAGAGAGAGAGAGAGACAGAGAGCTTTGTCACAGGACTGGAAGGCAAAATATATTTGAATTTCAAAGTAAGGTTTAGCCAAAACAGCAAGAGAGACGACCTCAGCTTCCCAGCATCCAGCCTCCAGAACACAGAGTGGGGTTCATTAAGACATTCCTGCACATGTGGGATGGCTCGGCCCATCTCAACATTGACAGGAAGAAGAAAATGGAGATAAGACCAGGCACATGGAAGACGAGAGAGAGAGAGAGAGAGAGAGAGCGAGCGGGAGAAAGAAACCTTTCACCTTCCATGTTTCTTTCACTGTACCGACGGCACTGTCAAACACCAGCAAGATGAACTACTACTTAGAGGGAAGAAGGGGGCAGGAAGGGAGCAATGTTGTCAAATGAGTGTGTCTTAAGTGGAAGGGGGAGGCGGGTAGTGTTTACATGGGCTCAGTGAAAGGGCTTTTCTGGTAGGCCTTGTTTGACTTGCCCTGGATAACTAATGAATATGTTCTCTCTCTTTGTTTCCCCGTCTGTTCGTCCGTCTCCTCTAAATCTGCTATCTTCATCTTGCTATCTCATGCACAATATCCCTCTCCCTCACTTCAAACCCCTCTCTCTATCTAAATATCTGTCTTCTTCTTTCTTTTTGTGTTTCAGTTTTTACAAAGCGGTATCTGCTTTATCTGCATCTGGCCTTTTAGCTTTTGGGGTTTGTGGGGCCACGGTTGTTAATTATGTGTTTACAGTGGCCCCTATATCCTGCCATCAAGCCTGAAAAAAGCCCATAGGGGAGACCTGAAAGCTCATACTGGTATCTGAAAGGCCATTTTAGTGAAAGAGCTTGAAACAATTATGGTGTCAGTGAAGTGCCTGAAATTCGGCCAGTTTCAGAGCACAAATGGTTTGACTTGCATGTTTTGACATTATTGGTACTTAGTAAGGTTTGGACTGGAACCCCCAGTGCAGGTTTTCTCTGGTGTTGCACCTAACAGCCAAGGCCAGGCCACAGGAGCAATAGTTTCTAAAACTTTATCTTTACTCTTATATTCCTTTACACGTGTTACCAAAGCCTCCTCAAACATCCAAGAATACATTATATTATAAAAAGCTGCCATATCTTTCTATGAAGCAGTTTATGACCATTTATATACTTTTCACCCTAGCCAGAATCTATATATGTGCGATATTACACCTTTAAGAAACCTCGTTTTGTCTCCATGGAGGCAATCTCTTTTCTTGAAGATAAAATTTGAGGAACATGCAGGGTCAGAGCCTTCTTGCTTTCTAAAACAGTCGAGTATTTGACCTTGGTAACTCTCCCTCCCACAGACAGATGGGACAGGCTCGTAGAAAAACTTCCCATTACCTCAGGACCAATGAAAAATTCAGCAGTCTCTGTATCCAAAGTATTTAGTAGTCAGAGGTAGAAGGCAAAGACCTCAAAAAAGGAGAGAATCAAGAACAAAAATGTATTAAGTTGAAGATATTGGATCATGATTATGAGATAGAGATACAGAGAGATAGATAGATAGATTACCTCAAATGACTTGCTCACTGCCTGACATTTCCAAAAAGCCTGGGGACAGCATGAAGTTGTAAAGCTGCCAGTGTTACAATTTTAGGATAATGCAGTTCCATCTATAATATATCATGAAGTTTCAATACAATATGGGCTTCAGACGCCAGGTAATGATAAAGTATTTCAACATACTGGAAAGATGCAAATAATGGTCATTCTTTGTACCTAGCCAAATGATTCTAATAATGCGATAGCATTTAAAAAAAACTATGAAATGTACTAAAGACTAGCTGACAGCAAAGAAAACCTCTGTGATAGTACTGGGTTGGACACCTCACCTAGAACTCCAATTAGGTTTTGTGCAAGGAGCCTTAATACATGAAACAACATTCTGCTCGGTTGTGGCTTTTCTTTTTGTCTCCCTCCCACTGTCTTTCTCACATGCATGCACACGCACAGAGCAGTAGTTACAGATCCCAGGTGCAGGATGGATGTGAAAGGCTTTGTGTTTTGTCAACAGCACAGCAGCACCTCCCATGACTGTCCAGTGGACTCGCATAGAGAGGACAGGGCAAAGAAAGTGGAAGATGAGAAGAGACAAAAGGGGTGGGGTATAAGAAGAAGGCTGTGTGGGAGACTGGAGGCTAAAGTGGTGGAGAAAAAAAAAAAAAAACACTTGGAAAAAACAGCGTGAGGAGGTTTAACTGGTGAAAGAAAAGGGGTAGATGCAGGAGAGAGGCAGAGAAGGGCCAGAGAAAGAGATACAGGACAAAGAAGAAAGGGGGAGAGAGAGGCTGGCATCGAGTGAGACACAAAGTGAGTGAGCATTAGGGAGCAGGATGGAATAAGTGATGGGAGGGAGGGGGGCAGAGTGGGAGAGAGGGTGGAAAAGGCCAGTGGCCTCTGCTCTGTCCCCTCTGTGTGCTGCTAAACTGCCCACCAGTTCCCCGCAGCTCTGTCACTTCTCGTTTGTTAATCCCCCTTTCTTCTCCCCCTCCTACTCTTCCTCGCTCCCTTTCTCTCAAATCGGTCAATTGTTAATGTGACCCCTTTAAACCCCACCGTCCCTCTCTTGCAGCATTGTCAACACATTATCAGTGTGTGCAAGAGAGAGATTTAGAAAGGGAAGTACTCGATGACAAATGACTATGCTGAAAGAATTTGCCACAGTTATTTTTTTATTGATAGTTTCCCTTGTGTAAATGAAAAACCTAGGAAACAGTAATATGAAGCTATGAACAGAATTCTTGTTTTTTATGTTTCTGTTCCTGCTACTTTACATTAGACATACTGTATCCTTTTAATACTGCACACACTACCTTATTGATGAAAGAAAGGCAAATAAAATGGGACTTTGTACTACCAATGTCAGCTGTGGGTTAGAAAACCAATGCCAATTCACCTCAGAGGGCTTCTTAATTGTCGGTGCATACTCACATTTATCAGTCAAAAAGAACGAGAAGAATGAGCCCAACCACTTCATCCATTGAACAGCATTTGCTCCTTGATTGTAACACAAAGGAGAAAAATCAGAGCATTAGATCAGAATATAATTGACAAGCTACAGTATTTTATCTTTCTTTATAGCATTAGTTGAGATTTTCCTTTCTTTGAGCCTTAGTCACTGAAGTCAACGTCACTTAAAGTTGTGGTAACTTTTTGTGAATACAGATTTATGAACGAAAGTGCAGCACATTGACAACAAAGCGCATAAAATACAAGTGGCAGTGAAATAAATCAAGAGAGAAAGAAGTTTTTGAAGCACATGTGTACATGTGCATACATTTTCTGGCTTGGGTGTGTATGTTTCAGTCCATTAGGGAGTTTTAACCATTTATCCCTAGAGGAAGTTCTTTGATGTTTTGTGAAAGACAGCAGAGCTCAGATGAAAGAGACAATACCACCCATTATCTGATGTTTGACTGACAGTGCGTAACGGGCACCACCCTGAAAATATACAGCACATTTTCAAGTTTCCATCTAATCCTATTTGTTTTTCAGAGGTGAGGCTCTGTATAGTTTATCTTCCTATCCAGTTTGCACTGTGTAAGTCTCCATTTATGCTGCTGTACTCACTCACTGAGAAGGACTTTTTACATTTGAATGTGAAATGGACCTCGCCTTTCATTAGTCACACCCAACTAGAGATACCACCAAAACAAGGCTTATGCTAGCTAGTTAGCTTTTAGAATATATTTAGTAATGGAATATTCTATCAAAGTCAATTCAGATGAACAACACAGTTTCATGAGGCAGCACTTTGTCTTTGATTAATTATATTTTAAATGGGGATATTGGACCAGCAGAGGACATTGCCTTAATTTCTTAGGGCATGGCCCCTTCATTATAATATTCCAACAAAAGTATAGATTCTCAAGTAATTGTACTTCACTGCTTAATCCTTACTGAAAAAGATGAAAGTTGACTGAAACCGAAAAGCGAGTATATCAAGTTATAGAAATCCTCAATATAAATTTGCTTTGTTTCATAATGGAGGCAAACATTAAAGCTGTCGCACCAAAAGCTGTTGCTGTGACTGACCACATAAACTAAGAATGGAGAAGAGAGTGTGAACAGACAAGCAAGTAAAAATACCAGAAAAGATCATAGTTTTAGACGATTTGAAAGTGGCCATGCTGCCACAGTAGTACTGGGTCGCGTTAGCCATAAAGGGTGTTCAGCTATGGCTAGCCCACTTGTTGCGTGTCTAGATAAGCCTTTTTATATAGATAGGCAGGACCCACAGTCATGACATGTCACATATAGGCTTTTATGCTTCGCACATTTTTTAATGAAGACTATGTGCTGAAAAAATTCAATTATTTTGTTGCACTTGAGGACAATTCGGCTTTACATTCCCCAAAAGGAAAACTCAAACCCATGAGAGGTGGCCAGTAGTTGGAGTTTCCTGGTGCACAGCCAATGTTGGCTTTTACGTAATTTTGACCATGCATCACATATCCATTTCTGCAAGAGTGAGAGATTAAACTTTTTTTTTCTTAGCTTGAAAAATGTACAATAGGAAACTAGATGCCATTTTTGTGCCAAATTGCCAAGGTTATCTCAGTCACTTATGCTTTACAGTACATCACTTTCACTATGAGGACAGTTGACATTTACAGAGAGAAATAAAAGTACATAAGTGGTTCATACATGCGCTCTTTTTATTCCCATTCTTTGTGAGAAGCAAAAAAAAAAACTGAACTTGAGAACGAAAGGTTGAAAGAGGAGTAGGAGAGCAGATTCTGGATCTGCTAGTAGTTCATTTCAGAGAGGAAGGACTATCTCTGCTTGCAGCTGTTAAGCATCTGGTCTCAATGATCATGCTGGAATGAATGAAAATCTTAAAAGCCATGAAGGAAAGACACTTCCGTGATCCTTTTTTCCCCTCAAGTGACGAACAGGTGCCCTTTTGAAATAGGAGAAGCAGGGAATACAACAGTTTCGTTCTAGTTCTTAGGAGCTGTATCAGTTGTAAGAGTAAAAAAACATTTGCTGTGAATGAACACATTTCACAGTATCAGGTGTTTGAGCTCAAAGTTGTTTTTTTTTGTTAGTTTTCTATATGTTGCATGCTTTTAGTTGTTTCTCAAATCTTTCCTTGTTATTTATTTATAGTTTTTAGCGGAATCAATTTCCGTTTCATTTTATTGTAAGTTTCAGTTCAGTCAGCCAGCTCATGTGGAATGGATTTATCATGAGAATACAGAGTACACACAGAGTTGATTTTTGCCATCTAGGCTCTGACCTTGTCACTCCCTGCAAGCGTACACGAGCACAGCTGAGATTTGGGAGGGAAGATATTAAACTTCTCCCCCCAGGGGAACTTCCGAACCTACAGGTGGATGCTGAGGTGGAAGCTGGGCTCATGAAATGGACCATGAACAGCAGAAGCAGCAGCAGAATAACGTATAGTGAAATCGCATGAACTACAGCAAAGGAGATCTGCGAGAGAGCACATCAGTGGCAAAACACTGACTCACAATAAGCATGTTAAAGTAGTATAAGCTTGCTCATGAAATGCTACATGAACAGCAATAGCAGCAAGTGTTTGCAGAGTTACAGCAGTGATTGAAAATAAGCAGTGCATCAGAGCAAAGTGAGCCAACAGAGTGGGGTCAGAGCACTGACTGTCTGATAGCACCTTGTATTAGATATATGGGTATCTAGTAGAGTATATCAAAGCAGCGCACATTGAAAGTCAACCTGAACTAGCTCAGTTTCTTTTTTTTTTTTTTTTTTACATGTTTCACCAAAAATTAAATACATAATATATCTCCTTGCTCTTTCTGACATATGACCCAAACATTTTTTCTTAATGTAAATTGTTTTTTTTTTTTACTGAGGAAGCTTCACACCTAATGAAACTCCTAAGTTTTACTGCAAATACTTGCATATTTTTTAATTTGCAGATATTCTCTATTCTAAACACCCTTTAGCAGCATGAGTCTGTACATCTGATGGTATTAATAATGCAATCCCAGACTCCAGCAGTGTTTGTGCTCTTTCCTCTGCAAAAATCTATGTTATGTGAAAATGTTATTTCAATTTGTTTTTCCTGTCTCTCTCCCAACTAAATTTCTGTTATTTTCTCATTTTGCCTGTTTTATAGGCAATATATTGGACAGTATGCTGCTAAGAGCATCCAGTAAGGAGGCAGTGGAGAGTAGGAAGGAGACTAGTGGCAGCACAGCTCCTGCTTCATCCTCCCAAAGACTACTGTGGTGTCACTGTTATCACCACTGCCCCGAAGATTCAACCAATAATACATGCAGGTACAGTAAGGTAGAGCGTAGAAACAAAAATAACACATGTAACACGCGCGCATATAAGTAAACATTCACTTCATATACTCATGCAATATTACATGCTGCCCACTATCCTAAAGTCCGAAATAATAATGACAGTAAAGGTTTGGCAAGGATTTGAACGCAAACACAGTGCATGTGCACCTGTGATCATGAATTCACAGACAGTGTTGATGATGATACATTTTTCATAACATTATGTGTGTGGTTGCTTTACTTACTGTAGCTAAACCTTGTTTTCCAGGACGGATGGCTACTGTTTTACCATGGTGGAGGAGGAGGGAGGGGTACCGGTCCAGACTGCTGGTTGCCTGGGGTTGGTTGGATCAGAATTTCAGTGTAGGGTGAGTAGCATACTGTCACATTACAATCCACATAACATCTCCCTTTTGCGATCATTTCCTTTGCATCTTCTATCTCAGATCTTTATGAAATTTAGATTTTAATTGAGATGGAGGTACTCAAAAGAGTGTGAGTGAACAAAGCCAAAAATTCTGACCTGACTATATACAGGATAAACTATTTGTGAGCCCCTTTATGACTTTGTGACAAAATTCAATTTTGAGCTGCAGCTAATGATTATTTTCATTGCTGATAAAGCTCTTGATTGATTATTTTTTGATTAACTGATAAATTGTTTAACCTATGACATGTTAGATAAATGTACATCACAATTCCCTAGAGACCAAGGTAACATCTTCAAATCCCTGTTTTTTTACGACCAATCCAAAGATTTTTAATATACTATGACACAAAACAGAGAAAAAGGAGCACATCTTGTTGTTTAATGACTTGAATAATTAATCAATTGTCAAAATTGTTGAATATCTCGATCGACTAATCAGTTACTTGTTTTAGCCGTAACAACTGAACACAGAAGGTATAAAAAGGGAGAAAAAAAAATCACTTTTCTGTCTTGCAGGACACAGGGAACTCACGTCAAAGGAGATCGCTAGAGTGCTGTACAGACCGAGATTACTGTAACAAAAACCTGCATCCTACACTGCCACCGCTCAAGCCACCTCGTAAGTTTATCCATCTACTCTCATCCCTCTTTCTTGCCCATGAAACGCAAGAAAGATTTTTTTAAGAGCCAAAGTCAAAGATGGCTAAAGTGGTGGTGGTGGAGGGGGGGTTCCGACAGTGGGAGTTACTGTCAGACTGTCCTAAAGCTCGCCAAAGCTGCTGGGTGTCGAGAGAATACTGAGGTCTCTACTGTGTACAACACTATACTCCATGTGTGACTGTGAGAGTCTTTTTTGTGTATTTGAGAGACAGTAAGCCTAGATTCCCCGGGAAATCGCAAGCCACAGCAGACACCGAGGGCAGAGTCATCAATCTGAAACCCTATCATAGGGGATCAGGAAGAGAATTCATCGACTAGGTTGAGGGCTTCCTCTCGCTGTTGACTGTGGCCTTGAGGGAAAATAGTGTGTGCCAGAAGTAAATGAAAAATTGATGAGTGAAATATGATTTGTACTTGATTTACTGTACACAGGTTCTTTCAAGTTACTTGTAAGGATGACTGATTTCTTGGTACAATTTTCTCTATTTCCTCCCAGTGTTTTTTGTTTTTTTTCTATTAGGCATATGAGAGATTTTGGTTAGATTTTTTATTTTTTTTATTTTTTGGTTTCAGCTTAAGTTTCTTGAGCAGAAAACAATTCCAAGAATGTCCAGTTGTTGCACATTCATCACATTATTGTGGATCATTGACAAAAAGAGTGGGAACAAGGAGAGGACAAATGTGATTGATTTTTTTTTTTCCTGACATTGTATCATGTCTCTTCATACCTTTATCCTTTATCTTCTTTTTATTGCATCTTACTTTTGTTCTGTCACCTCTTCGTCCTTCCCTCTCTAGTCTACGTAGATGGAAAGATCCACCACATGGCCTTGTTGATCTCAGTCACAGTGTGCAGCATTATACTGGCTGCCATTATTGTCTTCTGCTACTTCAGGTAAGTTACACGTGACCATTATTATATATTATTAATTCACACTCCTTGCTATAGTTTACGCTCTATAAAGACCCTAAGATTATAACACACCTAAAAAATTGAGTGCATATTTTTTGAAGTTTGTATTCCCTATGGCACTTTGTGTATGGTCCTTTTGTTTTCTTTTGTAAGAGGGTATGCTGAATAATTCTGTGTTTTTACAGATATAAGCGTCAGGAGTCTCGTCCTCGGTACAGTATTGGTCTGGAGCAGGATGAGACCTACATTCCCCCTGGAGAATCTCTGAAGGACCTGATAGAACAGTCACAGAGCTCTGGCTCAGGCTCAGGGCTCCCTCTATTGGTGAGATACTCATATTGCAGCTAAACACCTGTTAGATTAATAAGATGCTCCATGGATCCCTTATATGCACACATTAGGGCCCACAACATCCTACTTGATTAGATTTTGTCTCATGTATTTCTATATAGAAAGTATGTGGGGAGATAATGGTGGTTAATTTGATACCTACCATAAGACTGGAGTGTTTTTATGGATGCCCTACTTGGGAAAACTTCGACCGTGCTAAGAAACAATGAAAACACTGTTCCTGATTTTGCTGCGGAGCTCCTATATCCATCTGTCACTAAACCTTAGTTTGGGGTCTTGATTATAAAATATAAGGAGCTAAATGTGTTGAAACACAATGCAAAACACACCTAAACCTAACCCAACCAAACCCTTTTCCATCTTTTGCTTTTCCTCAGGTGCAGAGAACGATAGCCAAGCAGATCCAGATGGTGAAGCAGATAGGCAAGGGGAGGTATGGAGAGGTGTGGATGGGCAGATGGAGGGGAGAAAAAGTGGCTGTTAAAGTCTTCTTCACCACTGAGGAGGCCAGTTGGTTCAGAGAGACTGAGATTTACCAGACCGTCCTAATGAGACATGAGAACATACTGGGTAAGATGGGTTTCTGTCTCTGGACATTGTCTCTACTTGTCTTTCATGTGTTGCTTCTTCAAATCCTACCCCCCACCCCCTGTGTTCCTGATTTCTAGTCTGTTTCTAATTTTTTTGTCTGTATGCACCTCTCTGTAAATCTATTTGTCGGTCTTCTCTTGTCTAAATCAATCCAAGTAAACTCTTTGTGCTCCATCGCAATTAACAAAGTGCCCAACAGGGATGTGAAAAGACAAAGTCTTTCTAATATAGTAGCAGACTTCCTAAATTATCGACTAAAGGATGGATGAATTGGGTCTGGATGGATATATGGATGAATTTGATGTCTGAGTTTTTTAACAAAAAAGTAAAAACCTAACAATAAATACACGCCATAGTTGGAGTTGGACTTTGTCCATTCTTTACTATTCTGCACAACACTGCGCTCAGTGCCAAAACAGATCAATTATAGCCAAGAGACCGTATACCACAACAAATTATAAAGTAGACAACAACAGACTGCAAACCAAAGCTTGCATAATTAAACACCACAAGATGCATAGTAATTAAGTGGTGGGGCAAAAGATCACTTGCCAGTAAACTAGAAGACAGACTGAATAATGTTGCCTTCCACAGTTGGTACTAAGCTTTGTTTTAAATTGAGCACTAGGATCTGTAATGTTTAAGTGAGGTGAATCAATGGTACAGTACAGCTTCCTAAAATTAAAGCTAAACTTTAAAACTTACCTATATTTATACTGATGATTTAGACTAGCAAAAGCAATAGTGAATGAGCTCACTCACAACAGAAGAAAAATCGCCTTTCAGCACAGCATGCATGGGTCAAAAGAGGTTTAGAAAAAAAATGACTTCACTGTAACTCCCTGTCTGTTAAACTCCTTCTCTCTTCCCTCCCCACTCCATTCACAGGTTTTATAGCTGCTGATATTAAAGGAACTGGCTCCTGGACCCAACTCTACCTAATCACCGACTACCATGAAAATGGCTCTTTGTATGACTACCTCAAATCAACCACTCTAGACAATAAAGCCATGCTGCGACTGGCCTACTCCTCTGTGTCGGGCCTTTGTCACCTCCACACCGAGATCTTTGGCACCCAGGGCAAACCTGCCATTGCCCACAGGGATCTGAAGAGTAAGAACATACTGGTGAAAAGAAATGGGACCTGCTGTATAGCTGACCTAGGACTGGCAGTCAAGTTCATCAGGCGAGTGTGTTGCTATTTTATGAAATATTCCTGTTTAATTCTTGATTTAAATCCATGTTTTGCTAAATTTAAGCTCTGTTAGAGGGTTGGAAATGTTCATAAATCAAAGTATTTTGAATTTATATTACTTCAAGGGATTCAGTAATGTGCATCGCTAATTAATCGTTAATTTAAAATTGTTGCTTTGATCTCCGACTCTGCAGCGACACCAATGAGGTAGACATCCCTCCCAACACTAGAGTCGGTACAAAGCGCTACATGCCTCCAGAGGTTCTGGACGAGACTCTGAACAGAAGCCATTTTCAGTCGTACATCATGGCCGACATGTACAGCTTTGGGCTCATTCTCTGGGAGATCGCTCGCCGTTGTGTCTCAGGAGGTAAATACAGTTATATACTTTTTATGTATTTACTTTTTTGACACATAAACCTTCTCAAAGCCAGACAGCCACAAAAACTTCAACCTGTACTGTTTTAATGACTATAGAAAATGGATTTTAAAAAACTTTGGGGTCTAGTTTGACAGAATTCTCAAACCCTTCTTTATCAAGCAACACATGAACAGGGGTGTTTCTTCTGTAACATTTGTTGTAGGGATCCTTGAAGAGTACCAGTTGCCGTACCATGAGTTAGTTCCTACAGACCCTTCATATGAAGACATGAGAGAGGTGGTCTGCATCAAGAGACTACGACCATCCTTTCCTAATCGATGGACCAGCGATGAGGTAAAATATATCTAAATATGCTACATCTACATGCACAAACACACAGAAATGAATGACCTTCCTAACATGAATCTGTATCTCCTCAGTGTTTGAGACAGATGGGGAAGCTGATGACAGAATGCTGGGCCCACAACCCAGCCTCCCGCCTCACAGCCCTACGGGTCAAAAAGACACTTGCCAAGATGTCAGAATCACAGGATATCAAGCTGTGAGCGGGCACTGCCAGATGTGTGTTTACACACAGAGAATGGGCATTAACAGTCACACTGGCTCTGGCCCAGGCCGCACAATCCTTTGTCCTGGGAAAAGGAGGCGGGACAGGAAGCAAGATCATCACTTGGAGATCTAAGGATCGCAAGCTTTGAGTCCAGATGCCCAGAACTCTGCATACCAAGTCCCCCTTGAAAAATGTATTACAGGACTACAGTGGTTAACTCAAACTTCATTAAAATCAATCAGGCCCTGTTCTGTCCATCAGAGAAGATGAGACATTTTCATTTCAGACTAGTGTGAGGACTCTAAAACCAGATTCCTGTTCCTGTTCACATGCTCCAAAGGCCTTGGAGAAAGAGATTGAGTTTGACTTGGCACTGTAGCTGCAGAGATACGCAAACAAGCTACTGACCAAGGAGTGGAATACTATATCACTGCTTTCTGTGAAAGCTACCTGTAGATGAAGGTCCGATTTGATAGAACGGAAAGGATGTGCTTTAAGGCAATCTGTTATTGCAGCATGACACCTCCTTTCAAAACACTGTCACTCCACTACTGCCTTTATGTTGTAATTGGATTGAACACACTTTTGTCACTCTTAAATTGACTGCTTTCGGTTCCAATGACTGACACTATGTGACAGAAAAAGAAAAGTGTACTTTGAGGCTATAAAAGTTTTGTTTACGCTGGTATCGTTTGTAGACACCGAAGAAACGGTATACCTGTATTTTTGAGTTGTGATGGGATATGAAAGTGGCAAAAGCGTGTTTTCCATGTAAAGCTCAAACTCTGTAAGACGATTCGCGAATAATAAAGTTTATATGTCCAAATCAATTCTGGATTGAGGCTGTACACGCCTCTGTGTTTCCTTGCCCTCCAATAAAAAAAACCTGCATGGGGGGGGTGCAGTACAGTAATGAAGAAGAACAGTGCCATCCGCAGGTGCTCCACAGCAATTACAGGAAGGCAATCAGACACTGTTGTACATTAACTGTAGTGGTGACTTCTTGCTTGATGATGTAGTGATCTATTATAAATGTGTGGAATTGTGCCTGTGTTAGTTTAGGGGTGCCACATGTCGTTGTCATGGGGGACTGCTATCATTCAGTCACTCCCGATAATACAGAGGGGCTTCCATAACTAGGCTATGTGTGTTTTAGGCAGCTGGACCAGAAGCCTTCACTTAAGATATAAGACACACAGTATTGTTGAAAAACTGACTGGTCCTAGAAAACACCCCCAAACTATCGCACCACCAGAATGACCCTGTGGACAAGGTCACTGTTTCCTGACCACCAGGCTGCCTCATACATGTAAAAAGAAAAGTGAAATGAATGTTCAACTGTCTCACCATAATACACCATTCGCAGCTGTCTGTCACACTGAAATCAAATGGCACCAGAGTCATTAAAAAAAAAACATCATCTGGGTTCTATCAGGCAAGTTTCTCCACTAATTCAAATTCTCACAGAGTAGCAGCCAAGTATTAGGAAGCTTAAACAGCCTTACTGCCTCAGTATGAAATGGTTCTCAGGGTAAATCTGGACACCTTTCATCATCACAGTTAGACTGTTAGGTCTCCCACAGTGGTCTGCCATCACAGCAGTGCCAGTTGAGATTTTGCTCAAATGGCACTAATCCATTCATTTTTAGCTTTTTTAAAAAGCCCATTTGTAAAATCCTTGATAAACTTCAGGTCAGTAAGTTTTGGGGTTGTTTTTTTTTTTTTTTTTTGGTCTCTGCCAAATAAAATAATGGGATGTTCTGTCACTGTGGCAGATTTATTGTGTTTTAAATGCCCTTTCTTTCCTCTTGGGTGTTGTGCCTTATTTAATCTGTACCTACTGTAGTTGTCTGTGAGAGAAAGTGGTGTTTTTATTCAGTAAAAAGGTTGAACATTCCCCCAATAAAGTGTTTCACTCATCCACCTGGCTGATGCAGTTTGTGGTGGCTGAATGAGGTGCATACTAACAAGTCACTTGGCAAAGCCGCTTACTGTTAAGGCATGCTCTCCATATTTTCTTTGTTAAAAAAAAAAGCGGCATGCCTCATTACAACCCACCGGTGCTGCTGAGCACACAGCATGTTAAACAGTGACACCACAAGGATTTTCTGTTTCAATTTCCTCCCCTTCAGGGTACTTTATCCAACTACTTATTGAGTCTGGAACCTGTAAATATGAATTTCACAGGAAAAAAAAAGGTATAAAAATCAAAGCCTTGCAAACCAAATGTATATTCATGGTGTACAAATTGCATTTGTGACCGTTCCCCCTGACAGTACAAGCTGTAATAGTACAACATGTGAGAAATGTATTCCTGTAGAAATAAGCCACCATATGCACTACACATTTTCAGCATTGCTTATAAATATAATTTATTAATTGTCTTAAAAATTCTTTCTTACACTTTGTACAGAAAACAATTAGAGGAGATAGAGGCGAGCATTCAGCAAGATTGAGCAAGATTCATGAAGCGTGCCAGAATTAGCTAAAATGGACCAACACTACCCCGCACTAATCAAATCAAATCACCCGATAGTAAAATAAAAATGCACTTACAAGCACAGCTCTAGTTATAGACTTCTATCATGATAACCAATGCTAAGTTTGCATAGTAGACACTGCTTTTACAAAAAAGGAAAGAAACTTAAATAAAAAACTTGAAACATACAAACTAATATCTAACTGTACTGCTCTTTTTTATATTCTCAGATTTGCCAAATATAGCTGACAGTACACAACTGTACATACTGTGGATAGAAAATATTTTTACATACTTTGATATCTTAACACTACTTTCTTCATTTTCACATCACGAAGGATCACCTTCTGGAGGCCTACATGTGCTCTCCTGGTATGAAAACTCCCTTTTTCAGTCTACTTCATTAACAAAACAGTCTATCCTGCTGGTAAACTGTAGACTTGGAACATGGCAAAGATCAGATTTTGCGTGAAGTTACACAGTAACTGGTAACTTTCATTTCTTAACCGATTGTTTCCTTATGCACGCTTCATCGGTTAAAATTTGATCCTGTATTCTGCATTTGAGTTTAAAAGAGATGTTGGCGATTGCATTGTATGAAAGACTGTCATGACCTTTGACCTTCATATTTTGTTCTGAAACAAACTGAAGTGATAACTTGATGTTTTAAGCTTTTATCCTCAAAATGTACACAACTCTTCCCTCCGATTTCCTCACATCTGACATCAGCAGTTACATTCGAAAACATCCACTCTGTCATTTAGCCACACTCCTTTTCTAATTAGTTTAATAAGGCTGACCTAAATTAAAACATACTTCATTTTGAGGCCTCCGTGTCCACTAAGTCTGGTTTTACATCGATACAAGAGGTCAGGTTTTTAACTCGACAGCACAAAGAAAGAAAAATCAATGTCTCAAGGTTTCCTCCTGTGTTGATAACCACAACATGAAATCTGTCACGAAGAGGTAAAGATCTGACCTTTAGTACCGATGTTAACTCAGCCTTTGTTTGTCAGCCTACTTGGATTTCTTTACTATCCTCTTCAACATCTCCTCTACATATCTGATGTTCAGTTTCATATGGCGTCTCTCCATAGTTCAGAGCAGAAATATCTTAACTCCAGATTTTGAATATTTTACATGTATTTCCTTTGAACTGAATGTTCATGTTGTCACTAAAGCCACTGAAAATAAGGCTGTTTGTCTTTTCCTCAAAGCTGGCTTGTTGGGATTGCACCTTTTTCATCAGACACTGTTGACCTGAGTCAATGCATACATTTGAAAGCCAGTCTTGGTTCACGATGTTCTGCAAAACACAAATATATTACACTTCATTTTACATATAAGCCCCTTTAGTTGGCATCGCAACTTTTTCAACCAATACACCATGAGTTCGAATGTTAGTTGCTGACAGAACATTGTTTTAGATAAACGGCAACTAACTGATATGTTACAGATTTTATCCCCCCACCTAAAAACATTAAAATGGCAAAAAAAGAAATAATGTTAATGATAATAACACAATAATGACCACTGAACAAAAATATTATGCTAATACAAGGTCATTAGAAGGAACATGATAATCATGTATTTACATGTTTCAGACGATCAAAAAACAAACAACGGAAATGCTGTTATTCTTCAAAAGCCACTGGATGGTGCTAGTGACCAGCAAAGTCATGGTGGTGATCACAAATGAATTCACATGAGGCCTAACGGCAGATAACACAACTGACATCCTGTGATGATGGGACACAGAAAATATGAAAGATAGATATATATAGATATATATATATAGGCTATATATATTTTAGTAAATTAAAATATGATTGATAAAATCTGTATATTGGGTACATATAGCGGTAATGAATGATCTCAGCTGTATTTAATTCACTATCACATAATACTATGGTACTTTGTATATTACTGTATTTAAAAACACTTGTGTTTTCACCTTTAGTTCATCCCTTTTTGCTTTGTCTCTCTTTTCTCTGAGTTGGACTCTGTCCAGAAACAAGCCCCAACAGTCTTATCAGAGAGACTCCTGGACTTGAGGTTGTGGTTAACCAAATGTGGTAGCCATGGCTGGCATTCCCCACCCTGCATCACCAAGTGACTCCTCTTTGGGCAGGAATAGAGCAGCAGCATTACTGCAGATATCATGTTAACACTTTTATTTTAGTTTGAGACGCTGACGGTCTGCATCTTTGCCTCATTCATCTGTTTATCATAAGTGCAATCTTACATATACCTCAAAACAGACAATTTCACAAGTCTGTCACAACCATACACTACTAAAAATGGCCAACAAAAAAGTTTTTACTTGCATCTATCAGGAGTGTAATCATCTTTGGATTGGTGTGTTTAAGGAAATTAGATGCACAAGGTAAAGGCAAGTGGACAGCAAGTTCAGTTGCCTTTGACTTAGTGCTTCTAGATTTCCTCTTACCTGGATGATTTAACATCTTCATGTATTTCGGAGGAAATCCACAAACTCGATGCACAATATAACACAAATTTGAACTTATGCTGTCACTTATGATGTCAGCCAAAAAGAGAAAACTGTGGTCTCGGGCTTGTTTCTGGTCAGGATCCTTGATTGAAAGTCACTGTGTAGCAAATTCTGTTAGCAGGAAATGATCCACACATATGGACAGCAGAATACATAGAGCGTTCCCTAGGAAACGATATAAAGACAACAAACTGTACTGGCAAACACGTACAGCTCACAAGGCTCACAAGAGAAGAGTGGCTTATCTTCCCTCTCTCATTATAGGTTTTCCATCCTGTTCTTACAGATGATCACCTGCGACTTCTTCCATCATTTTGTTTACATCCTCCCTCTCTTTTATAATCAGTTTAGCTTCGCTCTGTTTACTCTTGTCTCAGTAAAGAGTCCTCTCTCATAGTCACACTCTCTTTTTCCTCACTCTACGTTCTCCCACTCTTTCGTAATTAGTTTAGCTTCTCTCCCTTTATGATTCTGTTCCGTTCCCATAGAGGTTTTCAAGGTCAGTACCTCTGTTGCTTCTTTTTTCCTTCCACTACTTCTCTTTGTTCAGTATAAAGTAACAGCAAGAGAACAACTAGTGTTACACTAGACAGGGTCTTTTTTTCTTTTTAGGCGTGTGTATGTTTTGTTTGTTCCTGATAGACAGTGTTTGTTGAGTTATCTCTCCTTCGGTCACAAACGACACTGCAACGTTGCTCAAATAAACACACAAAGATACACGCATAGTTCCAGCACCAGCTCGAGCACTTCCTCGTTCTGTCTGTTACTATGTCGGCACGATTACCATGGTATGTAACCGGTGCTCAATCACCATGGCAACAACTTTTCTTTTGCTTGCATATAATTCGTTCATTGCCCTAGCTGCAGTATCAACCGTAGAGAATTCACGTGTAATCATCTCCAGAGTTCTCTCATTGTCATGGTAACCACTTTGCTTCGTCAGTGTTCCGTTGTCATGGAGGCGAGGTTACTGTCATGGCGACCCATCTCTTCCAACACAGCGGCCAATTCATTTAGGTCTCCATCAGGGAAGTGCTGGGCCTCCCAGAGATCCAGGATCACACCTGTCGGACTGGACTTGGTGGCAAAGTAGTTCAGGTACCTGAAAGAATTCAAGGAGAGGACAAGGGACAAAAGATATTGTCAATATTTTACAACAGAAAAGTTTAATCTTTATCAGCACTAAGCTTCTTAGCGATACTACGTTTTTGTCACGGAGCTTCATCAGACATCAAACTCACAATATGAAACAACAACCAATAAAAATGGGAGCCAAACTTCCAACACCTGAGACAATTAACCCATCAATAATTGATAATAATAAAGAATTTGATGAACGATATGTCAAAGAACTTTCTTCATAATCTTAAACAAAACCAACAAACAAACAAAAACCAAACCATACAAAAACATTTTTATGTTTCAGATGTCTACTATTGAAGACAAAGAAACACACAAACACAAGACATATTATACGATGATGAGAAATCTGGGATATTCATTTTTTTAACAGCCAATTTTGAAAGTTTGAAACAGACTCAGTGATGACATAAACACCTTGAAAAATCTGCCCTCTCTTGAGGAGTCTGACTTATAACCTAAAATCTTCTTTAAACACATTGAAAGCTGATATCTGACAATACAGACACACAGAATAAGAACTACCCAGAAAGAAACATCCTTGATTAAGTCCCAAATACCACATGATATAAAATGTAATGAGTGAAGGACACAATGAAACGTGGCAGGTGAATCCTTTTTATAAAATTTGCCATTATGTATGTTTAAATAAATGCATTTTAAATTTCCTTTAGAGCACTAAAATGTGGCATCACATCCACAGGGAGAACAGTTTTGAAAGTAACAGTAAATACTAAAGCTGTCGAGAGTCAAGTGCACAATGGTTGCAGAGGAAAGGTCTGACGCTGAGCCATCTGTGACAAAGATCCCAATGCTGCTTTAGTGTAAAAGCCATTAGATTTGAGTCCCATGGGGATAAAAATGAGACTTTCTGTTCCTCTGTAATTCCTATGATTGTGCTGTTGGCACACTCTGGTACTGTTTAAACACAACCAGAGCCTTTCTGTCTGTCTCTACTCCTGCAGTTTCTCCTCTTTTTTTCATATTGTCTCTCACTCAAAACATCTAATAAGCAATTTTCATTACTTTCTTTCTCACTTGCTGTCTCAGCCTCTACCTGACTGCAGTATATGATGAAGGGTATCCCGCTGTTAAGTGACTTCAATAGCTGAGATCCACCTTTTGTTGCTGTCTCAGTACAATAGACCAAAATGTTCACAACTCTACGTTTGTTTTTCTGTGTGCAAGTGTGTGCAGGTCTGGTTTCACTGTTTATATATATATACACATATATATATATATATATATATACACACACATGAGTATGAAAGTAATGTGAGGATAGACGGCTGTGACGGCAAAGCATGAGTCATACTTTGAAGTCAAACAGACATGATGTGGCAGTTACAAGAGCAGAAAGGATAAAAGATGGTATTTCCTTGTTAGACCATTTTATCATGGTCCTTTTGAAGGGTAGCTTTTAGCGGAAATGTGGAAGTAAACAACAATTTGGCTAGCTGTCCATTTTTCACCCACAGATCGGCAATATTTGGTGCCCACATTAACAAACTACATCATGAGCTGGCTGCCTGTTGGGACAATGAGGTGCACTTGTGCCCAATTATCCTCTCAATATCTGCTTCTGCTTCGGTAGCTGCTGGTAAATGAACCTCCGGACTGAGTCATCGAGTCACACATTTGGGGATAGAGAAGCTACCTTTGAGTCAGATGCAAATAGACAATTGCATCTTTACTTTTTAGGTGGATGGGAGTCCAGCAGCATTTTACTCAAACTCTACAGAATGAAATGTGTTGAAATTGAGTGACCAGATTCTTGGTGCCCTTTGCAGAGATGTACTTTCTATGAGAAAAGATTAGTTGTCAATGTGATTATGCCTCTGTGGTATTTGTATCTTTGAGTCCTAAGGAGATAAAATAAGTAACAGAATAAGAACAAGAATAAGAAAAAGACTGATTCATCTCACTTGAACTGCACCATCTGATTTAATCTGCCAGGACTCAAGTCACAGTTGAATTCACAGAAATTGACTGAGTTTTTCTTCTGTTGTTGAAGAGGTGAGACAGGCCGTCTTGATGAGCTGCCATCCTATTTGAGAAGAGTTTTTCTGACTAAATAATGTTCCAAACCAAGCAAAATGCCTAAGGGAAGCATACAGCTGTGTGTCACCTGTCAAGGTTGAGTTTGTGGGCCAGCATCCTCCAGTCATTGCCTCTGGTCTGTGGTGCATCTAGACTGCCACACAGCTTCTGTCTGATGGATAAAGGAATGCGGAAGGCATTGGGTCCCACTAAGGTTGTGATATTACTGGCGGGGTCCATCAGGGACGTGTCTATGACCTGGACCTCCTGGGAAAGACAGAAAGAAACTGGTCAATTGTTGGTTCAGGAAAAACTTATTTCAACTTTTTGAAAAGTTTAATTCATGGAGAAATTCAGATTTCTGCATGTTGCTGTGTACAGTATAACTTCTACAGTAGAGACACGAGAGAACAGGGATGGATCTATCGACAATATACCAGAAAGCCTTAAAAGTAAAATATGGATCATAATGTGCTCAATTACGTCACTATCTTGGTCCTTCTGACAAAGGTTCTGCTCGTCTCTCTGCTTCTTGCCTTTGCTGTGACCAATTAAAGATAACTCTCCTAATTAATATAAGAGTGAACCAAACACAAAGATCTGCTTCCATGCACTCTCTCTCTCCCCTCGCTGTCGATCTCTGTCTCTTTCTAAACCTTCATCCCATTAATCTGCCACTCCTGGGCTGAAAGGAGGCAGCGGTCTAATGAATGTGCCTTGGCAGAGGGAAACAACAACTGCCACTGTTGATGTGAATGATTACTATTTACTGCGTCTACTTAGCCCCAATTTACAGCAGAAAGCTCTCTGCTGCTGGAGATTGCATGATTGATGCAAAGGGACATCTCTGTTTCTCTGTTGAAATAATAAATGCTTTAAACCTGCTTTACTTGTTCAACATGCACGACACTGCTGGCTGGTTGAGGGTCTACAGCATTTTATTTAATGCATACACAAAGAGACTCACTGAATATTTTGTTAGCTATTCAGCTCTAATTACCATACTTGCCAAACATCCCATGTGATCATAGTAATTATTTTGTAAGACTAGGTATGGCGTTTTAAAAATGGACAACTGATCACTTAAAATATTTAATGTTGTGACAAAACTGTCATTGCCAAAATAGAAGTGCTAATTTTGACTGTGTACTTCTTACACAACCACAGCTCTAACCCCTCCCCCCAAAAAGGGCTTTTTGTTTCGTATTTATTTGGCAGAAGGCATAATGAAGTAAGCAGAGAATTACATTAGGAAGTGCAGAAAAAATGCAGGATGGGATGTTTCTTCCATGTTTTCTTTCATTGTGTGATTTTGCAGCTCTGACAGTTTAATAACTGTATGAGAAAAGACACAAGGCAAACCATCGCAGCTTCTTTAACTGGATCCACACTTTACAGGCAAGTTATGAGTGAAAATTGTTAAGTGACTCATTGCTTTGTCCGACCCCATTAGATGCGGTGGCAAAACCTGAGAGAAAGTGTACCTAATAATCACTGTTTTGGCTATATTTTTCTAAAAATAAAGATTATTATTATTTGAAATTAGTAGCGATCTATTCCAGCTGCTCTTTTATTTGAGATCAAACTCAGTATTAAATCAGTATTGGCTTCAAAACTCTAGTATTAGTCAGGCTACAGTGCATAACTCTGGACAGGATGACATAAAGGTGGTGCCAGCATGGCACCACCTTTATGTCGAGTGGAAAAAGTTCCGTTAACTGGAGATAACTTGAAACTATTATACACTGACGAGCAGCAGCTCAAACCCCACCAGATACATTCGTTGTAGGTAACAGACCTTGACTGTCATTCTCATTTTGCTCAGTGACCAATGCTGGAGGAGTAAAAAAAAATATGTGTACCCCAACCTGCTGCTGCAACTGCTCCTCTATAAGCAGTAAAAGATCTATCCCTCTTTGTCAACTTACCTGGTTAAACAAGGGTTAAAAAATTCTAAAGTGCAACGCTATCACCCATGAACACCATGGGAGAATTCAAAGCAGTGACATTCCAAAAGAACCGTCTGACCTTCGACCAAAACTGTTCACACACGGACACACACACACGTGCACGCAGACACGCACATTCAGTGACTTTGTGGTTACATGGCCTTGCAAAATCAAAGACGAGTTATTCCACTCGTGTTATGTGACCTCTAGCCCCAGTATGAATGATTGAACAGAGTCACAGAACCATGGCAGGAACCCTGACTGTCTGACAGACAGAGAAAAACTTAGTGACTTTAGGACCTTTAGCACGGGAATGTAGAAGTTAGAAGTTAGTAGAAGGAACGTCTCTCTGTGTGACCGTGTTCATGTCTTTTTAGTATGCATTGTTTCATCCCTCAGTATCCTGCTCTCTGCCAGTGTGAGGAGTTAAAGCTATCTTCAGCAGTTTTCTCACATATAAATCCAACAAGCAATACACATTTCTACCAGCTTACCTCCTCCAATGTGTTGCTGAGCTGAAAGATCTGTCCTTCTCCTTCCACCTGCCGTACACACAGTTTGCAGCTCATCTCTGTGGTGGCAGAGCTCAGTCTCTCCAGGGTGAAGGTACAGTGAAGAGTTCTCTGACTGCCACTCCACACCTGGTAGAACGGGATCTCCTAGAAAAAGCACAAATTATAATTTTCAGCAAATTTTCAGGCAGGTAACCTGATGGGTCAAAGTATATTCCAACCGTGGCTATGATACTGATAAAATATAAATGCCTGCATGCCTTAAAACATCTTTAATCTTTAACTCTAGGTGTTTAGCAAGTTGTGTGTTTGTTTGTTTTTAGTAACTTCAGAGCTTTATTCAGAGCAACACTGAGCCATGCTGCTAATATGGCAAAAATGTGCATTTACATCTTTGTCTGGCTGAATGTAAGTAATACTAATCATTATATATCATTTTCAACACTGTGTATATTGTATTGGGTACCTTGTAAAATGTCTTTAGGCGTATATGTATGCATATCCCTCTCACCTGATACTTTGCGAGGAGTTTGCTCTTCCAGTGTGTGTGTGGCACGTCGTGGATTGACAGTCTCAGATTGTGTGTGCTGTCTTTAAAGTTCAGAGTCTTTGGCTCATCCAGAAGCTTCCCTCCCATCTGGGTCTCCATCTGAAGAACCTCCTACACAAAACCCCACAAAAAAACAAAACAACAATGAGTACTTCAAACTTCCTCCTCAAGTTTGCTTCTACTTAATCCTGCTCACTGAACCATTTATTTTTCATAGAGCATCGGAGATTGTAGAAAGCCTTTCATTTATGCTGCATAATTACTGCAGACATTGCCGCCTTGGATGTTGCCTTGAAGTACACGGCACCATGAAACACACGAAAGTTTTCCTTGAGATATCATCACAAATCTCAGTAGCCGTTTTCCCTGGATTTAAGCAAAGTTTGGCTCTGCTAACTGCACTGAGCTGAAGAGACATTAAGATGCTCCATGAAAACCCTGATTAATAATGCACCACCAGTCAAAGTACTGCTGTTGTGAGATGTGGGAAATGAAGCATATCTTTAATGTAAGACAGTAAAATTAAATTACTTCTATTGACTTTAGACGATGACCTCAATGCATCATATTACTTCTGAAAATAATACACAGAGAAGTAAACTGAATTCTGATTATTTAAGATGTTTTCCATTAACCCTTCTCTTTTTGCTAGCATGTCAAGACAACAATCATTACTTTTCCTGGTGCACTCTCTTTATAGTTTTAAGGATACTGTAATTACCACCTCACTCACTAACGTGGGTTTTTGTTTAAATATTGATTTCATCAAATGGGGGAAAAAAATCAGTTATTGTAAAACTGTCCATTTTGACGTCAATATCCATTTTGTGAACCAAAGGAAGCAGCGCATTTTACTTTGCTGTGCTGCAGTTAATAATAATAGATCGCACACACTGTCCTGTGGGGATTTTTCCTCATCCTTTTCAAATTGACTTCTGTATATCAGCTAAGCCCACACTGAAAGAGTACTAAGAACGTATCTGTGCCCTACAGACACCCTGGCATGCATAATGGTAAACCCACATATTGATAACATCAACATATTTACAGGCTCTTGAACTGTACACATACACTTAAATGAACAACACACACACACACACACACACACACACAAACACACACACACACACTCCGTTATTTTCTGATGGAAGAATAAGTTATCAGTATGACTTCTGACACCTCCTACAACCTTTTTAAAATAATCAATTCCTCCTTCCCATCATCTTCCTACGCACCAGCTCTACTGTAGATATACAGCAGAGACTTCCACTTTGAAACGCCAACCGATCAATTATACTACACAAAGTCTCCATCATTAAAAAGTCCACCTCGGAACTTTGTTTTCAAGCCACAATTGCCTGTTTGAAATGTTAAAACTGAGTGTGTGTCAATGTTTGTGTGAGCATGTGCATGGCTGTGTGCCACGATCACACTTATCACTGCATGCATAAATTACTAATGTTAATCTCCCGTATCAGATGGTCCCTCCAGTGCTTTGAATTTGTTTAAATTCCAAAGCATCGTTGTTTTGACATTGCTTGACCCCGTTTTGTTTACCGCTTCTCAGCTCATTTCCAGAAGACTAGAGGTGAAAATAAAATCTATTTATGACTCTAGACAATCACTTCTATTCAAGCTATAATATATTTTATTTCAAATGCAAATTACCAGGGAACAGTTTAAGCATGGGTGGGTCCAAGAGAGAACAAAATCCCTCCCAGGACTAAAAGAACACAACAAAGCACTACCTTCACTGTTATTCAAGACATTGGACAAACTTGCTTAAAAATATGCGTATGCACTGTATATTATGTATATATTATGTACATAGTATGTATATGGGTGTGCACATATAGGTTAATTCAATGGACTTCAATGGAAGTCTCTTAAAAAGCAACTGAACATAAGAATTATTGGGTTTGATTCATTTAGTTTTACCTTGAGTGCATCCTGTGTGTCGTCCAGACAATAGACCCTGATGTGATAGTCCAAAGTTGTGCAGGAGACGGGTCCAAAAACTGCCAGTTTCAGCCTCTTGGCGGCTGCCTTGCAGACTGACTGGCCCACCAGGCAGTAAGTCCCCAGTGTCTCTGTTAGGATGTGACATGCTTCGGAGTCCATCTGCACATAGCAGGGGGTGGTGAAGTTTTCCTCTCCCACCACAACCACATCCTGTAGGATTCATACACACATACACACATACACACACACACACACACACACACACACACACACACACACACACACACACACACACATTTTTAGACTCTCAGAGTGTCATGCTGGGTTTACAATGGGATGGAAGTTCTGGATTTAACATGTGAGTATTTACTCATCTCAACTGAAGAGTGATCTAGGGCTTTATTTAAGACAGACAACCTTCAAAAACAGGTCTTTATTTCTAATAACTGCTATATTATACGTATATGATTATATATTAGTAAGTCGCCTGTCTGTCTTTTGATTTAGTCCTATTTGCAGTGATAATTTGCTGCTGAGCAAAGCAAACTCAACATTTCCTCGATCTTCACATTAAAACCCCATCAAGGGGTTCAGGGGCATAATTCCCTACTTTTCCTGGAAGGCTTTCATTGTGAAACACCTACAGGAAATGCTGGGTTTCATCAACATTAACAAAAAAAAATGTTAGTGTAGAATCAGTATTAAAGAAACATCATCATTTCTGTTTAAACAGCATACTATGGATCAACATAGTGAGTGAGTACGACATAACTGTCGTTTCTGATAGAGAAACGGTGGAAATGTAGATTATTCAGAATTTACAAAGTGAGCCACAGTCCAGGTAATTTTGTTTTTTTCCCCCCTTTATTTGGGAACTGCCTTTATTTGTTCATACAGATAGCTTTTAGTGAGACCTGGGCATTATTTGAACACTGGCTTTATTTGAGAAGTTACGGGCATTAAGCCACCGTTTGTCTGTTAGCATAACACTGCTGCATTTGGAGCCATTTCTACTAATGCAAACAACCCTGAGTAAGCAGGTTGGGGTCTCTAACTGATGCATTCCGCTGTTGCCATAAACAGGTATTTTTCAAGGCAGTGCCAGTACTGATGTGTGCAGAGCTGTGCTAACTATATACAAATCATTGTTAAGCAACAGAAAGCCCAACTGCAAATGTTGAGTTTGAATCATTTTGGCCTGTAGATATTTGTAATAAGTCAATAAACAGTGTGTGACTCCTCTTGTTAGTCTGGTAATTCTTCTTAGAAAACCAGTTGCTGGATTTCTGATTCACCACAGTGTGGATTCCTTTGTTCATTGAGACACTGAATTGAAATGTAAATGCATCTGAAAGTAAATCAAGGTGTCCATAAGGAGAATGATAACACTTGTTAGGAGCTGTCATCTGTGAAGTGTGTCCAATCCCGCTGTGATTATCTGCTGGCTGTTGCTCATATTATTTCTATGGCTCTGTGTCACAGCCTGAGTTATGGCAAATCCATATGGCTCTTTGGGTTGAATGAGGACGCACAGGTTCACTGTGTTCTTTTAATAGAAGTATTGAATCTTCTATCAGTCGTGCACGTACCCATGTTTGCGTGTGCGACTGTGAGTAATTGCGTGTGCACGTCCGTGGATGCAAACGTGCTGTATCGTGGATCTGTTCCACACGCACATGTGTGATACAAATATTGAGTTTTGAAGCACAGTTCACGTGGAGTTGTGTTTCCTGCAGATGAGCCAGTCAAATCAATACAAAGAGGTAGGAAAGCAATATGGTATGAATCTGTTATTACTGGTAATCACAACCGTGGCTGCTCCCCCCTGATGTGAGGGGAATTCAATTACCTTCCTCTCCCTGTTTTGGGGAAAACTTTCTGATGGGAAATGGATGTTCTACTGCAATAAGAAAAAAACAAATCGACTTCCTGATGAAATTCCACTTTTCATTTTTCTCGTCTTTACCCACTCTACACCCAACCCCTTCTGTCTTTCTCTCTCTCGCTCTCACACACACACACACACACACACACACACACACACAATCTTATGCATGGCTAATTGTGCAGAGACATTGTGTTGAGCTGTGATAAGCAACAGAAGACAGCATACGAGGGCCTTGTAGACACAGTGATGCTGCAAGACAGCCTTATCACCCACACCCACACACAAGGATACACATAAACACACACGGAGTCAGGAACAGACATACACGCATACATACGCAGTCGCACACACACAAAAGCAGATTGCTGAGGTAGAGACTTCACGCTGAGAGACACGAGAGGAGGGAGAGAGAGAAGGGGAGAAAAAAAAGGAGGGATAGAAACATAAGAAGAAAGATGAGAGAAGAGGAGGATGGCAGGAGCATAACAAATTGCTTCTGATAGGAGTCTTCAACCCCCTGCTTGTCTACTAGCCTGTAGGCACTTTATGTTTACCGAATTTTCGCTCCTTTTCTTTCTTTTCCTCTCCCTCCCTCACTGCGTGCGTGTGTGTGTGTGTGTGTGTGTGTGTGTGTGTAATGCAGGCCATTTTTGTGGAGCTAAGGTGATAATGTATGTGTGCATGCATGTGTTCATATGCTGTGTGAGTCATACTGTATCATGACTGTCTATTAATAATCTGTGTGCAGGTGCGTGATTGTTTTGTGTGAACATATTACATGCAGACTTCCTCATGTTTGGATTTTTAGCTGCTGTATGTGTACATGTTTGTGTATCTAGCTGTATCTCTAAATGCATGTTTATCACTATTCAATGCAACAAAGTGAAATTATAAAGCTCACCAAAAACAGAGCACCATACACAGTCCACACAACCACAGAAGATACACCCACCTCCCACTCTCCCATGGCCAGTTGGTTCTTCAGCTGTATGAGCCAGTCTTCCTGGACGTTGTCAGCACAGTGGTGGATGGTGAGGATCACTGGTCTGGTCAGCAGGGCTCCTGGAGGTCCACAACTCACCACTGGGCTCAGCACTGTCTGGATGTCCTCTACTGGGGGTCTGGAAATGACAAATAACACCGAGGTGAAATGATTCTTTAGAAAAGAGCGACACGATGGCTTGCACCGTGGGCCACTAGTTAGTGTGAGCATCGACTGCAGAAAGCTGTATTGATTTCACTCCCGGTCTGTGTTATTTTTGTCTTAATGTTCATATATGGAAAAACTCAGCTGGCATAACAAAGAAGACAGGTGGACAGTTATGATAGAGGGGAGATAGACTGGCTTAGCGTGGAAGAGAAAATCAGAGAACAAAACAGATCAGAGCAGAGCAGCACAAATTCAATCAGAGGATGATTAGTGGAGTCAGCGGGGCTTCAGTTGGGCCTCAGCTGGAGTCAGTAGCTCACAGCTCATGGGCAGAAAATAAATGACTACTGGCCACAGGCTCTCAAGCTTTTTACAATAAACTCAAGTATTGGAACCTCAAGCTCTTGCTAAGTAATGTATGTTACAGTACAGCAACAGATTACTACAGGCTCTTCTAGGGTGAATAAATGTCAGATTATACAAAGTGAACTCCGTCAGTATTTATTAGTTATTAGCCTTCTTTCATTAGAGAATTGAAAAGTAAAACCACATTCTTAAACAATAGTTGAATGTGAAGATACATATGAAACTGGCTGTGTTCACCTGTGTAATCCGTTATCCAGTCGTTTTCTTCCCTCATCAAGATATTTATTGACTGGGATAGAGCGCATATGGGTAGAGGAGATGAATCTAAATTTTAACAGTGATTTTTGTTTTTCAGCCCACCTTGTGTCAGGGGGGCATTAATCCTTAGCAGGATTATCGATTCAGCTGCTGGAGCTCATTATTGACTCATGAAGGGTTCACATGGGTAGGAGATGCTAACAGATGAAAACAGTATGACTCAATTAATGAATTACAGTGTTATTGATTTGTAACGTTATCTTATATGATACAAATAGAGAAAATAGATGTTTTAAGTTGTGTATGTGGGAAAACTGACACCTGAGTGTTAGATCTTAATGAGCTTAACCACATGATTCTGGCTTGCCAGGTGTTTCTGAGGGAAGTCAATGTAGCTATGTGATTTTTTTTCTAGCCAGCTATTGACTGAGATGAAGACAGAGAAGAGGTCTGACTCTTAGAAATACTGAAGCACACTGCAGGGGGCCTAATTCTTATTGACTGCTATTGATCCGGAAGAAGCTAGAATGGATGCATGGGACAGAATACATGAATCAAACTGTAACAAGTGTCCTATAGCTCAGGTCCTGTAGAGGCTTTAAAGAGTTTGTTCAAGCAAATTATTATTAATTAACCCTAACCCATATTTCTTCACTTACCTCTTGTGGTATTCAGCCATCCAGATACTTTTGATTTTATTTGCCCAGTTTTTGAGATTGCAGTGTCTGAACGTTTTTCCGTCACCCCCAATACAATGAAGGTGAAAAGGATTTAGTTTGTAGTGCTGCACACAGCATTAAAAAATATATATTTAAAAGACACTGGATAATGCACAAACTTTGATGCAAACAGTTTTTATTGGAACTACTTTAAAGAAAGAAATAGGCCCTATGAAACCTGCTGACAGCATGTTCTGTGGATTATCCAGTGTAAACAGGACACTGCTTCTTAAAAGAGATGTTGCTGTTGATTTTTTTCTTTTTTTAATTACAAACAAAATTCATTCACCTCCATTGTATTGGTATGGACGCAGAAATGTCAGACACAGACATATGAATACCAAATAAAAACAAAACTATCTATATTTGCTAAATACCACTAGAGGTACGTGAGAAAATGTTTGGCTCTACAGAATTTTAAACTTTTCACTTGCTGTTGCTATAAATGATTTAGCTGTGTTTGTGGAGGAAAGAGAAATGACAGACATACAGAGAAACAACATGTCTCCAACATAATCTAGTGACTTTATAGAGACATTATTTTATTGACTGAGAAGCAAGGCAGAGAAAATCATCAGGATATATACCGAATCTGTCTAATGAAATCATATCTTCTTTCTTAATTGTTAACAGCATGACACTAAAAAGCATTTGCATGCACATGTAGACACCTGTGTGAAGGCAGGTTTTTGTAGGTATTTTGTGGCGCCAAGTCACTTTCAAACAGTGCTGAAAATTTCCCCAAATTTGCATCAAGGAAATTTATACACAATAGCTGGAACATAGATGTTTTCTCCCTTGCCTCTCATGTCCTACAGACAACTTTACATCACTCATGCACAAGGTTTGGGAGTAAGGGATTATAGCACATGTAACAGGATAACAGTAATCCCCAAAAGAACCACTAATCTGTTAGATACTGTGGAAACAGCGATCTCTTTGCATATGCTATTAAAAGCTTGATGTTTGTTTTTTGGATCTATAACATGGCATGAAGTGAAAATAAATCTGTTGGTCGCACTGAAGTCAACATTATTTGCACACATGTTAGAATAATCAGTGTTATGAGCTCTACATAATAACACCGATTCTAAAATTTGTAAAACATTAATTAATTATGTAAATTCTGTGGATTACTGTACAGATTATAATGTTAAATAGGTAATAATTCATGTGTAAAATATTCCCTTATAATCTACTCAACTCTGCTACTTAGCAATTTTAATTCTTGCACTAATATAGAAAATCTGTGGTATTAACTGACCTCTGCTGAATGAATCACCAGAAGACGGTGTGCACAGAGACACTATAAATAATAATGATTCATCTCTTGCTGTGCATTCTAAGCCCATGTCACACTGTGAAAGCCTCCCCACGCAACCATACAAACAGGTCTAAGAAGCCGCTGCCCAGGAGAAAGACCGAGAATTACAGACAAAGAAAAACAAAATAACAAAAAGAACACAGAGGGAGATGCAGAGATGAAGAGGAAAATGGAGACAACAGGGAACAACACAGAGAGAAAAAGGGAAATGGAGAGACAAAACTTACCTCAAGCTGTCCTTCCTGTGCACAGTCACATACATCTCATACACCCTACCCTGAGGAACAGCACCCGCTGGAACCAACAAACTCACGCCTGCAGAAGGGAGGACAGGGGAAGCAGGATGGATAGAGGCAGAAATAATGAGATTCATCACTGGATTTATTAATTTTACCATGCACAACTGAATTATTGAATGTGCAACCCATTATCACTTAATCATTATGATTAATTATTGAATAATCTTTTGTAAAGGCAACCCATGTAAAGCTTAAATATATCAAGTGAATTCTGCTGCAGTGTTTTATAGCTTCTGAGAGCTGCTTCCTATCAGCAGGTTACATTATTCATTGTTTTTTCCTGCCCACTGCTTTTAAATCCAAACATAAGTCTGCTGAAAGTTTTTTTTCTTTTAAAACTAGGTAGCCGGAGAACATCCCAAGGCTGTTTTTTGTAGTATGTGACTGTGCAGTAGTAGCTAGATGCACTTACTTTATGTGGTCAGTTTTTAGTACAGCAAATGTGTTTGATCTTGTTCAAATCTATAATACGTCTTTTAAATCAACTGTGTCATCATAAAAAATAAAAATAAATTAAATAAAGTTCTTGGATCCTCACACCATTTTTTAAAATAACATGAAAGGCCTTGTGTGAGCAATTGAATATGGAGGAAGCCATGTAGGTGTGTTCAGACAGGAAGCAAGAAAACAAAATTTGCTTTGCGTCCTGTCTGAACAGACGGTAAAACAAATTACTGCTGGTCACTGCTTCATCATTAGACAGTAACCAGATTTATGATTAGCTGTTAAGCGTGTGTAGAAAGTTTACCAGAGTTGGGTACAATGAGGTGTCCTCCCTGGTTGTTGAAGGACCCGTGAGCGGTACAGGAAGGGTCCCGTGTTCGGGCCAAGCTCTGGTTGCGAAGGTTCATGGTGTCGCTGTTATCCAACAGAGAGTGAGTTACCTAGGAATCAAAAGACAACAGCTGAATGATAATAATAAGAAAGCAAGAATTCAGAAATTCAGAAGAAATCAATGTCTGGTTTGGCTGAGCACTGCGGTTATCAATGCATTCACCTTAAAAATCACTTATTTCTTTTTTACATTAATGCAATTGAACTTCTATGACATAGAAGAATTTAATGGATGCATGACACTCATGGCAAACTATATGAAAAATCCTTGAAAATCCTAGTTTTCTTATGAGAAGTTAGTGAGAATGTGCCCTGTATTTTCAGTAGCATTGTTGTCAAGAATTTTCACTCTTATATTAGTGTGCTGAGTTACTTTTTTCCCTATTAGACCTATAACGTGGGTAGGCAGTGATTGTAGTTACAGTGTGTACCCATATGCATAAAAGCGACCGCCCATGCTGCACCCATGCTCTATGGAGGCTGAAAGAAGTGAACGTATGCATACGCAGAAGGACGAACTTCCTCTAAAAGAGCTGATGTCAAGTACGGTAAAAATGTATTCTAATGAAACCAAAAGTTCATGGAGGTACAGAGATGTTTCACTGTGCAAGACCAATCTCGGGTTGTATAGGTCGTAGTTTTATTTTTGCCTGGCTGATTAAGTGTTCAAGAGGAATCTGTTAATGCTCCCTTTTCCATTAGAATTTGACTGCATTCATCAAAATGGTTTCATTTTTTTTCCTGTATGTTTTCCTGGTAACCATGAACTAAAATGCTACAGGAAAAATCTGCATCTGCCTGGGAGCGCTGCCATAGGGCTGAGCTGGCAGTCTGTGAGAAGAGGGCGGTTTTACAGTAGACCTATGAAACCACCTTAGGGTAAAGTGGTAAAATATGACCTTGCTTTGCATTTCCTTGTCGAAATGTCCACAGTGAGATGCAAAATACGAACTTAACATTCAGCAGTTTACTCCTACATCACACAAAGCTGACAAGAACTTCAGTGTGTTAAGGACAGACACCAGACTCAAAACAAAAATAAATGAAAAAAAAAGATCCTCAAATTAGCAAGGCAAGGTCAGTCATTAGACACAGCGGAGGTTCAAAAAGGCTGCAATTAAAAAAACACCCATAATGAAAGGTGAAATCATCAAAAAAAAAAAACGCCACTGATCTGTAGACCTGAAGATAGGACAGGTGCCGTAATAAACCTGACAACTGACTCTGGTATGCATGCCATGTAGTTGGCAGAGCAGAGGGAGGAAACTGGGGCACTGAGCTGCATGTATACTAATGGTGTTTGGTTTTTTATTTATGTGACTGGGAATGCCATGTTTCAGTACTTCTCACTATGCTTCTGCAGTGTAACCTCACTTCAGGAGGAAATATTTCAAAAATCCTATTTTACTTATAGAGAATATTTTACAGTAGAAACAAAATCATAGAAGTGGATGAAAGATACTGGCATTAGATTCAGTGATACATTCATTATATTACCTTAGGAGACAGTTTAGATGTGAAGTCTCCTCCGAGGTCATCCTGTGGTGTGACCAGACCAGAAGAGTTGTAGACTTTGATCTTCAAGTTGGGAAGAGGGTCCAGGAGAGGAGAGTTGGTCATTGGGATTTTATCTGAAACATCGTGGAGGGCATACACCGGACCACGATACATGGCAGCTGCATTTGTCAAGTCAGGAGGAGCTGTCAGTAGATCAGCTAGAAAGATAAAGTGAAAGAAGACGAAATGAATGAGAGAAAATACAGAATGAATAGCACGTTTACAAGAATGCTCGATTGTTCAGCTAACAGCAGATGGGGTCAGTGAAAACTTCATATCTTCAACAGTATAGAATGCAACACATGGCTGCAGAATGGGGACGAATGTGGGGAACTTGTAGTTGCGTGAGCAGGAATAAGGGGAATAAGACGAGAGCAGGCAAGGCTGCTGGTAACGTATCGGTGTCTGGTATGATACATTGCTGTGCACAGGGGCATGACCCAGATCAAGGACTAGTCATGGCTGCTGCACAGGGAGGGAAAGACAAAGAGAAAGAGAAAGAAAGAGAGAAAGAGAGAGAGAGAGAGATTGTGTAGATTTTGAGGGCAATGCCTTGAGTTGATGACATTTAAATCTGACCTTACTTTATACTAACAGAACAGCATTGCTTCATGTCATCCTTTAAGCTCTTCAAAATCAGCGATTCTGACTTCGCCCACACAATCAAAGAAGCTGTCACACTTTAATCGCATCCCTGTCTATTTTTAAAATACTCACTATGCCACGATTCAAATCTGACTGACAAAACCTGCTGCGCACATTTACCATGGCAATGTTCACTGACAATGACAAATGTTAAGACTAATCTAGTTGGGTTTAGTTAATTGGAACTCATCTAAAAATCTGTCTTTTTACCCTCATTATCCATATATCATGGTGTATATCATGATGCAACTATATGTAGTTTAGAGTTTTATTATTTATTCAAAGCTTGTTAACATTAGCCACCATACGCTACAAGACCAAGCGAGGCTGTAGCAGCAATAACCCATTTTCATTTGTAAGAGAATGACGGTAATGGTGGCATCTTGACACTTTTCATGTATTGCAAGTAAACACTTACATAAACACACATCCAAGAACTGTCATGAATAAAAACGCATCTGCAATGTGAAACATGGGCACTGCAAAAACGCTCACACATGCAGACATATGTCTTGAATATTAACGTATACTTTACTGTACACGCTCACACACACACACACACACACACACACACACACACACACACACACACACACACACACACACCAGATAAAGTATATGGGAATTACATGATATCATTGGGGATGGATAGGTAAGTCTCTCTGAAATTACCTTCTGTGCTCATCATGGAAAGGTTAGTGTAAGCCAGGGGGCAGCTACAGGAACATAGTGATTTGCTAATGCTGTAAGTACAGCATGCTAATCCATGTGCATGCAATATTCAAGTACTTTTACAGCATGTTGATTTTATTTATAAAATGTAGCTACCTCCTTCTACCTTCAGCAATCACTCCATTCGTTCGACACTCCTAACCTATAGCTGAATTAAATACAGTAGTGGATTTAATGAGTTCTTCCTTAGAATAAATATTGATATTTTGCAGGAAATTCTCAATAACACACATTTTTGTAATCAAGAAGCTAAAAAACTTTTGTTTTTATTAGTAATTATTAGTAATGCTTTAACAACAATGAATTGACTTCAGTTTTTTTCTATCTGCCAGAATGTTAGCCTCACTTTCTTCTAGGTAATTGGAAAGATGCTGCTGCCAAGTTCTACTAATTGTAATAATAATATATTTGGCAATATTAACCAACAGTAAATATTACATGAGGAGCGAATCAAGGGAATGTGCTCCAAGCGACAGTCACTCCTGTAACTACCTTTGTTGAGCTATGTTGCAGCAACCCTTTTTCAGTTTAAAACAACTTAATTCTAAGGGTAGAAAAACACCAAAGTGTACTTCTACATAAACAGAAAACCATCCCATCAGAAAATCCAACAAATATCCAGGATTAAATTGGAATTGGGATCACAGGAAGGCCAGTTACCTACGGAGAACAATTCCAGATTTGTTCGCACCAGGCTCTATTTTTTGGGCGTAGAGCCTGAAATTCGGTCTTTCCCTCCATGAGCCCATCCATTCTAATTTTAAAATCCCTCATTATCACCCCCCACCACTACTAACATACCCAAACACACACACACATCTGTCACCTATCACTCTCTTCCTCTCTCTATCACCAGGCTGTTTACCCTTAAAGCCAGCGGGTATTCCTGCCAAATCATCCCTGCTGAAATTTAATTAACAACTAACGGAAAGCCACAGAGAGCGAGAGAGAGAGCAAGACAGAGAGAAAGAGGTCGGGGGGGTGAGGGAGAGAGAGAAAGCAAGATAGAGAGAGAGAGAGAGAGAGAGAGAGAGAGAGAGAGAGAGCGAGCGAGACAGAGAGAGAGAGAGATGCAGGGACATAATTCTTCATTAACAGTAATCATAGATGGTCCCGCAACGCAGAGTGACAAGCATCCTAATGCTTTACTGATAAAATGTCACCCAATCTCAGCTCATGCAAAGGCAATCAAACTTGCACACACACATGGACACGCACATGCATGCACACATACACTATTTTTTGCTTACTGTTTGCCAATTTGCGTTGCATCCTTTCTGCAACCTCACTTTCCTGTTGTTTTTTTTTAACTGTATACTGTGATTTGAATTTTAATCGTCCACCAACAACTGACCACATACAGCCAACTATTTAAGTATTAAAGGTGTTTCAATGTGTAAAGACTTGTAGTTTGTAGATTTCACTCAACTAGAGTTCATAGCATCCGTGGACTGATACCTGATTCATCCACATTCCCCATCCAATCTTGGCATTTCCAGTAAGCTATCGAATGCATGCACACGAGTGTACAAGTGTGTGTGTCTGCGTGCTTCTTGTTGTCTTATCCATTTCCCGAAGACAGAGAGGACGAAATGACAACACAGACAGAAGAGATTGAAAGGTGGCTCCACTTCAACAGGAAGACAAACAGGGAGGGAGCGTCCGTTGCGGTAGGAGTCACTGTGACGGGAGAGACGGAGACACAGCGGGGGAAAGGCAGAGACACGGAGACGGAGATGAAGAGAGGAGGATGCTGATAAACAGGAAATGTGATTGACCTGAATGTGCAGATGGGAAGGGAGAGAAAGAAAGAGTGAGACAGAGAAGGAGAATGACAGAGATAGACTCCTTGATGGAAGAGAGTGGTCTCTGGTAGAGACAGAGATGAATCCAGACCAGCAAAGATTGACAGCCGGAGGCCGAGGAATGAAAGAAAGAAAATGACACAAGCATCAAGGCCTCAAAGCAGAAAGAGCAGGTACAGTTATTTCCAAAGAGGCATCTGTTATTCTGTATCCACCTATGAATCTATGTATCTGTCAATATATCTATCCATTTACCTATTTACCTATCTTATCCACCATTGCACACATTATGTAATGCCAAAATTGAAGAGAAACATAACATCTGTGGTCCTTTCTTTGAGAGAGTGCAAGAAAGAGGCTTGCTGTCAAGTTCCCTCTTAACAGCAAGTATCCAATTCTTCAGAAAAAGTCAGAGTTCCTATCAGTCCTGGGGTTGCTGTTTTGTTGCAGACTAGCCTTCCTGCATGTCCTCCATGGAGCATCTAGGTGGCTATTCAGGCTGAACCATATGAACTCCTGAATGGCAAACCCCCTATCTCCATTAAACACCATTTAAAAGGAAGAGGAGTGAAAAGCGAGTCATTACATGTACTGTACTTTCTTTATTGTAATTGGGTGACTTTTTTATACTTCTAAAATCTGCGTTTTTAAGTCACAGTCACAAAGTTTATAACTTTATGATTTTACCTGTTCAACACAAGTAATCTTACATTTACTATTTAAAAAGTAACTTAACACCTCTTAAAAATCCTCCAAGGTGAGCAGTTCACCTTGCTACAGTGATGTATATGTGTACTCCAGGCGACTGTGACATCACTGTTGGGTGTGGTTACAGGTACAAAAGGCTTGAAACTTTCAACCAGAGAGGTCAGTGAAACACTGCTTCTAGCCTGATGTCTTTAAATCCTGCATCAGTGCTTCTAACTGAGTAGGATATTCTAATATTCTTTCCACCCTGTATCACTTGTCATTTTCTCCTGTCCTTACCTGATCTGGCTGTTTTGATATTAACAGACTGGAAGCCTCCATTTAGTGCTGAGGTGTCGATGATGTCTGAGTCGAAGTCACGGTGTGTCTTGCGGTAGACAAACAGCGCCACGATGACAGAGATGACCAGGCACATAATCACTGCGATGACGATGCCCACGTACAGTGCCACATCATCTGTACTTGGAGCAGCTAGAGGGGACACAAAGAGGAAGAGAGACACACTTATACACAGACAGATATTATTAAGCATGAAGCAAGAGCTAAGAACGCTCAAAAGATCTGCTTAAGAGGAATTGTATATCAGAAAGAAAAGTGGCACCAAACAGCTACAACAATGATAACTCTTATGGAACAGCAGGGCAGAGGCAGACAATAAAGTGACATTTTTTATGTAAGACAAGATGAAATGTGTGGCAGGCTTCACATTAAATTAATATGGCTCCATGTCATTCTTAATTTGTGTTCAATAATTTCATTTTTACCTCAGACCACCTATCAGACTCAAAGGACAGTCTCTATAGGTTCCATTTCAAATGAAACTTTCAAATAGCCCTCCAGCTTGTGTAATATGATAATTTGTCTAGACAGAGAGGTAGAGAGAAACAGAGACACCTTTCATAAAAAAAAAAAAAACGGTACCAATTCTTAAAACTTAATAAGGCTGTTAATTATTTTACAAGGGTCCTAACATCCTTTTTCAATCTGGCTGAGGCTTTAATGGTGTTTCAGTGAGAACAACGGTGGAATTGTCATTCATGATCCATATTTTAAAGCAGAGGAAGGGACTAAGAACATTTTAACTGATAGATGATGCGGATGGTAAAAGGTATGAGTCCACACATAAGGATGAAAAGGAGAAGAAATGAGGAAAGGATGAGTGGAGCCAAGTTAAGAGCACAGGGGATAAATGATGAGGAAGTAATGGGAGGGAAAGTTAATAAGTGGAGGGGAATGTAGAAAAAGAGGACACACAAGCAGATGAGTGAATAGAAAAGAATAGAGAGGAAAGGAGGCGATAGATTGGCGGATAAGATGAGGAGAGAAGAGAGAGAAGGGGAGTGAAATAAAAAGAAATAAAAGAGGCATGCAAAAAAGAGAATAAGGAAGCAGGGAAGATGAGGGGAAACAAGTAGGGCACAATAAATCAGGAGAGGAGAGGAGAGAAGAGAGGAGATGCACTTGAACTTCAAAGCAGCAAAACAAACAAGCCTATGTATTTAACACGAAAGTGCCTGTTAAACTTTTTGGAGTAGGCTCACACTTCAAGCACTCCTCGTATAATCATGGCCTCTGTAGCTAGTAGGAGGGGATTTGTCTGCAGCTATTAAGAAGACAGAAAAGTATAGGAATGTTTCTTTTAATCCGCCCTTAAAGTTGAGAGGCAGATAACAGGCTTTTAGCTACAAACAGCCTGAGTCATTTGCTAAAGGATTTGCTGTTGTCACATCAGAACAAGTTCAGAAAGCATGAACTTGATTATGCATGAAAGAATCCTTTGATGAGGCACACAAACATTCACGCTCACATATGCCTAAGCATGATACACACACATTCGCAGAGGAGAGGTCACTCATGATGGTGTTAGTTACTCATTTACCACTTGAGGGAGCTAAGAGCCACTTGCTTAAGTTTTTGAAAAAGTGTGACAGTATTTTGTAAAATAACCACTATTTTAACCAATGTATGAAAATGCAAATATGCATATGTAAATATGTACTTTTTTGTCATTGTATAGACAAAATGACTTCTGGCAGATGAATCAAGAATAATAAACTAAACTGTTGTAATGTCCTAACCTCCACCAGTGTTGTCTTACCTGCCTAATGCTGATCTCTCGTTTAACTCTGAATGTGTGAAAATGCCATGTGTGCAAATAAACCAGATTGTGGCGGAGGGAATGAAATGTTCATACAATTCATGTTTACAACCCTGATCTGTGGTTAAGAGTTTACGCTCTTTTCACAAAAGAGCTACGACACTGTGGGGGGGTTGTTATAGCAGCTCAAATCGCTGCCAAATATCTGTTCATCACATTTAACACAAACTCAGAGACCACCTTTAAATTTCCAAAGTATAACCCCTGTGGGTTTTGTCACATGCAGTTACCAATTACCTTTTGATGATGTTAAAAAGATTGCCATAAAATCCCTAATGCCCCGACTACACTGCTGCACAAAGTCGTCCTGTTATCAAGGTCCTTGCACTTGCCAAGGGGGAATAAAATTGGATAATCCTCTTAAGAACCAACGCCCTGATCTTAATTATGATCATCATCCTCCTCATCTATTTAGGGAATCTTTATCTTGTTTCTACTTCAACTTGAAAGTAACTAACTTCCGAAAAACGGGATGTCAGGTAGCCATCAAAAGCATCACTTCTAAACTTGCTTTTTCCAATCGAGTGTTCTGGGACACTTAAGTTAACTAGGCTATTGGCTGCTGTGTTCTCAATATGTGTGTGTGTGTGTGTGTGTATGTGTGTGTGTGTGTGTGTGTGTGTACCGAGTGTAACGTGTTTTATCCCTCCATAGCTCACACTGCATTCTCAGACTCCCCCTGTCTCTCTGTCTCCATCTGTTTGATTTGCAGATGAATGAAACAACATGCCCCATTAGAGCTTCTACCTGCCTGAGTAACCTACATATAACTAGAGGATACCAAATGTTTTCTTTTTTTCTTTAAATTTTCACTTTTTTCCTTTTATCTTGTTCTTTTTCTGTCCTAAATTTACAAGTAAATATCACAATCCAGACTATGGCAAACTAAGCAAATCAATTTACAATTGTACAATAAGTAGTAACAACATGATCGTTTGGTAATGAAAACATGGTAATTTATCCATTATTGAAATCCTGTTGTACATTTAATGTACTGCAGACTAAGAGTAAGGAACAGCCACAATGTTGCACACATTTTTGAACCATCATTTACTGGCAAATCAGTGGTTATGTTACTGCTTTCATGGAAATTGATGGAATTCATTCATAATTAGAAACACAAAATATATATATACACATATATAAGAGAGATTAAGGCTCTTCTGGGTTATTGAAGTCACAGAATCCATATAGACCATGCAAAATTCACTTCAATTATTATTATTATTATTATTATTATTATTATTATTATTATTTTAAACTATACTATTCATCCAAAAGTTATTTGCTACATGAACATACAGTACAATTTCCTTGATGGATTGACTTGTCGTTTGAGCTTCATTTGAAAAATACCTTAATTCTCTCTCTTACCGCTCAATGACATTTTCTGAACAGAAAAAAAAAAAAGAACAGAAAATGACACTAAATTACAATAGCTTTTCTGAAGGCATTCAAGTCCTCTCTGTGTATGTGTCTACTTCTTTGGTCTTTCATTTTTTCTCATTGAGCTACTACATGAAGCACAGCTTTGGTTGAAAACTGCCTAATCTTTAATTCTGATGTTCTTTTATTGTGTGACAGCCTTGCCTAATAGTCTTTTTCTGGCAAGATGGGGGCTGAAAAGGGGACTGAACGTGGGTGTGCACTTCTGACCAAACCCAGATGAATGAATAATGTGTTTGGACCTCTGTGTGTATCTAAGCGTGGCCCGAGGCTGTGCTCTCTGAAGCCAGAATGACAAAATCAGCAGTGATAGAATGAGGAAGGAGCACAGTCTGACTAAGTACTGATAGGTACACACCTATGTTCATTTTTATGAGCACTCAAGCGAGCACTGACACTCCATGATGAATGCATGGGCAGATATGCACACATACACACATCCATATTAACTTTTATCCACAAGTCAACTATCTCCTGTGCTTTTCCTCCGTTGTACCTGACAAGCAGTTTCATGTCCGAAGCACTCACCCGCAAGCCTGGCTAAATTGGATTTAGATTAAAAATATGTGCCTTTCAGTGGACACACCAGAAAGGAATTGAATAAATGATACATCTGTGATGTTCCAGCAAGTACTATCTGACAGCTCTCTATAGGAGGGAGAATGTTCTGTCCTAAAGGTCAGGACGCACACACACACAATAACATATACGCACACGTATGAACAAAGGCAGAAAAAACAAACATGTACACATGAAAGAACTTGGGGAGCACACTGAGGATGATTCTATTGATCCATCAGTCCAATTTAGGCAATTCGCAGACAGCTGACATAGAGATAGTGGTGTGTGTGTGTGTGTGTGTGTGTGTGTGTGGGTGTGTGTATGACAGACTGCCCTTTGAAGAACATCCTTACTCCCATAGGCAACTGTCTATCATAGTTTCTACAACGGCTCAGGTGAACTACAGTGCTGACAGTCTTCTTTTTTCCACTTGCTATCTATCTGTCAGCGTCTTTTGCCGTAGCGTCCATGTAGGAACAGTATGTGTTTGTGTTGTGGAGACTTTTTGAAAGATAGATAAGATAGATAAATAGGTGGGCAAATACATTTTTGATCATGGTTTTAGAAATCTTAGCATTTGGAATTAGGGAATGTGATGCGATAGGAAATGTACTCAGGGTGGGTAGAAAATGTTCTATTTTTGTCAATGTACCATCTTTCCTTCTTTTCATGGCAAGAATTCATTGTAATTTGTCATAGTTTTGCATAACAGTGTTACCTTACCAGAGAATGATTGAATAGTGTGTTTGTGTTGTGTCTGTGTGTGATCAAAGCCAAATGGTTTTCGGTTGTAAAACCAAAATTATTTTGCCAGTGTTCACTGTGCACATGCCAAATTCTGTTTGTTTGGGATGTGAGTGAGAGAGCTAGTGTGCATGTGTGTGTGTGTGTGTGTGTGTGTGTGTGTGTGTGTGGACTGATGCTGTGCCTTACTGTGCCCAATAATAATGGGCTTTGTAATTGGCTTTGTAACTTTATCTTAAAAAATAAAAAACCCCCAACAAATTCTGGGAATTTGTCACATACAGTTGGTTACCATATGTATGTGCCAATGTGTGTGACTAATAAACCTTTGGGCTCAGGAAATTGCAGAAATTACACACACTCTCTCTCACACGCAATTGATGAGACACATGGGCTAGTGGAACAGAAGCCCCAGCTCACCCTCAGTCAGGATGGATTGCTGTCTATCGATTGGCTGAGCTTTTTGTCATTCTCGGAGTCTGTCCAATCTGCCATGGAGAGGATTTAAAGAAGGGGGGAACAAGGATATCTCAGCTTAGTTCATCTCTATCTTCTCTGTGATCTGTATCCAAAGCAGAGCTGTGGACAATCACGGCTTGAAACTCATTCAACTGCCTTTTTGAGCTTGCTTGGCACAAACATGTAAACACCAACCATACTGCAAAGACAAGACACTGGAAGACACATCCGCTCTAAGTAACTGGCAGGGACGAACGGAAGAGAGAAAGTCATATGTAAATGTGCCTATCCTAATCTTCTATAGTGAGGATGGAAAAACCTTAAAATATAAAAATATGGGGCAACTTTGGAGACACTAAAGACAGAAGGTGTATTTCTATGACTAAAAATGGCTCTGTATATGAAGTGAATAGATATCATGCATTGTTTAACAACCCTGTCATAGAGTGCAATTGTAGCCATTTAATTAATGGACTGAATACAAGCCTTTTAAGAAATTTGTTATATCCAACTGAAAGGAACATTATGACCTCTTTCAGTGTCTGATGGCCACAAATATGAATCACAAAATACTGGCAGAAGCTGGCTCCCCCCACACAAATCTACAGCTCAGCCACCTCCCACCCTTCTCATTGCCTCAAGCTAAGCTGGTCTGTAACTGACACAAACAGCTATGTCAATACGGTTTTGTCGTTTGCTTTTTTGGCTTGAGGGATGAAGGTTTTCAGCCTTCATACGTGAGATATCTGGTGGCAACAGATGGTAAACCATAGCCCCATCCTCACTTATGAGCCAGTGACTGCAATGTGACTAAAATGGCTGACATCTATAGAAGGTGCAAATGACCCACAGACGTTGTTGTGGCCAAGGTGACCGTGAGAAAACCACAATCACATCCCGCTCGTCTCAAAATCAAGAACCAACTCTCAGGAGAAGGTGGGCATTGTCTAAACATTCCTTTAGGTATGGAGGTTGTATTCCCAAACAGAGAATAGGGGCTGGGAACCATGTTTAAGAAACAGAAATCTCAGCACATATATAAAATCATTAAGTCACTGGTATTGACCAAAGACCATATCACTGCCCTGCAGATACAGTGTGTCATGGTTCTGCAATGGAGCAGTAGAAATCTTCCATATTGCCCCTTTAACTGACAGCTATGGATGCAGAATGTGATTTTGCTAACACAGCTATTAGATGTCGAGCCAGATATGGAGGTGGTCAGTTTTGCATCTGTAATCTGATTTAAGGCCCTGATATACTCCAAAATGGACACGGACATGGACAGCAGACACACCACGGTTCTGTTTATACTACACTGGGTGTCTGCATAAGTGTTGAGGGTCCCTCTCGGACATGCGCAGATGACGAAATTTATGTCACACGGACATTGAACATATAATTTGAGTTTAATCCCACATGTAATTCAGCGCTGTTAAGCATTATAGCCAATGTGGCAATCAGGCAAAGTGTCAACATAAAGATAATTAGGCTTTCATAAATTGGATTGGTAAAATAAGATCTAAAAAAAAAAAAATGCCATTCATATCGGTGGTCATCACTCTGAGAAAACAGGACCAGCTTGATGGTTAGTGTGTCTCAAAGCCACTCATGCAACCTCCCAATGCTCATGTTACTGACTGTATATTTGAATATTAATACCAGAGTGACAATCTGTTAAATGAGCAATGACTGCCTCCACCTCATCTCTAGCTCTCTCTGTGTCTGTGTCTGTGTCTGTCTGGGACAAGTCATCTCACAAAACACACCAGGATGATGAAACAGCTTCAGCAGACCCTAAACGAGAGTCATTAGAACACATCACAGACGCTCATAGATTGCTTTGAAGATAAAACGAGAGCTCCTGCAATGAGAGAAGTAGAAAGCACAGTACTAATAAATGGCAGAGGTCTTTTCCCTCTTGCACCTCTCAATTTCTGTCTTCCTCACAGTTTGTAGTAAATCTCTCCCATTATGTCACTTTGAGGAACCAACAGTAACAGTGAGGGAGATGGAAAGAAAGAAGGTGGGGGAAGAGGGCAGGATAGGAAGCAAGGAGGATAGTAAGTACAGCTTAATATATTTTTTACACCCTATAATCATCTCTCACCCTTTTTATTACTTATTAAGTAGCTTTCATACCTCTCAAAGAAGTATTGCCCTTGCCAGGTCATCTTGTGCCTTCCTGTTAATAATTTTCCTCTTCTACAAATGATGCATTAGCAATGGGCTAATTTGACATATAAATCATTCACTTGGATGATACTTCAAAGAGAATGGGTCAAATCAGAAGAACCAAATCAAAATTTCACTCAGGTCAGTATCCATAGTTGGGCAGCGCTCCACTGAGTTCTAAGTGAGCCAATACGCTTGTAAACACAAAGCAAGTGTTCAGAACTAAGGCAAATTGCCTACTTTGGCAACAATCCAAAGCTGGCTGGCCACTCTCCAAAATGACCACAGCCGCAACAAACTCACAAATTGTGAATTAAGTGAACTGGTGCTGAATCGATTCACTGCCATCAGGCAGGAAGAATTAAAGAATCAGGTTAATTAAAGGGATCTGTCACCACTATGGCACATTCATTTTCAAGACACAACTCTGGGATCCTGCACTATATTTTAAATGATGGAAGACTGATATGTTTTAGTAGACATCCTATGCAAGACAAGCTAAATATAAAGATACATAAAAAATAATACATAACATTATAAGAGCTGTGTGGAGCTCACTTGTAGTTTGAAGGAGGAAAACCCAAAGTTGAGGTTTCTGCTGTTTAATACCCAGAGGATGGTAAAGGAATTGTACAATACCGTCTAGATATATCCAGAGCTATAGAAACAATCACCTTAAAAGATTTAGTAAGAGTTTATAGGCCTTGCAAACTCTCATTTCCACCACACAAGCAAAGGTGTAAATGATTAATCTACCATGACTTCCTTTGTCTGAGAGCAAAATGAAGTTTTAGAACTAGTGGAGCTACTGTTTGAAGACTTTTGTTTGATCACCACAGCAAAAAGATTCCACATCAAGGGAACAGATCATAAGACAAGAGCTAAACTCTCATCAAGTAACTCAAAAGGACATGTAACAATAAAACACAAAGTATGAGCCAAAGGTCAATGCTCAGCCAAAGAAACACAAAGATGAGTAAGACAAAAAGGAAAATGGAAGATGATAAAACATAATCAACTTACATGGGATTCCCAAATCACTCTTTTCTTTGGGCTCAGTGGACTTCTGAAAAAATGAACCTTAGGACGGGAAAAAGAAGGGGATGGTGGAATGGATGGAGGAAGGGAGAGGAACACAACAATCAAAATCAAACAAACAAGTCAAACAAAATGAGACAAACATGGACACACACACCAAAAAATGCCAACATTTAGTTTCTTTCTTTGAGTCTTTCTTGTTTTTCTGCTACCCTTCATTAAGTTTAGATGTCCTGGTCCAAAAATCTAAATCAAAAGGTCTGAAGGAAAACAAAAAAGCTTATTAAAACCCTTACAAGAAAAATAACCAAAAAGATAATTTGAGAAACCCTAGTGCCTGTAAGACAGTTACTGCTGTGTCATGCTGAGTGGTCCACTTAGTCGCAGTAGACAGAAGGTCTATGACACAGATGAACTGCTGATGTACTGATGTATAATTGAAATGCTGGTGTATAATTGATAAAGGCAACACAGCAACATGGTGCGCCTAAAAGCTTCTTGCCAGAGCAGCTGGACGTACAAGACACCAATTCGGCACCAAAGGGCAAGAAAAACTGACAAGGTTAAGTCGGGTGATGTGCAAATGCAAACATACAGTAAACACAGTTGACAAGCATGATGTGGCGTTTCTTTTTTAGCTATGTAGGTGGGCCCAGTTACGTCACTACGAATTTTAAGGTTACTGTAATTTAGCCACGTAAATTCAAGGTGGTTATTGGCATGAATTAGCATTTTTCAGCACTATTTTATCAGGTGTCTTATTCTTGTATTAAAAGACTTAGCAAATTATTGCATTTACAGGACAGCATCTAACAAATGTCATGCTGATTAATGTCTGAACCAGTGATGATAGTAGGAGCAAACATGCCATGACAGAGATTTATCCCATTCCAATTATAAGACAATTGTTCAAACAAATATGTAAACATGATGGCAGTAAAATGAAGCATAAATGATTTAGTAGGAGCCACCACAAGTATTATGGAAAGAAACGAATAGCACAGATGAGGACAAAACATTAAAGAAAAGGAGCAGAAAATGGCTAACAGGAAACAATAGGGCAAAGTGAAGCAATTAGGATCAACAATGAGAAGAAACACAAGTGGGAAGACTAGAGCTTTCAATGGGGAGATGGCTTGTTTGATGCTCTGCAGTACCTGCTGACACTGCTGATTGGTTTGTATAATACAACACAGACACAATTCAATGTTCTATCCAAACAGTAAAGCAGCACAACAGCCAGTATCTCTAGTGATTACTGTGGTTTTAGAGACCACACAGCAGATTTTATTTGCTCTGAAGGTCCTGTTATGTAGCCCGCACATTCACACAAACATCTGCACACACACACACACACACTACCTACTCTGTATGTGTGTGTGTGAGTGAAAAGTCATGCTCTCAAGGATGACACGGTGGAGCTCTGAGTGAATCTGTTCCAAGAATCCTGATCGATGTGTCAGAAAAATGTCAACAGGCCACAAGATATAAAACAACACAAACAACTCT
>LKNJ01000382.1:96869-106636 GCA_002120245.1 Maccullochella peelii | reverse complement strand
AAAAAAAAAAAAAAAAAAAAAAAAAAAAACAACCTGAAAGACGTACAACTTCTGTCACAAGAAGACACACACACACAGATTCACACCGATATAACTCCCAGATAAACACATAAAGTCGAAAAAGAGAGGAGGCACTCCACACGGGGAAGAAGTGAGGTCAAATGGATTTCTACCTCTCAGGATTTAACAGGACAACTTTAGAAAAAGGGCAGCGAGAGACGTGGAAAAGATGAAGAGAGAGACGGGAGGTGTTGGTGGAGAGAGAACGAGAAAGAGAGAAAGAGGAAGAGCAGAGTGAAGTGCTTTTTGAGCACAATGTCAATTAAAGAGCACTATCTAAAACATTCACGCCCTCTCTACAGTGACAGAGTGTTATCAGTTCATTCACAACCCTGAAACCCTACTACTTTTAAAACCAGCAACTCAACACCGATACATTTTCTTTCATTAAATCTGAAGTCTGAAGATCTGGTGTTTACAATGTGAAAGACATATCCAACATAAACGATGCAGAAAGTAAAATTGTAGTTTATATCTGGTTATGTGCCAACAACACTTAATTTCAAGCAAAAATATGTTTTTTACACTAAATGAGGAAACATTTACTTAAAAACATTAGTGTAACTGCCCAATTGGATACCAGCACCATGAACCATTTTCTGTGTAAAGACCCTACATTCATAAACCAAATGGAAGAATGATACAGGAATCACTTCAAGCCTTTCAGATATAGTCTACCTATAAAATGCTTTGCATGCAGAACCCCCCCCCACACACACACACACAGTTCATGGATTCCTGTAAATGCTACAGGAAACAGCTGAAACATTAGTGCTGACATAAAACCACGTCTGTGGAGTCATTTTAAAGACAGAAAATCAATCAGGGGAAATGAGCCTAAATCTATACCTCTTTAGGTTTTATCCCAGATTCTGTGGCCATACCTCACAGGCCTCAGGGAATCCTTTTGATGGACCAGAGACACAGTATATAATACACTGCGTATGGAGTGGGCAGGGCTCTGCATATACAGTAAGTTCTGTCAATAATGTGCCTACAGGCAAAGCTTTTTGAGAGATTATATAATATTATTCCATCGCTCATGACATAGACCATCTATGAAATCATCACCACTGTCCACTCCCCTTGGGTTGCAGAGAGAAGTCCCTCAAACAACTAATGGCTCACTTGGCTGAAGGCTTTGCTCACTGATGAAGTATATTTCTCCTGAAGAGAATTCCTGTTGATAGAACTTGTTACTATCTAATTTTTTTAACCGTTATTTGACCAGGAATGCCTCATTGAGATTCAAAATGCCCAAGCCACAATAGGCAGCCATAAGTTAAAGACTGACAACACAAACTACATATGACAGAACTGTAAAAGTTCATGTAAAATCACAAAGAACTATCACATAAAAGCTCACACCCTAAAAGCAAACTGGTCAAAGAGTATTTTTGCATATAAATCCATGTATAGGGAGCATCGTATAGTAAATAAAAGCTCTTTAATCGAATTCGGTGCATGCGCAAAAGTAAATCCTGGGCTCGAAGGAGCACAACTATTCACACTCCTTGGCTGAATGTATTTTGGCCCGTTCTGAGAATTTCAATCTCAAGAGACCATCCAGGTAAAATAAAGGTCAAAATAAAATTAACATAAATATGGTGGTGGCAACCCAAGAATGCCTCTATCAATAAGACTTTGAGAGTGCCTCCGCCAATGGGAAGTTACAGACAACCATACTCTTAATTAAGCATTTTAGGCAGCAGAAAGATTTTTTTTCCCCTTAATTGTTTGGGACAAGGGGCAATCATTTTCAAATGTGTGTGTCCCTACTGTTTGACTGGGGTTTTCTTTCCATGTCACAGTCCATTTACAGTATTTATATTGTATCATCAGGTCAGGTCAATTTTGACTTCAAGTCCTTACAGTATTTCTTTTTATGGAACTTCTTAAGATGAACACAGAGATGATCTGAGTCTCAAACAGAATTCTTGCCATTGAGGAAAAATCTCTCTATGGCTGCCATGTGTGAAAAGAAAGACTAATGAGAATTGATGGCTTAATTACAAGCATGAGTGTGTATGTGCACTTGTCTAAAAAAGGACTATTTTTCTGCTTTTAGCTTTTCTCTCTTCTCAGTTCACTCTGACAGTCTCTCTCTCCCTCTCTCTCTTCATGTCAGATGCTTGTCTGCCAATTACTCTGAGCACAGGGAGTAACAAGCACTATTCCTACTGTACAAGTCAACAAAAATAATTGCCTCCACTTTGGAAAAACTGCTGCTGCTATATTTATGCCGTTATGACTCAGCCCACATTTTACATACGCTTTTGAAATTGACCGAACTTATTTTTTTTTTTTTTTTTTTACAGGTGTCAGAAATGACTAAATTGTAGGGTGGGGTGGGGGGATTTGGATGATTGCTCCACATCATTATCTGTCATTACTTTCCTTATGAAACAGGTGTTTTTGACTCGAGTAATGGACAAGAAAGTGGGAAAAGTAAGGTTAGGTTAGTCATGATTACATTCAGATACCTTCCCATAAATCACCCACAATGTGCACAGAAGGATAAAGTAAATGTGTAAGGCAGATCAGGAGCAAATCACAATTTAAAAAAAAGGAGAAAGAGGAGCAAGTAGGCTCTTGGAGAAAAGCATAAAACCAGAGGAAATGAGAGGAAGAGGCAACAAAAAAGATGGCAATGAGGATAAGAGACTTAACGCAAAAAGTAGCAGGGGTTGCAGGAGGAGAGGGGAGCGAGATGAGAGGACTGATGAAGAACATAAAGAAAGAGGTGAGAAATAAAAAAGAGGGAAACAAGAAGAGGAACACTGCCAAACTTTACTGCAACACAGACAAGCAAATACATAAACAAGCTAGATGAAAGATGACAAAGACGACAAAAAAAAATGACATTTGCAATGATTTTACACATGTCCAAGCGTATGAATGAATGCATGTCTCCAAAGTATAACAGCTCAGCAGAACCACATTGGCAAGCCTGCCAAGCCTACTGGACTTAAATGGTTAAGCTGGGCACCACTGACACTTGCTTTGTCTAACAAGTTGTCAATAACTGGATTGATGTTCAGACAAAGACGCAACGTTTTTTAATGTTTTAACATCTTCAGCGACAATATCTTTCAAGGGTTCATTTCATTTATACTATATTTAGTTTAGTTATGGATTTCTCAATATGGATTATCTGTGTTTTAAATTAACCCATTTAATTGTCATGTTACACTTCACTCACTATGGCTCCGGTCTGTCGGCTAAAAATCTGACCATGCATCACCACCCCAGTGGTCTACTTAATCTGGGGTCAATTGCCATCTGAAGCAGACACTGCAAGGCATTTGTTTGCATTGGCATACACATTTTTCATGGTTAGGCATGACATATGACAACTTCAGTGCATTTAGAAGTGATATGTCAATGCTCCTGCTCTGGAGGATTCATTATCTTCAACTCACTTTGCATACAGAGACCGTCAGTACAGTTCTGAGACTGGAGAACCAGCCCGTCGCAGTCCTTTCCTCCGTTTTTAGGTGCTGGGTTGTTGCACTCCCTTCTCCTCCACTGGGTACACTCTGTCCCACAGGCCGACCACTTACTCCACTCTGTCCACACACCGTCCACTAAAGGGAAAGGATGGGGAAAGCAGCCAAGAGAAAGAGAAACACACAAAAAAAAAGACAAGAAAAGAGATGAGACCAAGGATAATGTCCTCAATTACGTTCCAAACCCCCTAAAGTGTAGCATATGTAGAGAGGAAAAGTACAAAAAAAAAAAAAAAAAAAGAATAGAAGTGGAATGTGGGCAGAAGCTGAGTGGAGGACAGAACAGGTAGAAACTTGGGGCCACAGAGTAAAATAGCACAAAGAAGAACAGGATACAGTGAAGTGGATACAGTAGAGTATACAACAAAAAACTGCATCTTCATAAAATTGGACTAGAACAGACTTACCAGTGCACAGTGTGGTACAGGGCAGTTTCTGTATGGCCTGTCCATCACAAGGCAGTCCTCCGTTGAGAGGGGCGGGGTTAGTGCAGCTGCGGGTTCGTTTCTGGAAGCCCCGTCCACAACGGCTGTTACACACTGACCACTCCGTCCATGTCGACCAACCACCATTCACTGTGGCAACAGAGATCAGTAACTCAATCAATACATGAATCCATACATGCATTAATGCATTTTTTATTCCTCTTTTACCTTTTCCATTTACTTTCTGGTTTACATCCCTTTGTTGAAAGAAGCACTTGCATGGTGTTAACTTCAGCTCTAAAATTATTGGCTCAACACAAAGATCCCATGCACAACACAATCATCAATGACCCCACACATGTCCTCTATGACTACTTTACGCTAATGCCATCAGGAATGTCGTCTGAATGTCAAACAAATAGAGGAAAGTTTGGTTTTATTCCAGAAGCCATTAAACGCAATTGCACTTTGACACTTTTTGACATAATGCCTATATATACATAGTGCCTTCATGGTGTTGGATATTGTTGGCTAGCTACGGCTTAGCCACTGCCATTGACCATTGTGTATTTCAGCTCTTTCTAACATTGTAATTTTTATTGTTAGATTGTTTTTTATGTTTTGAATGCATTGTGTATGTATTTGTGCTCAAATTGCCCTTTGAGGGACGAATAAAGTAGTTTCAATTGAATCGAACAACAAACTGTAGTACACATGCTAATATGAAAGCCTCAAGTTCTGTAATGTTTATACAAATAGGTCTGTGATGAAGCAATTAAATGGCACAAGGTGCATTAAAATCCAATTGTATCAAAGAGGCATCATCCTCAGTGGAGAAATCAGTGATTTTAAAGTGTTGTTTGATTTAATTGAGCCATTTGTCTTGATGGAGTCAGTATGTGTTTTAAAGATGCCAGGAGGCTGGGTTTTTTATTGAGCAGTTTTTTAGTTTAGTGAGAACAGCTGGATTTTCCTACACACCAAAACAACACACACACACACACACACACACACACAGTCTTGTGCAACCTTTCGATTACCCTTCTGCTACCGTAGCACACTTTGTTCCCATTGTGTTCACATGCTGTTATGCTGCTTGCAAATTACTTAACCCTGGAACCCTTGTTGGAGAGAGCACAGGGAGGAAAAAAAATCTATTATAAGAGGAATCATGGTTCTGAAACCTCACTAGCCAAAATAGCCATGTGTGTTTTCATAGTCTGTTTGCATCTTTTCTTTCTTTGTCTCTCTGTGTATCTTTTTCCACTTTCTCCCTCTTGTTGTCTCTCTCATTTCTTTGTACCTCTGCACGATTTCCCTGCATCCTGTCACATTTAGAATTGACTGTTGCTTCATTCTTTTGTATTATTGTTGTTTCTCATATAAAAAAAATGTGGCAGCATAGCGCAGACAATGATACGGGCAGATGAGACAAAGGACATCCAGAGAGAGAAGTTGATATACAGAGAGGTGCAGTGGGTTGAAATGTCTTGGCTGCATCATAGCAGCTCCGTCTCAGCCCAGTGGACAGTGCCCACACTTCTTTCCCAACGCCCAATTAGAAATTAATCATCAGACAGAAAGTAACCGGTAAAATCAGGTACAGTCACTTTTGTCATCTACTTTCTTAGGTTTGTCTACTCTTTTTTTCATCTTCACTCACGTTCTTTCTCCCACTCTGCTCTGTTCTCCTCTGCCTCTCCTTTCTCCTCACCTGTCTCCCCTCCATCTATAGCTGCTCCATTTTTTCCACTACTATTTCACCTTGTCAACAGTGTCAGCTGGGCCCTTGTGGAGCCGAGAAGATTGAACAATCTATTTCTGTAAGGATACATCAGTGTCAAACCACTCCATCTCTTGCTGTCTGTATTGAACACGCACACATGCACAGTTATTTTTGATTGAAACACTCCTAGTGAATAGACTCAGTGTTACATTTGAGAGAAACACGTGTGGTATTGTGTGTGAGTGCTCTGCTATACATTGTTTCTCCTCAAAATGTTTCCTGTCCTCTCATGTCAGGCTGGCATTTGGTAAAATGGAAAAAAGAGAAAGTGAGACAAGGCATACGCGGCATTTTCCTCCTCTCAACAAGCTTTTTCTTCTCAGTTTTTAGTAAAAACAGCAAGAGAAGAGCTTTGCATGAAAAAAACTACCATTCAGAACGGAGCTATTCAGAGTTATTTTTTTGTTGTTTTTCACAGCTGTTATCATGCCATATGCTGCACAATTCATTTGGTGGTGGGACTCTTGGCTGAAAGCGCAGACATTTGGAAAGCCCAAGTGTTCCAATTTAAAACTGAAGGTGTGATTGGTGGATTTTAATTGGGTGAGGTCAAGGGTGATGTGGGAATATCAGGCCAATCACAAAGAGAGCGTGTTGGCATGGCAGTAGAGCTAATTTCATGTGGCAGATGGGGGCTGGCTTGGCTGATCAGAGACATTGTTGGGAAGCTGCAGCTAGCGTCTAAAAAAAAAAAGGTGTCATATCAGTAAAATTCCAAACATTAGACACAAAAAATGTCACATACACTCATGAAAACAGATAACCTAAATCAGAGCAATTACAGCTTTTAGTGACATGATTTTTAGTAATGTACTGTCTTGTTCACCCATACAGACACATAGTAAGCATGCAAACTTACCATAAACAATGACAGTCGCTGTAGTGCTTCGTCTTTTGGCCACTATATTCTTCGCCACACATGTGTAGTTGGCCGTGTCGGACAGACGCGCCTGTTTGATGATCAGGTTGTGGTCGATGGTGATGTAGAAGTTTCTGTCCTCTGCTGGGTCAATTATCTCTTCGTTCTTCAACCACTCCACCTGGGAGACAGAGAGAGGAGGAAAGAGGTGAGTATGAAGGTTTCTCTACACCTCTGATATCCAAAAGAGAAACGATCAGAAGAATTTAGCTAACATGAGATGATATTAGTAAATGGTGTTATTGTGTAATGACACTATGGAGCTACATATCTGATTTTCTAGTGGAAAGGTTTGTTCCTGCCATGAAGCCAAAACAAAGTAAACCAGATAAACAATTATTTATTCAACGTAAGTTCCTTGCTTTTTGCAGATCTTGCCAGCTGACGGAAATTATAAAATCACATTATAATCTTGTTTTCACAACTGATCCACCCTGAGAGCAATGGCTGATAAAATGAGAGTGTGTGTGTGGTGGTGGTGGTGGTGGTGTGGTGTGGTGTGGTGTGGTGTGTGTGTGTGNGGGGGGGGGGGTCCATCTAAAAGAATCAAGTTTGGGTGTTGCTACAATCTTGTTTTTCAACCTTTCCAGATGACAAATAAAGAAGGGATGGAAGGACTTAATAGGATGCTGTTGTAATCTTGTTTTTCAATTGTTCCACACAGAAAAGCTTTGAGGAAATGGCTCGGTATGCGACTATCTTGTGATCTATCATGGTTCATCCTGTAAGTAAGAGAAAGGCAGCAAAAACCTATTGTCAAAATGATTCTCATATATAATATGAAATTAGAATATTAGAAATCAAATATAAAATGTACAAGCAAATAAATTTACTTTTATAGTAGGATGTAAAAATAATAGTAATTATGAATAATGAAACTGTTGTCTACAGGAAGATGTCCAAGCAACAAGTCACAGAAATCATACATACAACATACAATCATACACAGTAATAGTAAAGGCCTCATTTACAGTGGGGTCTTCACAATATGGAACCCCAGGGTGGCAGTGTAGAAATGGAGGAAAATGTCCCAAACATATGCTTTCGCAAGGTACTTTGGGTGAAGGGTGGGACAGAAGGAAACTATCCTATTTATGAGCCTAATCACATTTCCTGAGTGCTGTATTTACTGGTCCAAACCCTCATAAATTCAGCCTGTCCAAGCTTTATGGCAGGCACATAAATGTCCGAGCCGCGTTGTTTAATTCACGTTGTTTAATTTCCTCCTCCCTTCGCATTAGGAAATGGAAATCTCAGATGCAGAAAAGAGGAAATTCAGTGTTATTCTTCAGTTTACTGCTTGCTGCAGCTCGGCTGTCATTCTCCTCTCTCTCAGTTATTCTGCCTGCTTCTCTCTCTGATCTTTAGAGATTCGGCAGTGCTCTTTGGCCATGGGGCTCACTGCAGCTCTGAATTCTCAATCTTAAGTGAGATGCTGTGTGACCTTTCAGTTTCTATTACAAAGTAAAGGTTACTGGAGAAAAGAAGCAAAGACAAACAAACAAAAACATACATATACAGCGCAAATGGTCAGGCAACGAGTTTATCCTTGTACTGTAAGAGTGGAAAATAGCGTAGGCGCACTCTAATAAACAAAAGCAAATGCAAAGCGTGTTATATGGATTTTTATTTATTCATGCTAAGGGTAGTTAAATAAGCTGTACTGTGGTCACACAGAAAAATAACACAGACATGCATAGAGAAAAAGGCCTTTGCTTAAATACAAACTCAAATACACAGTCCGCTGTAATACAGTATATTTGCAGAGATCGAAGGTCACTAGTCAGACTACATAACTATATAAACCTGATAGACTATAGAAGTGAAGATGAATGCAGCTTAGCACCACTATTCAAGTAATATTTCTCTTCAGAAAAACACTTAGTTTAAAATTGCCAACTCATGCCCTCATAAAGTCTTCAAAAAAAAAATGGGTAACACGTGATTAAATTCAGTTATAGACCTGTACCCATATCCTATTGAATATAAAACAGCTTAAATCAGCAGCACACATTGTGGCTGCAACAATTATAAGTGATGACAATAAGTTTTTTTATTTGCAGCCGGAAAAAAAAAAACTTTTACATGGTATTTTATTGGTTTATGATATATAAGTTGAACTTGATTGTCTTGGCTTCTCACTTATATAAATTCAAATAACTTCAGTTCCCTTTAGTTCAGCATGAAATAGAGAGTATATTGTCCTCAATGCACATGGTGTGTGCATATGTTGACAGGCAGCTAAATGCCTTTCCCTCATCAGGACTCTGAAGACAAATAAAATAGAAACAGCTATGACTGGCAGAAAAAGTTTTCCTATAGACTTAAATGAATTTTCAAAGCATACAGACATGTCTCACCCCTGACCTGAATTTGCTTCTTGAGGATCAAAGCACCATGATAAAATATCTGCACGCTGGCAGTGAACCAACAACCCAGGGGACATGGAATATTGGAGGGTGAAAGATAAAACAAGTTAAACTGGGTAAGACTGTTGAAAAATGAAAATTATCCCAAGTGAAAATATCGCATCTAGCTACCTTGGGAGCCCTGAGAGACTGCAAGTGTGTCCTGACTGTATTCAACTATTCTAATGCAAGCTGTTTAAGTCAGTTAGTGTAAATGGATTATATCATGTATATTTATTAGCTTCACCATGCCAGTACCAGTTGGGAATAGCCACAACTTTTTTTGTCCCACATCTCACATTTCCAAAAGTTCTCTGTTGGGTTGATTTGATTTGGGGACTACAGTGGCCGATACCGCAGCACACAGTAAAGTCTATGTCATATCTCTGGATTTCCTGGAAAAGTGATGTGATGGCACATTACGCTGCTGAAAATATTAATTTGAAAAAAGGCTAGACTGTGGCCATGATTCAAAACATGTCCACCATAACACAGCATGAACACCAAACAAAGCAAATCTACAGTGGCTTACAGTAAACCAAGTGTCTTGTTCATTGTAATACTAAGTAACTGAACCTCTCAATCCTCTTTAAATACTAATGATACTCCTAATTTACTGCTTCATCCCAACTTTTCAGACGAGTGAACTACTAAAGTAAA
>LKNJ01000382.1:86869-91869 GCA_002120245.1 Maccullochella peelii | reverse complement strand
ATACATAATTCCATCTTAAACACTTTCCCACTGTCCTCTCCCAATCATAACACCCTCCCAAGCACGCTCCCACACACATGCACACGCCACTGCCAGATGTGCCACACTCATTATTATTGGCTGTGACTGGCATCTAGAGGACCATCACCATTATTGGCATGCTTGTTTCCATTATGAAACACTCACACATGCACGTATGCTCACGCAGACATATTGCACACAAAACGCAACATGCCAACCCTGTTCTCAAGAGCCCGGTCAGTCCAGTCAGCAGAAAATAAACTAGGAGAGAGATAAACAAGAAAGGAGAGAAGGAGGACATCAAAGGCAAGGGAGATGAGAAACAAAAATAAAGAGCGAAGATGAGAGAGGGTCAGAGGAAGACAAAGAGGTGGAAGGGATGGAGGAATTAAGAAAAACACAATGATGGAGTGACTGAGAGGCTGGAGAAACGGAGAGCAGGTGGGAGAGAACATATTGAGAGGCATAGACACAGACAGAGGGAGGGAGAGGAGAGAGAGAAAGAATGAGAGATGAGCGTTGGCAGAGCAGACCATCTATCTTTCTCTTCTGCTGCCATCAGCTTTCTTGACACAAACCCAGACAATTGGCTATAACTGTCTCTCTGTGTTTATCAGAGGATAATACCTCTAACACATGCCACACACACACCTAAACACACACACATATCCTGCCTCCTGATGTGTAGCTAAGTAGAATAGTAATCAAGCTATTCATTAGTGCAGTAACAAAGGCCATTACTGGCTAATCAACAATCTTCAAACTCAATCGAGGAAAGCTAATAGAAATTTAATCCAACAGCGCACATGAATATGGTGAAGACTGTGTGTGAGAGTGTGTGTGTTGATATTAGGCAAAACAATTAGCTCATTGTGATTAGATGAACAAAAATGACTTTGTTTCAAACAATTACAGGAGAGTAACCATCGTGGTGAAAAAAGCAGTCTTAAATTGCTTCCCTCAGTATCAAATAAATGTAGCACTTAATGAAATCAGAGTCTAAATGTGGCAAATAAAACTACCATGATACACCAAGAAGTGTGCTTTCATTCCTCATTCATGGTGGTCACTATGAATACATGGGCAGACCACATGGACCCATGTGACTATGGTGGAAGCTACTGAACGCTGCTGTACAAAAAAGCACGCCCAGGTCGAAACTTCACATCATTCAGCCGCTGAACGTCTCTAAAAATCAAATCAAATCAAATCAGAGATGACTGGGTTTAGGAGCATTTTGATTTCTAATCCAGTCATTAGTATAAAGGATTGAAATACTTAACAACAGCCCTCAAGTGTCAACAGAGCTGTAAGAATAATTTGTTTTTTATGGTAATACTGGTGTGATTTTGTGATATGATAACGTTTGTAAACTGGGTTTTCCCATACTGGACCAGTACTGTACAGCCTAAGTTATATAAAATATCTTACATGCATTCATTCCCTATGGGGAGCGATACATACTTTACTATGAAGACACCTGAAACCGTTTTTGCTTTGCTTTCCAAGTTAGTAGCAGAAAATGTACTTTCTTATTCATGGTTGCCTCATTGAGAATACATCACTATGACATTCATATATCCAGAACGGCAGAATGTGGCAGCTGGTCACACTGAATTTGTATTTGAATACCATTAAGATAAGTTTCTTTCTGTATATACAGTAATACAAACTACAGCTATCTTACGTAGATCCTACCCAGACTATAGAATGCATTGTCATAACTTTCACTTTACGTTGATTGACAGATCTATTCTTGCTGCATCTGTGTGCCTGTGAATATAGCCTATTCTACAGAATGAAGTACACAGTCAGCCTGTTATATATGTAAGTTTTCTAACATTACCACTGAAGTGCTGTAATTTGCAAGTGCAAAAGTAGCAACCATTGATTTGGAAAAACAATGAGATTTGCAGAGAGCAGATACTGTGTGTGTTTGTTGGTGTGGTTATGTTCATTCTCCTTCCTCCACACTGTCGTGACTCTTATTCACTTCACTTCTTGGCATCTCTATACCTGCCAATTTGTAGCAGTCTAACAAATACAAATGGCTACATTTTGATGCCAACAAAACCTCTGGAATAATTGTCCTCTCAACGTCAAGGGCTGCACCTCACTCCCACCTCTACTACAGTAACATGCTTTTCCTCTATCTGCACTTTCCGGTTAGTCATCCCTTACTTTGAATCAAACAAAATGTATTTTTCTTTTTATTCTAGCCACTGAGTTTTAGTCCCTTGCACTTCCACATCCATAGGATACAAACGCAGATGTATTTTTTTAATTTTTTTTTACCAACTCCAAAATTGCAACCAAGTGCAACTTCAAATGTATTTGCAAGAGTGTCCTCTCTGAGGGAAGTTCACCTGAGATGTTTATGAACTAGTAGAGCAGGAACACCAAACATAACAGTCTCCAGATGGGTTGCCATCAATGAACTGTGACTTGCTGTGATGGCCATGGATTGCAGGACTAATAATTACCTGGCTGCTGAGTTCTCCTTCCTGGTCCAACAAAAGATGGGTCTGAGGGTGGAGCCTGATTTTATGCAGAGACCCAACCCAAGGACCATACCAAGAGCTCTGACAGCCTGGGGGGGGTTCAGGGTATCTTTGTGTTGAGTTTGGGTATGGTTTATGTTCTTTTCCCCTGCATTTGTTTATTGGTATGATCAGTTAGTATATAGGTTCCCTGAGGTCTCATTCTGGGAGGTCCATTAGCTGAGTTAACGGTGTGTTTGGTTAGTTGTATTTTTCAGTAGAGTTATGTTTTGTTGACCTCTTTTAAGGAGGTCAACAGAACTATAACTCTTAATTCAGTGCTTTTCAGTTATTTGTTTGTAGAGTTTTTTTTGTTGAAAATAAACCTTTTTTTTTTTTTTTACACTTTAAACCTGTGTTACCTTGTGCCTTGACTGCTTGGTCCACGACACTTGCTTAAAAACATGATTTAGGAATATAAAAAGGGAGCAAAAACTACTGATGAGAGGCCCTCTGTCAGACAATGTCAGGCAGACAGACGTAAGCAAATAAACAGACAACAGGGAGTTATTATGCAAAGAGAGAGACGGACAAAAAAGAAATAGAACAAACTGTCTAGACAGACAGAAAAAGATATCAAATATAGATATTTAAGGCTATATTTAAAAACAGCGTTGATGTCCACACAGCAGTCGGGAACAGTTGTTAATAAATACCTTCCCACTGAATTGCATTGATTGTGTGAAGTGTGATTTTCAGTCACCTATCTGTCATTTCACATCCCTGTCTTAATTGGCCATATGTCCTGGTGTTTCTGTCTGCATCCTCACTACACTTGGGAGGTGATTAGGACAATCCTGTTGCCCACTGCAACTGTGGGGAATTTACTACGTCCACCTACCCCACTACAATATAATACATGCCAGGACTGGGCAGACTGGGCAGATTGTGCAGGTTAACATGAGGTCACTGTACATGTGCACGCATATATACAGGATGTAAGTGGGTGAAGTGTGTGTGTGTGTGCCTGTGTGTGCATGCCAATACGGTATTTCAGAGGCTCTGACAGCTTAATTAACTAGATCCAAGCAAGTGACATAAAGACCCAATTAACCACACTGACATAACTGGGTCGCCATCCACAATCATCCCACAGTGATGTTCTAAAAGACACCTTTGATAAGAAGCAGTTTGAACTTAAAGTTGTCCATTTCAGCCTTTTCAGAGTTTTCATTGCATTTATTTTCTTTCCATAAATCAATTAAGAACACATTTTATCTCAGTGATTTTGCTCCTACACTGCTACACAAGACATACAGGCATCGATTCAATGACAGACAAACAGGCTTTCCCTAAAGGTTACCCTAAAGATTGTACCATAACATACTTCCATATATGTGAAACAGTATTTGTGGCTAATTATTTGAGCTTTCCTCAACATTACATTAGAGAAATATGTCCAAGTAAGAACAGTACTTTCCATAGTGTACTCTTATACTGTACAATTAAAAAGCAGGGAAAATATGTATATACTAATCTATACTGTCTAATCTACTGAAAGTGAAAAAAAAAAAAATCAATGTGTGGGCAAGAGCAGAGAATTCTCAGAGGTCTTGTACATAAGAAGAACTAGGACTTAGTGTATGTTCTTAAAAGAGTCGTATACCACTAGGAATTAAAATTTAGTTGGGCATCGAGGAAGAGGCATGTATATAAAAGAAAGAATCCCCAAAGTGCAGCAGAGTGTGAGGAATAGCCGAGCACTCTCCAAGGTGTCCCACACAGACAGAACTGGGACACAGGAGGACACCCAGTTGGACTGGGACAAGCCTACAGAGGCCTATTTATAACCTACTACTCTGCTGCACCTTGGTACACTTCCACTGAATGATGCATGGCACGCACATATGATACACTAGTATTATTTTACTCAGCTTTGACTTGTGAATGTGACTCTAAATGTCATGTCTTTGCATTGTATCATAACACAGAATTTGTTTTGTAAGATTCAGAACATGTGCTTTTTAAGAACTACAATAACTTGTTACTACAGTATGTCCCTGAAAACTAAAATAAAGCGACAAAGGTAATGGTTCCCTTTCTGCCATGTAAGCTTATAAATGATAGAAAGGGAGAACAAGTAGAAGCAGGTGAAATGAAGGAGAGGAGAGGCAAAACAAGGAAGTTGCTCAGCACTAAAGGAGGTCACAGATGTGCTGAACAGAAAGCCTGCATTGGCTTCTCCAGGGTGCACACATGCATGAACACACACACACACACACACACACACGTGGTGTTACCTCTGAGATTTAACACAGGTGCAGATGCTTCACAGTGATCTATTAGACTCACCCTCTCATGTCAACATTCAAGAGTGGAGAGAGACAGAGAGAGGGAAAGATGGATGGTGAACAATCTCAAGAGGGTTGGATAGTGAAAAGGTTTCCACGGGAATGGGGAAGGAGCGAAAGAAAGATAGAGAGTTGGGGGGGGGGGGGG
>LKNJ01000382.1:0-86778 GCA_002120245.1 Maccullochella peelii | reverse complement strand
GGGGGGGGGGGGGGATAGTGATTATGGTGGAGGAGGATGAGGAAACAGGGAGTGCAGGCTAGCAGCAGATATCTGTGGGTGATCCATTAAAGCTAACCCGACAATGTCAACAAATAGGGAGAGGAAGCGAAAGAAGAAGGGAGAGAGGGAGCCCATGGAGGAAGAGAGAGAGAGTGCAATGGAGTGAAAAGGATAAAATAAAAGGTAATGAGGAGGTAAGGGAGAGACAAAGAGATTTGGAATTTCCATGCTATGTCAACAATTAGGGAAAGAAAGATGGAGGGGGCGCGGAATGAGACTGATGCTGAATGGAGAGAAAAGGGAGTGGAGAGACTAGATGGGGAAGATATACTGGGGTAATCCATTAGACCCAACACTTGGGAAAACAAGAGAAGGAAAGTAAAAATCATGGGAGGAATGCAGGGGAGAGAAGGAAGGAAAAGAGAAAGAAAATTAGAAAAAGACAGGAGGAAGTTGGCGAAGGTAATATTTTACCCAGGAGTCCTTGTGTCAAACCATGAGGCGTGTGAGTGTTTGTGTGAGAAAAAAATAAAATCCACCAGTAACTCCAGCTACTGCTAGCTTTCCCAACACATCTCTCTAGCATCAAAGAACCAGGCAATACAAAGATGGGTTACCACTGTGGAGGATTGATAGATGGGCTACACTTTTGAGACATGGTGCAGGTGGCTGGTGAGTAAATGGGAAAAAGAGATGTGCAAAAAGGGAAGGAGGCAGAGAAGAAGGCCAGTGACTTGGAAGTGGAAGTTTTAAAACTTTGAAAGAGAGCACAGAAGATAGAAAGCAAAGCAGAAAGCAAAGGGCAGAGCCATTTATTAACGAACAGTTGTGATATTGAATTTACTGAACCCCCAATACTTCCACCTATTTCCTGACAGACAATTCAATAAAATAACACTGCCAGGTGAAAATTTCAATTCCGCCAGAAAGCACGTTTTTGATTAAAGCTGCTTAGCAATACATATATTTGCAGGAAATAAAAATTGATAATCAATGAAGGTATGAAAAAGTTGGGTGAACATTAATATAACACTAAAAACATAGTTAAAAAGCATGTAAGGGAAATAAAATTAGTCACGAAGGATGGTTTAAAGGTGCGGCAAGCAAAGCTATTTATCAATGACTGTAATTGATTTTAATTTAATTTTCACTTTTATTCTAAAAATATACAGTCCAATAGTTCAGCATATAAATAATTATTATTGTAAATTCAGTTACTGTAAAAAACTACAGTTGGCATTTTTACAACATTGGACAATATGGATAATTATTTCTTTACCCTCCTCTTTCAGCCAGGGAGATAAGAAGAGGCTGTGAATATATTCTGGGTTTTAAAAACACATTGCATTACAGATCACTGAAAGTATATCTAATATGATGACTTAGGTTTATAATGTGTAACAGAGAAGCTCTGAAAAGAGACTAGCAGGTAGGCAGACAGCTTTAGGATGAGAGAGCAGGCAGACGTAGGGACAACCAAGAGAAGGAAGGCAGACAAGTCGAGACCTGAGGGTCAGGGAGCAAAGCCATTCCCACTGAGAAATGAGACAAGACCTGAAGTTACGGACTGTTCATTATTTTTGTTGGGGGTGGAGGGACTATGGTAACGTAAAATTGGACTTTTTCCACTGGTATAGCTTGTTGTTTTCAGTGAAAGACAAAAGGAAGGCATCAGCAAATTATTCATTAATTTGCTAAATGAAACATTATAAAATCATGTCTTTCCCTCATAGTCAAAATCAAAATTACGTGTCATTGCTTACTAATTATGAGAACCAAGAACTGATGGAAAAAAAAAAGATGGAAAACAGGAAATTGGAATGAGGAGTGAAAAAAAATGACTGAGTAAATAGATAACCACTCAGACTTGGAGCACTATGGATGGAAATGCATGGGGACTGTGATAGCAGCAGTGGTAGCTGAAGGGAGGAGAAAAGAAACACAGAGAAGACAGTTTGGGGTGTGGGGAGTGTTAAGGGACAGAAAGTTGAAATGAGACCCTGGGCTCAAATCATTAGAGGAAGAGGCAAGACGAAAAACATCCAAATCCACTCAACAGCTCAGACCCATCAGGGAAATGTTTCCCCAAACAGACGCTGACCTTGTAACAGCGTCAGAATCAAGAGTCAGAATCAACACCTCAAATATCACCAGGGAAAAGTTCAAAAGGGAAACACTTTCTACTTGTGACAGAGTCACTGAAAGTTAGGAAATTAAAAGATTAAACTTGTTCTCTCCTCTGTTTTAACATAGCATGCTGTACTTTGTGTTGTTGTCTAATCTGCAATCCCTGAATGTCACAAGGCAATATCTGTTCTGGAGGTATTTTGCAGTACACAGATTTCATGAGAGCTTCAGTAGGTAAAATACAATGACACTGATGGAAGCTATAAGAATATGGAGGCAGAAAACTGTCAAACGTTCGACTGTGAAAATGTGGTTGATCCTTTTTTTATTTAAGCATAAAGCATAACTATTGGCATTTCTTAGCAGATTCATGGATTCTTATTCATATTCACAGCAATTACTTCAACGCAGAAGAAACAGAAATGGACCATCACACAAAATATCCACGTAACACAATACTAAAACAACCATTACATTTACTACTACCACCCAAAATAATTAATTTAACGCCTTAACTTAAGCAGACATAGCAAATGCTCTTAGGGACATTTTATTAGGTTTCCTTACATCTTTAAAGGCAGTGTGTTGCCTAACAGATTTTCGTGGTTGCTGTGAGCCAGTGCTGAAATGATTGACAGCTTGTTAAATTATAGAACAGCCCCGTGCATGGTTACGAGTCAATGTGGTAAAAGTGTTGAAGACCTCTGTATGTGTCTCTCTGTTGCGTTCTTTATTTCTCTGGACAGTGATGTATTTTGCATTTCCTGCTGAACCCTCCAGTCCACTAAGTACTTTAACATCACTAATGGCAACAGCAGAAGACAGAGAAGGGAGGAGGGAAAGAAAGGTGAAAGAGAGAGAGGCGCAAAGAGGCAGAGACAAGGAGAAATAAATAAAGAAGAAAGTAACAGTGGGGGATTAAAATGAGAGCAATGGGGGAGTGTGCAAAAGAAACCACAGGACACAGACTGCTAAAGAGCATTTAAGTGTTTCAGCATTGTGACCTAAAAACACCTGTAATGTCTGACTCATCTTTTGAAGGAATGCTTTTCTGGCAAGTTGCAGCATCTACCTGAGCAACCTGAGCTAATTTTGCTTCATTTTCAGACTTTCCATGCAGACATTTATTTTGTATGCACAGTAATTACAGTAAGCAAATGTAAATTGTGTCTAAAGCCATTACATTAATTCAATCAGTGGTGGATGTTAGGGGTTTCCAACAAGGGTCAGGATAATTTATACTTCAGTTCCCCTTTTTCATTTCTTACTCTGTTCACTGTATGACAAAGAGGTGTGTCCTCAAAAGTCCTTTCACATAATCAGCAAAGATGTACTGTATCTCTCTCCAGCAAGGTCAGTATTAGCTTTGTCCAGTTATTTCAGTAGTGTAATTTAAGAAGAATGCATGTTCAAGGTAGGATTCAGGAGACACAAATTAAAACCTGCTTTATGCTCTTCAATCTCACTCACCCACCAGTGATGTCAGTCATTACAAACAGGTTTCATGATAAAATCATAATATTTTAACAAGGTCTGAATGAAAACAAAATGACTATACATGATTCCTTAATTATTCTTCCTTGAGAATAAATGAGTGTATTTAAGTTTCATCATTCTTACTTATTAAAAATAGTTTTTGGTGCAAAATGCATATAATAAAACGAAAAAAGAAAGCAGCTTTTTGTGAACATTAAATAAAATAAAATATGTGTGTGCATGCATGCATGTACACACATGCATGTGTTATCAGTGGGAAGCTAACCCTTTCCTAGAAACACAGATGTGTGTGCAGGCACTTATGCACATGTTTGGTGTGTGTGCGCATGTCAAAGCTACTTCACTGTACAGTGTAGGAGTGCTGATGACACTCCATAATCATTAAGCATGAAGAGGCTCTGAGCTGATTGGGGGCATGCTAATCCTTTTTAATTGACTCTCCAGCTCTCCAGTGTTATTAAACCAGCCCAATAACAAAATCAGCTTTACTTTATTAGCTGGGTCAGCTGAACTATTGGAGACCTCCCTGTATGTTAGTGTTGCATTTTGTCGAAGGATGTACAGTGTAAAGTATGAGCATGGTAAACGAACAACAAAATGGACATACAAAACACAAAGAGGTAGTGCCTCTGCTGGAAAATATTGTATTTTGAAAAAAACAGCTCATTTCAATTACATTCAGACTGGGAAATTCTGCAGCACACAATTTACGTCCAATGCCAAATTTCAGTGCAAATGCAGGTTTTAGTGTCCTTTATATAGTAAGGGTAGAGAGGCTGTGGTGATGAATGTGAGAGACCTGATGTAATTTCTCTTCTCAGTTCAACAATTAATGTTGGCTTTTTAAAAATATTTAACCATGACAATGATCTTTCCCAAACCTTAACTAAGAATGTTAGTTGCCTGACCTCAACCATACTTCGTGTGGATATTGTAGGAACGATCAATTAAAAATTGGGTTTCTGAGTTCAGAACTCTTCAGAGTTGTTCTTTTTGGTGAGTGAGTTAGACAAAAATCTGTACATTTGTAGGTGTAGGTGTCTGACCTGCTAGCATTTCCTTTTACCTACATGCAACTTTTTGCTAAGTTTATATGAACAAATGTAGATAATATTATCTATAAGAAGCTGAATGTGTTCAGCCATTGAAAATAACACCCTTTTCAGCAGAATAACTAACCTGCAATGGTCAATACCACATCTTTGAAAACATAATTTTGCATAGCTGTGCATCAAACTGCAGCAGTGATTTTACAGTTTTTACTGACAAAAAGGCAGCAGATGCCATCATGCATATTCTCTCTCTATGGTTCCCTAAAGAACTGCAGGAGCATCTTCTCTCTAAGTGCTGTACATTGGCCTCTGCAAGGTCATACTTAAGTAGCCTACAGCCATCTACCTTTGAAAGAATTATGCTTCTAAAATCAGCAAAGCATCAATAGTGCCAAGAGCCTCTTGGCAGAGTGTTTGATAAGCTAATGATTCAATACAATTCCAGGGTGTAAGCAGTATTGTGGTTAATACAGCTCAGCAAAAATGTAGTCGTACTTGATTTCATACCACCAAACACATTTTACATAGTTTTAAATGGGGGACTGCATCATAGCAATAATGGATTTTACAATCAGACAGCAGAAGATCACATAACATTACAAACATATTCTCTGCTCCACAAAGACGACGCAGTCATCATTTGATAATGCTCTGTTATCAACACACTCAAATTTATAAAAATATTAATTGCACTGACAATGACCTCCTTTAGTAACTCACTGACTACTGAACTGAATAGTGATGTAAGTGAAAAGCAATTAATTGTTAGCGATTATTCAAAGCCCTGCCTTATTAAACTTTTTCAGTCTTGGTCCCAAATGAGGAATTTACTGTCCCAATTGCTCTAGTAGTTAAGCATATAAAGCATATAAAATAATGTCATAACTCTTGCCAGCAGTGGGACTAACTATTTTTTGGTGCTAAATCATTTCATAAATACATCTCTAATAGGTTAATTGTATTATAATAATATACATGGAAATACACAGAAACCTTTTATAGATGTTACAGGCTCATGTGCACAACTTTCAAAGTTTTTAGTGGTCCTAAAAGACTTACAAGGTCTAACAACTTATAAAACTTGACAGAACAGAACAGAGATTTGTTATTTGACACTGTCGCACCCTGTGTCAAAACTGTGTGTTCATTCATCCATGACAACACTGTCAGGACTGCCGAGGGCAGCACGGGTAGCTGCCTGACAATGCAGTGCACTCTACACTGTCAGGTCATCATCAAGCCACAGCTTTGTCTCAGAAAGACAGGGGAAGTGAGGAAGACTGAGAGACAGCAATGGTGACTCAAAGAGACAAAGTGAAAAAAGACCATAAGAGAGGGAGACAGAAGAGTCCACAGAAAAGTGTGAGAAAAATTAAAAAGGCATTAACAGAAATGGAGACAGAAGACCAAAAGGGACAAACAGAAAATATTAGAGATGGGAAACTGTAAGGTTTCCTTAAAAACAGACTTATCTGCTATTTTCATCCTTTTATTAATTGTACCTTTTTCTTTTTTAACTGATGCTTTGGCAATATTGTCTTGTTACATTCATACCAACAAAGCATATTGAATTGAATATGACCGAGAAAATCAGTGAAAACAGTCAATAAATAAGCATTAATTAAAAAAAACAAAAAAAACAGAGTATAGGGTCAGAATTTCAACACCAGCACATTTAACACTGTTTCCATGTCACTGCCAAGAAGAAAGGGTTCATTGCAAAGGCAGACTATCCCATAGTGTTTCCAAAGCCTTTGAATATATAATGAAAGGGGAGAGAGAAGGTTCTCCTAATTTGGGGTGTGTGTGTGGGGGGGTCTACACAAAACGCCTTCATTATCTCCTAGCCTCATACTTCTGAGTCAAGCACCAACTCAACCCTCTACATACTGCTCACACACAGAACAAAGTCTTAGTTTCAAAAAGACTCAAACCTCAGACCACAGAGAACTAGAACTATATATGATCACTGGCCTGCATACTTCCTGGAGGGAAGAAAATAATGCAGGTGGAGTCGTCAGTTAAGAAACAAAACACAGGGCAAATATATGTAATGAGAAGCTTCCCTCTTTGAATTTTGATTGATAGTTTCCTTAAATGGCCTAGACGATGGGCGAATGTACTTTAAGTGCCTGCAGTCACTGTGAGGGCTGAAATAGCAGAACTCTTCCACTTGTGAGAAAGCCAAGATAAACATCTGGGTTTACCGTTTTTATAAAAAAGTCCCTGTTTTAATCTGCAAAAAATGCACGCACTCTAAAATCGGCATACATGAGAAAAGGAAGAAAGGCAGACAGAAGTAAAAAAGATTTTTTTTGTAAGAATATAAGTTGCAAACAATATATATATTTCAGCCTCTCAGACCTAGTGATTGGACCCGAATGGAACTGAAATGAGAAAACAAGCAACGGATACACTCATTTTATGACCGTATAAAGACACACAGAGAGAGAGAGAGAGAGAGAGAGAGAGAGAGAGAGAGAGAGAGAGAGAGAGAGAGAGAGTCAACAGAATAAACCAGTGAGGAAGTCTGATAATAGATGCTGAGATTCTGCAATGGAAAATACATGCAGTTCTGCACAGTCTGCTGGCTTTGGAGTGGGATCTGACTAACGCCTGAATTTACTGACATGGCTTATCACTGGAGGAAAAGCCTCTCAAGGCTCCCAACATACAAAATGGTTATGAAAGACTGCACTGCTGTACTGTACAAGGAGTGAAGGAGTCAAAGAGATAAAGCATAATGTATGTGTGTTTATGTGTGTGTCCATTCATGTGTCGGTGTACAAGTGTCATTAGATAATGATTATAATCCCACTCTACATCACCAACAACCAACCACAATACATTTACTATCAAAACAACACAGAAGCTGATCTTCCTTATCTGCCCCATTTGTAAATTACTCTGCAGTGATAGACCATCGCAACAGCATTTTAATAATCTTAACACCATTTCAATAATTCACCTATGGCAGTCAGAATAAAAAAGAGATTGCTGACTAATCTGTGGATTACGGTGATGATTTCTGACAGAGGTTGAGGATCAAGGTAAAATGTGATGGGAGATGAGCTGTGGGGCTTACTATGCTAGCTCAAAGAGGATTAAGGTAAGGATCTATTGGGGAAGCAGCATTACATAAATTGTTTTTGTGCACAGAAACACACACACACACACACACACACACACACAGGTACACACACACACACACGTGTTTCTCTAGAGAAGGGCCAGGATGAAAATTACTTTAATACTTCTGGTGCAGTGGTCATAAGATTTTGTAAAGCTAAGGAAAGATCCAATGCTTTATTAGATATTACAAATTCTATCTATAGACTGTTTCTATCCCTTCAGGTTCATTCAATTCTATGTACTCAGAAATACACAAGTCCAAATAATGCCATTCATGATGTGCACCAGAGTTGATTGAGTACATATTTCTTTCCTGGATAAAAGACGTGTTTCACCTTTAAATCTACTGGGCAAGCTCTTAATGCAAGAATTGGTAGTATGTTCTGGCTTAATACATGTTTTGGATGTATTCAGAGTTTGCAAATAGTTTATATTGTAGTATTTAATACATTTGTTTCTGAGGCCCAGAGGAATATTGAGCTCCAGTGAGATCTGAAAGCAGTTTACAGCTAAAGGCATTCAATAGATCTGCTTCTATCTCTGGACACAGGAAGAGAGCATGTCTTATTTGTTAGACAGTTTAATTCACACTGTCACCTTCAGTGTCCATTTAAAGCTCTCCACCGGCACAGATGTTATAACCTTCAGATAGATTCTGCTAGTAAACGTCATCATATGACACATTCACAATGGTGACTTCAGGGACTGAAATGTACTGTGTCTATGTACAGTATACTGTATGAGTGTGAGAGTGAGGTAGCTGTTAGCGTTTTGGCCACACCACACCACTGATGCCTTCTGACAGAAATGTCTGCTGTTATTTGCATCACAAAGAGTCATTCACGCACACAGAAACACACCCACACAAACATATACGGGTAATTACACAAATGCATGTGTCTAGACTTATTCCACACTGGTTAACGCAGAAAGTCATTCACAAAAAATGACATCGATGGTCACTGCGAGGGAGGTTAGAGGCCTAATGTGTGTGTATGTGTGTGTGAGAGATGTGCAGCTGTGCCTCCTGGATCCACACACAAACACACATTTGTACACCATGAATGTCGCAGCTACTTCCTGGTTAGGCTGGCCTGTGTGTTCTGCCTGAAGGTAAAACTTCTTCTCTTGCTGGCTGTGATCAACAGCAACATTGGAGCTGGCAGCTGGATGTGTGTCTTGCTGATATCAAGCTCGGAGCTTGTATCTAAATCCCATCTTTGAAGGACAACCTCCCCATGCCATCCTGCTGCACATTTAAATGTATTGTGATGTAAATATAATGAAATATCATATGACTTTACTTATTTCTTTTCTGATGTGATTATGCTAAAAAAAGATAACGTACAGGTTGATCATAAGCCATTATCCAAGGGAATAACTAATTTAGGGTGTGGATTGAGTGGTTAAGAATGTGAAAGGAACTTGACCAGGCTCCAGACACATATCCAGTTACTGACTCTGTGCGTGCGCGTCTGTGCGTGCACGTGCGTGTGTGTGTTAGGGATAGACACGTGGAGGGCCTGTCACCACACACTGATGTGTATATTTCACTGCAGCTGGAGTGATCACTCACACACAGAGACAGACGCAGACAGGCACATACACAAATATTCACATAGACACCCACAGACACACACACACACACACACAAATCCATAACCCCACCTGCTATGTGCAGTCTCCTGGCTTTTCCTGGCCTACTCTTTGGGTTTCAAGATAAAAATGTATTCTTGCTGTCAGCCTGCTGCCTCATTCTGTGGCCTCTATGGCCTAATGAACCTCACAACATTTGTAGGAAAAATATACAAGTTGACTGCTGCTCAGATCTAAATATCACATTAGTGCTTGGTTTCAGTGAAGTTTTTTAAGAAACTTTGATGTGCGAATCCATTATGATGACTAGTTTGAATGACCTCGGGCCAGCAAAATAATTCATAAACATAAAAAGTTTACAAAAAAATAAACCAAACCAGAGTTAAATCAATTCAAACTGGGAACATTTTTCATCGAAAGTGAACATTGTGCTGCACTTGTTGCAAGTTCTCTAAATTCACCATCTGTGTCCATAAAGCCCTTCCTGTTGAACTGCTGAACCCTCCCTGCTGAATCCAATAGCTTTCCATCAGCTTTCAAAGGCTTTCTATCACAGTCTAAAGAGATTTAGATGTTTCTCAAGGATTTCACAATGCCTCAAATGGTGTCTCTCAGGAGCTTTAGATTGAAAGAGAAAAAAAAAAACCACATAGAAGACCCTGATTGAGGACAAGAGCAGTACTGTAAGAGGAAAGTGAAATAATGGTGCATTGGTTGGTGTGTAGACATTTTCTTTACAGTCTCAGATTGGTTTGACCCTGACCTCTCAAGGCTAACAGTTGTGCAGTAGTTAAAATGATCCCTGGCTAATCTGTCTTTTAGTGTAACTCTTGTCATGCTTTACTGTATGTGTGTGTGTGTGTGTGTGTGTGTGTGTGTGTGTGTGTGTGTGTGTGTGTGTGTGTGTGTGTGTGTGTGCGTTTATTTAAGGCTGTCTACACGTGTAAATGTATGGACAAACATCTGTGTGCATATATTGGCATATGTGTATGTATATACAGATGCTGAGGGAATATGAATGTACATTTTGTGTGCGTGTATGTGTGTGTGTGTCAGTGTGTTTTTAGGTAGTCAAAGCTTTGGTGCGGCATGTTGACAGCCACGTGATGCCAGCTGGGCATTACGCTATGGGTATCACATATCAGGACACCAACCCTATCACATTGACAACTTTACAACAGTCGTCAACTGGTCGACACGGCAACCGCAGCCACTAATATTTTGAACATTTTGAGAGAGGTCACTGGACACCAACAACGGCAGCTGTCAATCAAAGAGAAAAAAAAGATGGTGTGTGTGTGTGTGTGTGTGTGTGTGTGTGTGTGTGTGTGTGTGTGTGTGTGTGTGGAGGACTGAGCAACAGAAAGAGGAAATAGAGAATGTGAACAGGAAAGAGAATGGGCATGATAAGAACAAAGAGAAATAGAAAATCAGAAGAGATAAAAAAAGAAAGTCAGGGCTACAACCTGAGGTCATCAGCAGGTTTTAAACCTAAATCCCTCTAATCACCTTCAGCAGACAGGGGAGACAGACCAATCCATTTGCCCTGAGATCCCATTATGACAGGAGAAAGGAATGGAAAAGGTAGCAAATTGAACACACTGGAAAAATAGCTCTGAGTGTTTCTGTGTCAGTGTGTGTGTGTGTGTCTGTGTCTGTGTGTGTGTGATTTGTAAGTATGACTTTGTGCTTGTGTGCACAAATGTGTTGTGTTCAAACAAGTATCAAAAATAAGGAAAGCAGATAAGGCAGCAGTAGTAATGAGTCATTAGTGTAGAGATTTGTCTCCAAGATGAAGGAGAGTGAGTTGTGAGTGTGAATGTGGGTGTGCGGCAGAAAAAGAGAGACTGAATGAATAAGTGAAAAAACAGCCTCCATGTTTCTGTGTGAAAGTCTTAGTGGCTCCTACTGTTGAACTGATTTTCAACAATTTATTTGCTTAATTTCCCTGCTTAAAGTGGAATTAGAGATGTCTAGAAGTGAAATGACAGGAAAGGATCACTCTGTTATTCCCCACCACTCCTCCTTCTTTCTCATTTCACCTTCATCTCTGCATCCCCCCCCCCACCTCGCACGCTCCCTCACTTTGTATGCTGGTCTGTCTGAGTGCCTCCGTCGCCCGCCCCCCAACCCCCCCTCAGGGGAGCTGTGTACTTAGGTGCAATTGAAAACGACTATTAAACCCTGAGGAGTGAAACCTGACCGACTAAATGAAATGATGTCTTTTTATCCATTCAGGTGGGAACGCAGCCAGATAAAGGAAAGTAAAGAACAATCTGAATCTGAATAGTTAAGGCCCTCAGGGATTGGAAGTGACATGTGTTTACTGAGCGTCTCGTTTGATGAGTGAATACAATGTCGATGTGCTGACAATGTACTGGAGGCGTACAATATTATCTTACATTGAGGAGGGTAGTGTGAGTATGTACAGTATGTGTTTACCATGCTTGTATTCATGTGTATATACTTGAAATCCACACCTGTTCAAATTACTAGCATGGCTGGGAACCTCTGAACTCATAAAGTCATAAAGTGTCCTTGAGCAAGGCAGTAAAGTAAACACTTGATTTTACTAGGTGGCTCACTCATACGAGCAAAGTTAGTCAGTTGTGCTCACTATTTTTGTTTCCTCTTCACTGCGTGTATTCACTGCAGTTTTCAGCAATATGTACATCTTTGTTAATGAAAAGGAACATAACAGCGTTTTTTAGTCCTTTTGAAGGAAAGCAGGCAATCCACTTTCATTTATTATCATTATGTTCTGCAAAGCTCAGGTACAGTAAGAGAGTGAGCAATGAAAATGTAAAATAACACAGGAATATAGGCTAAGCCTCTGCAGTCACCGAGATGTCTCCATATAATGTCTGCTGCAACTCAAATTGACTCTCCTGGGACATTTAAGTCTAAGTTTAAACTTTGGATCTTTGGATCAGTGTTACCTCGCTGCTGCAGAGCTTTCAAGAAACTGTCACTCAAAACAGGATTCAGACTGTTCCCCTGATTTCCCCCTGTGACAATTCAACACAAATGTTGTTGTGCAATGTGAAACAATGCTTTATATTTCGGAAAACACTTTGGAGAAATGTTTCAAAACAAGACAAATGTGAAATCAGTTTATGCTAACCTTTAATTTCTGAATATATATTAAACACTGTATTTAGGTTACATAATTTAGGTTATATAATTTTGCTACTGTGATTAGGTCCGATTCATTGTTTGTCGCAGTTATATAGTTACTAAATGAAAATGTAGGATGATCCCTGTTGGAATAGGTGTTAACAGTTATTTTAGTTTTGAGATATTAAGTCTGTTTAACAAAACTTGTCAAAAGGGTCAGGATACATTTTTATTCAGCACACCCTTCAGCCGTTGACTGCAAACTGTGAAAGAGTGCATGCATCCATCAAACCACTCTGTTCTGCTGTCTGTCACTCACAGTTCCAGGCAATTTCAATAAGTGTCACAACTGTAATAATCGTCTTTTCTGTGGCACTTTCAAGTTATTTCCACTTGATGATTTCTGTTTTTAAATCTTTTTAACATCCTCTGTAGTCTTCATTCTGTCTTCCCGTCTCTTCAGTCACACACTCGTTCTCTTCCAGTAGTCCTCTCTCTTAATCTCACATCATGCTTTATATTCACCACAGGTGGAGGTTAACATTAACGCTGCACATACCTCAGCGGCTGGTATGCCCTCCGGAGGGCGACACTGTAACAGCACTTCCTGCTCCAGAGATACTTCCTTTCCCAGGGGTTCCTGTTCAAATGACTTCTTCAGGTCTGAGGAGAGAAACAAATGAAACTTAATGACTACTATAGGACAGGGTATTAGGTGAACTAGAGAGCATATGACAAAACTGTTATAAAATCTATATGTTATCCAGTATCATTGTGATGTAATTTCTAAGTGATACTGTTATGATCTGGCAGTGAAAACTTTGCTTAAGTAGCCAGTGAAAAAGTCACATTGTGGTGAGAATGGAAAATGTATCAACTGAGGTCAAGCCCTTGAATTCAAAACGGGTGAACTACTTTAGACATATTTAATCTCTAACTAGGGCCACCCTGGAAACGTGACACACAACAGAAACACCAATAATCAAAATACAAAAAGTCTCAAGGGAAAGCGGAGATGTGTGGGAGGCCATTTTGCAAAACCATCCTGTGATGCAGCAGTTATGGAGACCATTCAGGAGATGGTGGCATGTTATTGGAAACCAGGCTCATTACCTCATTTCCGCAGCAACAATGACACAGTAATTATGGAGTTGGTGGTTGAAGTTAGTCATGCATATGTTGACTTCTCCCACTCTGCTGCCACTTTAGAAATATATACAAGGAAAAACACTTAGCTTTAAATTCTTAGTGTCATCTAATACTCACACACACCCACACAGATACACGTCATTTGCATTTTACCAATGTAGTTACAACAGTTTTACACACACACAGCCGATCCAGCTTTTAAGTGCTTTAGCTGCTTCACACACTAAACACAGGCTGCTTTGTTGCATGCATGCCCCTCAATCACGATGCACAATATTTAAACCTAGCTTTCATTCCATATAGACTTGCCAGAGTTCGGGGATCTCAAGCAGGCCAAACACAATAAATGATTCACACTAATGGTCCACATGCTGTGATAAATGACAGCATTACAAAGCAGCATGGAATGCACTGCCATTTCTTTCACAGAACAGTTCAGACAGGGCTCAGCTGTTTTCATGTTGAGGGGAGAAAATGCTCACAGTAGCAGACTTGGGAGACAATTAACCAGACATTTAAATAAGAACAACAGAAGACGGAGGGCATTAAAGGATATGAATGATAACACAAAAAACCCTTGTAGGTGGATGTATGAATGGATGGAGTGATTTTATGCTTCATATATTTTTTGCATCTATGTTTCTCTCACTGCCACTCTTCTCTACACAGAATACAGAACTGTATTAATTGAGAGAGTTCAAAAGGGGGCAACCACTCTTCAGCTGTTTATGTTGATTCTTCTTGTCTTGACTCAAACTCTGAGTGAGTTTCTTTTACTACATTATTTTATGAACTTTCTGCCAATCTCCCTCTGTCTAGAGATACTCCCCTGACACTGCAATGCTCTATATCATTCTGCCTTTCATTCTTAACCTTGTCTTTCTCTAGTTTGATTCCACCTACTGGACAGAGTTAAAAACATAATTCACTGCTTTCCTGTTCACCTCCCTAGTCTGCTGCCACACAGCATACTGTGTGCATGTATCCCTATATTGCTGGCTGAGCTTAACACATGTTAAAATATTTAGCTTGCAATAGAAAAAGTCCATAAAACAAACTGTAACCTGAGACATGTGGCAGTGTTGCGGGACTGAGCAGGTGACTTTATTTATGGTGCTGATCAGGTTGTGTGATGGATTTCTAAATAAGGACATATGGAGGGGATGAAGTATGGAAAGAATAAACAACATGATTTCTTTTTCATCCAAGCTTCTGGGTGTAACTCAAAGGTTTATCTAATTTCGCCAAGAATCAAGAGTATACAGACTCCATACTGTATGATCTAGATAAAAGGATCTGCAAAACTACCTTTGTTATCCATTCAAATTCTGTATCGCAACTTTGGAGTGTACCTCAAAGACTTGAGCACTGGGAGCTGACTAAAAACTGTCCACACACACTTCAAACGACACAAACTGGCCGGACTACACCAACACATACAGTAATAATAATGTGAAAAAAACTCATTTGGGGTGTTAAATTCTGTGCCCATACTTATGCTGGCATGTGTGCACATTACTACAAATATTTGTTTGTGTACGCATTAGCATGGATGTGTGTACTGGACATGCATGCGCGTGTGTTCTGTTCCGGAAGAGCATGGGAGAGCAAGACTTGTAACTGGATGATTAAGTGTCACGTCACAAATTTAATGAATGTCAGCAAGTACGGACAGTTAATTACATTGGCTACATATCTGAAGATACGTGATGTGCATATTTCAAAGTGATATCCAGAGGATATTGTTGATATGGCAACATTAACTGCAGTATTTAACTGATACAATCTTTGAGATATTAATACTAAAAAGTTTTCCACTTTGAAGAGTTTGAGAGTCACTTTGTTAGTTTGTAAAGGATGGCTGCAGCTGTGGAAGACAAATCCTCTCTCCTCTGTCCTTTGGTTTTTTAAAACCATACAGAAAACTTTCATGGGAGGGCACAGTGTGTGTGTGTGTGTGTGTGTGTGTGTGTAAGTTATCCTAGTGTCCTTTTACTCTCCTGGTCCCCAGGTGTACTCTTAATCACCTTATCAGTCAGCTGTGGTACACCATTTGTGGACACACACAGACTAGATAGAACATTTTTTAATGCTGAACCGGTTGACTCAGAGTCACTCTGGGTATTTCATCAGGACAGTCACCTTACAGTGGCTTGCAGACATAAAAGGAGGCAGAGTGAAAGAGGAGAGGTAAAATGGGAGGGGGGAAGGTAGAAGTCGGGACGGCAGGTGGAGGGTTGAAAGATGAGAGGCAGAAAGAGAGACGAGGAAGGAGGGAGAAGTTGGCGGCACACAGCAAGACCACCTTACTCTTTCTTAATACCAAAACCACCTGCTTGGTCTTTACCTATCAAAGTTTTTTTCATGTCCGCCATACTCTCTATATCAAACCATTCAACAGAAGCTCATGTCTGTGAGTCCACCTTGTATCATCTGTATTTTTCTGCCATATCTCTCTCGAAACCCACCAGCCATCAATCAAAAATCCCAGCCATCAATCTGACTTTGATTACATCTCCTTTATCAAGATCCCAGTCTTACTCACAAAGACAAGAGGAAGAGATGACATGTGTCGAGAACTTTGAATCCAGCCTTTAAAAAATAATTCATGCTGGTTTTATCATTTTGAATTTTTAATCTGAGGTCCCCAAGTCTATAACCAATGCTTTGGTGGTCAGATCGACGTGCATTTCAGTGTGTGACCTGGTGACAGCTAATAGACGTGGCACACTCATAGCTTTGAATGGATAATGCATCCCATAGTTATGCTTGTAAAATTTCATATAAAAAAAAATAAAAAATCACAAAAAAGTGTGCAGTCTCTTTTCATAATGTCCCGTAACTGAAAAATAATACTTATTAAATCCTGTATAGACACTGTTTATTATGAGTGAAATTATGCCTGTACACACTGCAGGCATCTGAGATTTGCACTTGACAACGTAGACATCTGGTATATTTTGATGGTAAGAATTAGGAAGTTAATTCATGCTTTCAACGTTAAGTGGCTTCTGTACTTCTAACTTGTGCAGGCAAACAGCAGGGACTTCATATATGCTAACAATGTCTATCAATGTGAGGCATGCAGTAAAAAAAAGTGATGCATACACAAACTTACCTGAAAAAAGGTATTATTTTCTAAAAACTGCAAATATCCATCTATATATGAAATATTGGTAATGTGTTTCCTACCCTGCTATTGTGTACTCGATTGTTTGTAAAGGGGAAAGCTAGTCCCAGAAACCGAGACCAGAATAGTTAAATGTCGCCCAGTTGTGCAAAGAGGGGAGTTCAGGAAGTTTCTAAGTTACGCAAATGTCCTCTGACAGTCACTCGTTAACCATCACCCCAACTTCACTAGGACCAGGACTGACTGGAGGATATGGCACCCCAATGTCAATCATTCGTGCCAGTTTGTGTGTTATTGTCGTACTATACAATTTCAATAACACATATTGCAAGGTAAATATTGTAAAGTTAGCAGCTACTCTGTAAGCAAGTTTAAAACCAGCAGGAGATGAGCTACGGACTCATGAGAGGTAAGAGACAGCCTGCCATGTTTGAATCTGTATGTGTGAACAAGGCGTTAGAGGTGATCATGCTGTCTGCCTTTTAGAGATATACCAAGCATGTAAGATTTCCAAAATTCTCCAGAACATCTTCCCACCTAAATGATGCATGCAATATAAATCTAGTCATTATTAGATTCTGTGTGTGCAGAGCTATATTGGTTAAACGAGTTATGTGAGGACACAGAGTATTGCTGAGGCTGAATGATAACTTCATAATCCCTGTGGGGGATGACAGCCTGAACAGAGCATGATGGTTCATTATGGGAGTAATCACCCAAAGCTTTAACCCTAAATCCACCACATGGCTACCCACACAACACACAGAGACACACGTACATGGACAGACAGTGAAAGACAAAGAGAGAGCGAAAGAGACAGAGATACTGTCACAGAGAGGAAAATACACACAGGGGATGGAGGCAAACAAGCAGGCACAACACATACACGGAGGCAGAACAACTACAAACACAAGTGGTAGGATTCTCACAGTGGGACAGGAAAAACAGACTTGCACACGTAACCACAAATGTGCAAAAAACAAATGCAGACATGCGGAGAGAATGAGGTGGTGATTGAGGGAGGAGACACACTCCTCTCATGCCAGCCAATTCCAGGAACAATTTCCTGGTCTTAATTAGTAAGGGAGATGGTGAAATGAGAAGTCGGTTGTGAGAGCTGATTTCCATAAAGATTGAGAATGAAATTAAAGGAGATTAAAGCAAACTGCTCAGGGGATGAACAGACACACACTCACATATTCACTCATGGTGCTGACCTAGCAGGCTATGACAGACAAAATTTCGCCAGTTTGGTAGCAATAGTGCGTTGTATGTGTTTGAGAGTATTTGTGTTTTGGAGAAAGGGGGAATGTGACATTGTGTTCACGACACCAGGGGACCATGAATTCACGTCAACGGAAGGTGTGTGTTTTTGTGCATGTTTGCAAATATATGCCCGAGGGAAATATGTGCACAGGAGAGGAGGGACAGCTGTGTCCCTTCAATTCACTGACCCCACTTCCCTCCCAAACTGCAGATAACGCTATCCAGCTTCATAAATATAACAAAAGCAAAGATAAATTCACTAAACAACTCAGAACTACAACAGGGTTGAAAAGTACAGAGGGCAACCTTGTAAAGCGTTCTTCAGTGTGAACTTACATATTCACACAATAAAGCAGTGTAAGCATCTACTCAAAAATGACCTTTTCTTGCATAAACTCCTCTTTCCCTCTCTCTCAGCCTCCTCGTCTCCCTCCCTCCGTGTCTCTCCACCTCCTTCCCTCTCCGTCGAAAACTTCTTCCACTGCTCAACTAAAACTGTTATTATGTTTGTGGTTAGTTTGTTGCCTCAGGCACCTCTACATAAGCACATTTCAGAGCAATTATCCAAAATGGGTGTCTCCGCCTGCATGCTACCCATGCCAAATCATAACGGCCTCCCCTGGTGGAGCTGCTCAAGCATTAAAGAGCAATGTGAGATGCTTGTAAAGAAAATAGCAAGCAAAGTACTCTCCTTTAGTCTCAGAGAGGATCATTTGGACATCCAATTTCCTACATGATGGCATGCAATGGAAACAATCAGACCTCTGGCTTAGAAAAAAAAACTAAATTATGTATGCGATAAAGCACGGTATATAAAGGGTATGATAAAATTATAAAAAGCAATAAATCTTAGAAAAAGAAGGACATGTAAATGGATTTGTAATTAAAACACATTTGTATTAAATTATAAAAATCTAAGTTGTAATCCATGAAACTGCCTGCTGTAGCAGCCAAATATATTAGAATAATGAGGTGGATTTGTATTGCTTTCTGCTTGTATGTCTTCATAGGAAAGTCATTAAAGTTACTAAATAACTTTATTATGTGTCACATATAATATTTACTTGATAACTTGATAACCATCAATTTTATGTTAATCCAACAGGTTTTGTAATTGCCTTCATGGACTAACTTCTTTATGGGAAATTGGGAAAATCTTCACAGTATGAGCTTTTTTCATGACAACAGGAATGTTGTCCTAAGGCTATAGGGTATTTAGTGTTAGTGCTGTAGCAGTTTATGGTTGGGCACCTCTTCAGTCTTTGGTCACTCATACATACGTCTTTCAATCCCTATGAAGCTCCAAAATATCAAAAATGGAAGAAGTGAAGGTAGACTGTGACCTTGAGTGTCACAATCATTTTCAGTGTGGTTATATAGGGAGTCATTTTCTCTAAGTGACTTTAGAGAGTCTCTTTCCACTCAAACCAGTTCTTTCACTGAACTATCCACCCTGTCATTTCAACACTTCACAACCTGTGATCAGCCCTAGACATCAGACGAGGTTTTTCCATCCACTGTCAAGTTTTGAACAAGTAAACAACTCTATTCGCTGACATAGCACCGGCACTCTGAAGCACAACGCTACCTATGGATGTCGGTTTGTAAAATGACTCATTAGGAAGAAAAATGGATCATGGGCCTGTCAACTACTTCTAGGATCTGCAAATAACAAGAGGGGACAAAATAACCTATTAGCTTAATTTCATCTGAAAAGATATTTTTGGCTTTCAACCTTTATACAGTATCTCAGCTCTGGTGATGTATTGATCACTTTGTGAAATAAAATTCAGCCATTTATCTGCCTTGCCAACACATGCTGGCCTAAATCTGCCTTTGTACTCAGTGCTTAAAGGATGAGTTTTATTAAGTCCTTTTTTGTTTTAACCTTTCACTTACATATTGCATATGGTTTTGGGAGACACCTCAGCGACTCCATGGGCCAATGAGACGTGACGATCTTTTATTAAGACCTTTTTTGTTTTAACCTTTCACTTACATATTGCATATGGTTTTGGGAGACACCTCAGCGACTCCATGGGCCAATGAGACGTGACGATCTCTTCCACCTCCCTGAGAGAGGTTCCTTTATTTCTCTCTACAAACATGCTGTTATATATATATATATATATATATATATATGTTAAATAACGGTACAAAAATGTGTATTTACTGTATATGTTATTTTTCTCACACTTGGACTTTAGAAAGTGACTTTTGTGTGACTAAATCAACACTGTGGCTTACCACTTTGACACTTAAGAGTACACTGAGGCAGTCCTTGACATCTGGGAAAAAGATCAGTGGCTTACAGTGATGGTGAGACATCATAACCACACATCCACACAGACACACACATTATGGGTTCTCACTATAAAAATGTTTGTTCAGTGTTTGTGACCATCATGAAATCTCTCTCACAGCCAGAAACCAAAACTCTCTTGATGATGTCATCCAGAGGGAAACACTGAAGGGTTTCCATGGTGAGTGTGGAGGGATAAACAGCGTGGATCTTTTGGTTCATATCACAGCATTAATGAAACTGCTAAGCATGTCATTTCATGCAAAGGAAAGAGACTATGGTTGTTGGGGCAATTTGGTTTCTGTGCTGCTGAGCAAGTTTCATAGTAGAAAGGTTGGCTAACACACTGCAGTTTTTTCCAGTTGCTGGGTTACAAATGACTGCCTATATGGTTGTAAGCTACAGGCAGTTTACGCCTAAATGAGTGTAGAAGAGTTTGGTTCTAATCAATGCTTAAAATCTAACACAAGAAATCCCTGTTGAGCCTTGTTTTCATTGGTCCAATTCATCCATGATTGAAGGAAAACCTAAATACATGCGGCTGAGACATCTGCATCATAAACAAAACAGAAAAATTCTCTAACAGACATTTTGCAGTTGACACAAGGAGCTGCCTGGGTTTCTGTGTCCCTGAGTGTCTGGACTCCTAATTGCTATGCACATACATGTCTCAGTGGAAGGTGGCAGAACAAATTGCCATCATCTGAAATTTGTGCATGTCTGGGTGTGTGTGCTTGTATGTGTGTGTGACCTTGACATATTGCTAATCCCCTTGAAGGAGAAAGACTTGACCTGATAGCTGCAGGGCCAAAAAGCATGACTGACACTGCATGCACATTTGTGTGTATGTAAGTGTCTGTTTCGCTTACCCCTGTGTATGTGCCTGCAATGCTGTGCATGACTAAATGAGTGTGAGAATGTGTGTGCGTTCGTCTCACCTGCTTAATAAACTTGAATTAAGCTGCCTGCACCACCCATAACTCAGCTAAAGTGCCCTGCTCCAAAAGACCAACAAATCACCCAGAGACTTAATATCTCTGATTGTGTGTTTGACACTTTTATAGCCACAACACTGATTGCCATTATCCAGTTACAAACTGCGTATTTAGTTAATGCCTTGAAGTGTTAATTCTACAGTTATTAAAACAGCCTGGAGATGCTGGAGAATGAGAAAGAAGGAGGCAAATAAGAGAGCACGAGTGACAGAAAGAAACAATAAGCACATGATGAGCAAAGTAAGAAATATATAAAAGAGGAGGAGACAATGGGAAAGGGTAAATAAGAAAATGAGTGGGAAGAGGAGATGGAAATGCAGGAGAGAAATGCTGAATTGCTATTGCATGGTGCGGTAGAAAAGACACTTTGCTCAGCAAGCTCTAGCTGCCAGGAAGCATTTTAATCACAACAGCAGATCCAAATAGGAGCCGAAAGCGGGGCAGGTCAGGAGGTTGGGTCGATTTGAAGTAAAAGGTTATCGCAAGAGGGGGCTGAGTGTAATCAGATCTGGTTAAGGGAAAAATCACTGTTATAACAGAAAGAGAGAAAGTGAAGGACGGAGGGACAGACAAAGTCAGAAGGAAAATACGTACTATACAGAAAAAAAGAAGAGTTCTGAAGAAAAAGAGAGTAAAAGTAAAAGAGAGGCAGGATGTCTATCATCTTTCACCCTCCTGATATCTATTGGCCCTTCAAGCCTTCTTAGAGGCATCCTCCATCACCATCCCTCCACCTAACCTCCAACAGAGGTCTTACGTGTGTGAAATACTATATACCCTATGTGAAGAAGTTGATCGAAAAAAGGGGGAAAAAGAGATACAAGATAGGTAGCATGTTAGTTTGCTTTTGATGCAGCGTAGAACTTTTTTTAAATTTAGCATAGAGGATTTATGATTTAGTGTAGAACACTGGCTACCATTTAAAAACTGGGCACCCCTTAAACAGTGCTAATTATGTAAATAAGACCAGATACAGAATAATTTTAGCTTCTCAGTGATGCAAAGTCATTTCAGCAACATGTTATTATAAGTAGTGGATGCAGAAGTAGAGGGTTTTTGGTGCCTTGTAGAAATATTCATGGTGTAAATAATACTAATCAATCATATTGAGGCACAGGCACGCACACACACGCACACACACACACACAGACACACACACAAACAGAAGAAGAAAAACTTTTTTTTTTTAAAACTAGACAAAACAGGAAAATTAAGGTAAAGTGAAAACTGAAGTGTGTAAGCTTGGACCCACTGTGATTGATATGGCACTACTTCCTGAGTGCTGGTATTACATGATGATATTGCTGGCAGGGATACTGTAAATCATAGAGTGATGCAGACACAAACATTATCTCTCTCTCTCTCTCTCTCATACACACACACACACGTATACCCTCAGGCACACCTTCATACATCAACCAGCTTGCTGAAAAGATAAGCCACTGAACAATATGGCCTTCAGTGCTATGTGTGCATTGCTGTGCTGCTGGTTCCTGCATTCACGAGTTTACCTCAGAGAATCTCACAAGCCTGTTTATACGTGTATATATGTACACTTGCCTGCATCTGTTTCTCAGCATGTATCACCCGAACGTAAGCCAAAAACAGCACATTACCTAGCTTTCATTGCACCCTGAGGAGGGCCCATTCCATTCCAGAATGTTATTAGCGGAGCTTAGAAGGATATGACTGTGTCACTAACTCTCACTGACAGAAAACATCCTCACATACCAAAGCAACGCAGAAAGCAGAGATGCTCGGTTCTTGGCAAATTAACTGAGAAATATGTTGCTGTGGTACTACCACACAAGTATAAGCATATATTGTGTAAGCTTGACTAAGTTAATTTTTCTATGAATGTACTAGTGTATAATTACTACATTCAATAATCTGGTACAGGTTCAATTTACATAATGATGTAGTAGTCAGAACATATAATCACTCTCTGAACCAGTGTATAAGCTGAATACAGTATGTCACCTATGCACTATGCAATTTGTGATCTTTAAATGTAATGCAATGTATGAAAATGTGAGTTTGTTTTTATTTTGAGATGTATTTGTTAGTTTGTCTGTGATCTATTAAGATTAAACATGTCAAATAAATTAATAAATAAATAAATGTGTGTGTAAGTCGGTATGTAAATGAATAAATGAAGCAACCCAGACCTGCAAAAGTGAAAATGCAAGACATATTTACAGCCAGATAAAATAACTTGACCCTTAGGGCTAATAAGGGTCAACATGATGAATTTCCTTCTGCAGCACGACCAACGTGGGAAAACAAGATTTCCAGGGTGAGTGTCTGTTAGAGTGATACTGTCTGTTAAAGTTACTACATATGGGGATGTGTGCAGTTTGTTCTGACTGTCTGCTGAATGGACTCTATCAAAGCCCCCAGTTGTCCTTTTGAGTGTTCAATCAAGCAGAGCCACACTGTCAGTATATGCCAGGTAAACTGGAGAGGTGGGGTCAATTTTGTTATTGGTATTTCTTTTCTGCTTGACCTTTCTAACCTGAACACTCAGACAAGTCCCAGTTGTCTTATATGGTTGAATTGACCAGAGCAATGACGCTTGGAAAACTACTGTTGTGTGCTCAATTCTCAGGCCAGTGAAGGGAGCTTGGAAGGAACAATCCGTTCTGTTATATGAGGCTTACGTTGAAAGAACAAACAAGGCGTTTTAGGTGACTTCTATTAAACATCTCAACTCCCTTGCTACACAGTTGCTGCAGAGCCGTCAAGCGACCATCACTCACTACAGGATTCAACCTTTTCTTTCCCCTGGACTGTTGTTGGGGTCTAACAACCCTAAAATGATTTCCCCATGTGATCACTGTGTATGCAGTGCATTGTAGCACTGTCTGCTAGAGTGATATTGAGTGTGGTTGGGTTTAGTCTGGCCTGTGTGCTTTTGGTGACCTTATAGTCAGACTCCCAGTTGTCAAATTAAATTCTTCACCAGACCATAACAGGAAGCTGCTGATGGTAGACTAAAGTTATAGAGCTAAGTTTCTGCTTGGAAGAGTTCATCACCATGTATCATTCAGTGTAAAACCAATTTTGAAGGTTCTACCCAAAGTTTTTTTTCCATATGAGTTAGTTAAAATGTATACCTCATGGCAGTAATGTCCCTTAACACATCAAAAGAAAGCCAAATAGCAGTAAAGTCAAAATCCTTTATTCTCATAAAATAAAACCTAACCTACCTTTTGATGCTATTTATGGTCTTAATTTTTCAGCAATAACCATTCAAAGTTCTGTAATTACCTCTCTATATAGCCTAGTAGTTATCATTACTCATATATATCAGCCTCATTGTTCACTCTGTTGTTTAAGAGGTCTATCAAATTTGTAGAAAGAAAAAAAGACCTTGCATTTATTTATGTCAACAAGTGTTAAGCTCTGACTAGTTAATTAGCATGAATTCACCCATACTCTTACACAGCTTGCTTACTCATGTGTAAACTGTATCTTGTAATCTTTACATCTCATATGCATGCTTACAGTTGTGTACTCACATGCAATGCGGACGTGTGCCTTGCGGCTTTTGGTGGTTCCAGCGGAGCTCCAGGCCACGCACTGACACCAGTAATCTTCAGGACCAAACAGCTCCTCGACCTGCTGTCGTGTAATTTCAATACTGGCTTCTCTTACCACCAGACCTGCAGAAGAAAGGAAAAGCACCATTGAATCATTATATTCATAATATTAGTTGAGATTTAGATTCAAGCTAAAGAAGATTCCCACAAACAGTAAATGAGTCATGAGTTCCAGTTTCTCAGTGAGCCAGAAAAAGCAAAAGCAAAAGTGTATTTAAGCTTCTACTCTGGTGATATGGCTTTCAAAAGCAAAAGCCAAAGTGGCGCACAGTAAGTATCTTAGCAAGTAAATAGAAACAGGGGATAACCATAATATCTGCTGCTCTTTACAAACCCAGGTCATTTTACTGAGTAGATTCACTCCGGATTTAATGTAAACTTTATGAGATTGTTTCTTTGCACTTCTACCACTTATCTCACTCTGCTCTCCATTCCCTCTTTTCTCTGGTGTTTTGAAAGCAGCTCCATGTGAAGAATAAGTGTGAGGTTTAAATAGCTGCACCCCACTGATAGGACTGCAAGGGAGCAGAGATAGAGGAGGACTGCAGAGGAAAATAGAGAATGAGGAGCGAGGGATAAACTCAAAGGAACCACTTCCTTAAAGGAACAAGTAGAACACAGGAGCACAAGCAGGGGGAAAATGAGGCATTAAGAAAATTGTTGAAATGTATGACAAAAGAAAGGAATAATGAAGAAAAAGGGAGGGAGCAACTATGGACTGATGAAATAAAAAAAGAAAGTCAAGCTCACAAACTAGAAAGAAAGAAAGAGGAGAGGAAAATGAGAGAAACGGTAGACTGGTAGAAGTATTGGAGAGCAACATGACAGAGGCACAGTGAGAGGAAGAGAGGGGATGACAGAATAAGAGGTGGGAGAGGGCAATGAAATGTGAAACGGAAAGGAAAAGGGAACAGAGATAAAAATGGGTTTTAGGTAAAAGTATGTGGGGACTGGGGAGCAGACGGGCAAAATGCTATGAGAAAACATCTTGGCAGTTTATTTCAGGTTCAGCAGTGCTACAAAGACCCAAGCAACAATCTCTATGGGGCTCCACAAATGTGACTTGGGCCTATTACTTATGAAGACTCTCAGTAAGTTCTTGCCACTAGAGAAATCGAGAGACTGTTATTGCAAGCATGCCAGCTTGAAGGCAAAGGGGATCGAGAGGAAGGCAAAAAGCGAAATCCAGTGAGCAGGATTGTGGTGGACCAAAGGCCATTAATGGCTGGCAAGAGAATTAAAGAGAAACCCATGAGGGCAAAGAGTAAGAAAGGTAACAAAAGCTTATGTGGAAGCTAGCTGGGAGATGGGGGACATGGCTTTTGAGTTAGGAGATAAAAACAAAAACATCAAATTGATACAAAGGGACATGAAGATGGAAGAGATGGAAAGTAAAGGGGGGAAAATATGGCAATTCAAAGAGCATTTATGGCAAACAGGGCAAAGAGGAAAGTAAGGCAGAGAGTAAAAAGCTTGTGGAAAGTACTGCTGGCACAACAAGAGATAATAGCCGGTGAGGGCGAGAAAGCTATAAGGGCAAAGAGCAAAGACGGTATAAAAGCCAGTGTGAATATCGGCGCTTGAGCAAACTAGCAAACAAGGGAGATTGTTATGGCTTCACAGCTTAAAATGAAAGAGCAAGGGACACAGCAAGAGAGGTAGAGGCTAAGAAAATGGCAGCTAAAGAGGCAATTATAACCAGCAAGCAACCCAGGACTAAAGCTGAGACAACTAGTAGGCAGGCAGTTGCAATGAGCAAAAACCACAGCGTGAGGACAAAAAAGGACAAAAGGGATTGGGAGGAGGAGGAGATGAGTGAGCATGCTACTGCCAAAGTAATGAGGAAAGTAAGGCAATTAAAGTGAATGCTTCAAACGAGCCAGACAGCTAGTTATGGCAAATGGACTCAAACAAATGCAAAGAAAGCATATGGGATGTTACATGAATGGGACCATGGGGTTTGAGGACACAGTAAGAGGTCGGGAGCAAGCTTGTGATGAAGACAAATAAAAGGGAAAACATATGCACATTTAAAGCTTTTGCATCACTGCGTACATGGCTTACTAAGCTGAAGGTCGAAAACTATTAGCAGGACGATATTATTAAACCACTGGAGCAGTTCAAGTATTAGCTGCATTGTATACTTTGCATAGGAATAAACAGAGAAATGTATTCAAAGCTAAGAATCTGTAGAAAATACAGAATAGATTAACACTCAAAATGTGAAAGTAAGAAAGAACAAAAAGGAGCCTATTTCAGCCCATTCCAGAAAACAGTCAAAACCACAGATATCAGTCTGCGCTCTCACCTGCTCTGCACTATTTATTGCTAAGAGAATAATACTGCTGCACGTGGGACAGTGGCTGCACCTCAAGTATTCTGAATAAAAAACTGCAGCTGACTTGCGTTGCATAAAAGGATGCCTTCTCCCAGCAGAGGACTGAAGAAAGCTGTGCCAGATAAGTTTTAATAGCTTTGTGTTGCACTTATGTAGCACACCTTAGTAAATATAGTCTAAACTAAATCAAGCATTACACCTCACCCTTGCACTCAACATTCAAGTTATTTAATCTTTTAGCTTGTGTGGAAGTGGTTCAAATTAAAGTACAGCTACCCAAAAAGCACAGAGAAAGCATCAGGCAAGGTTCCATTAATTTACCAGTTCTTGTGCATAAAATAAAAGTGAAAACTACATTTTCTCATTTATAAGCTACAATTATGCAAGCAAGTAATGAGATTTACAGATCATCCCAATATGTATGACCATAGAACTGTTTAGTTTCTCCCAAACTTATTTTATTGTTGAGGTGATTGACTTTTTGTCGAGGTGCATGAAGCCAGTATAGCATTATACTTTAAAGAGAAAGTTAGGGATGTCAGTGGGCGAATAACGGGTGAACCAGGGTGTGTGTTGCAAGGTATTGCATGTAATGAAAGAGGGAGATATCAGTTGTAGGACAATATAGAGCAGGGAGGGTTACAGAGATATGAGAAAACAGATAGAAAGCAGGAAAACAAAACAAGAACAAGACATATATAGAGTGAAACAGAGAACATCAGGGAGCGCTGAGTTGGTTTCACAGTGGGGGAAATCAATGGCTGTAATGATGAAATGTGTTCAATTTCTCAGTGAGGCTGAATCTGACACTGCTGGCTTAGTGTGGATGGAAGGCCAAAATGGCAAGGAAAAGAGGAGCTGTCAAATGAGTCAAGCACTTAAGTTATCCTTTAACTGTCAGCTTTAGAAACCTGATTAGAACATTGTCTAAACAGGAGATCCTGTTACGTTAATCAGGAATTAGAGAAAACTGGTTAAGGCAGCTAGATTTCTTTCTGTGAGAAAAATCTGATTTCTTGGCCATGTCTACACATAACTGGGTTTCTAATAGGTTGTGCGCGTGTGCAAAGACTTCCAACAAAGGGAAGTACCGCTGTGAAAGCCTGTGTAGTTCCTCTTGGCAATGCATCCCTGTATCCAAACATTTGAATAGTAAGAGAAAACTATCACGGTAGAACCTGTTCTCTCACTGCATCGTCAGTCCCAATGCTCCGACCAAAAGTAGGAAAACCAAAACCAATGCAGGACACCAATGACATTTTGGGGTGAGATATTACAATACTGTTAGAAGTTACTGATGCAACATGAAAACATCTGCCTTTGTGGAGATCGTCTTTTTTCTTGTGTTCACAATTTTTTATGAGTTCCACTGTGTTTACATGAAAATGACTAAAATGTAATTTGATGCTAGGGAATGTCACGCATTTAAATATCATGTTTGATCCCACAGTGTCATCTGTGTGTTTTTCAAAATAAGGATGTTGACACCACAAGTCTGCAACAGATAACACATTTACACCTCTACATCCTCCATGAAAACAGATTCCCTTGTTTTCCTTCTGTGTCATGTCAATACAGAAAACATGTAAAAAGAAAAAAGAAAAGTGGGAACAGACAGAGAAGATAAGCATAGATGTCACTGGATCTGGAGTTTTGCTATTGAAACCGGTAAACCCCAGTTGTTTCCATTGTTTGCTAATGCTAAGCTCACAAAGCTAATGTTGCTGGGCAGAAAGCAACTGAATTACCCAAGGCTTAAAAAAAAATCCCTGATCGTTCAGTGTCTTATTTTGTTTAGATACAGTGCTTAGAGCATTCACGTCATTCTGTTATGAGAAGAAAAGCATGGGATTTTGGATCTCTGCTGCATGACAGTACTTCACATCAACAAAACCACTGCTGTCAGCTGGGGGAGGTGAGGGGAAAGAAGTAGATGAAAAATGGAAGTATCAAGACAAGTGGATACTGTCACAAACATTTCTATCAATCACAAAGCTGCGCACAACCCCCGAATATTTCTCTTAGTCTTGAAGTGTCAATTCTTATAACAAAGTTTATTTGTCAGCTAGGGAGTAAAAGTACAAGAGTGGGTGAATGTGCTTCGTCAGGTCCGGACTTTATTTGACAAATGGAACAGGGAGTAAACATATCCAAAAAATAAAGATTTGAAGAGGTTTAATAGTCTGTCGGTACATATCTGTTTGTCATACTATACATGCTAAATGTGATGAGGAGGATGGTTCAGACCACACGTATGTTTCGTTGTTGCAGCAAATTTAACCCAAAAGTAGCTCTGAAAATTTGATATTTACAACCGAAAGGTCTGGATAATAACTTTGCATTCATCAATATTTTTAAGTTCAAATACTGCAAGATAATTGGTGAGTTAAGTGAAAGCTGAAAACACCTCATGTTGCTTTCCATAACTCCACTGTCAGCAGAGTTGCCTCATCCATGAAGGAAGGAACTGACAGCTAAAACTGCATAAATAAGACCCAGATTGTAAAAAGACTGTGCACCACTCAGAAGAAGTTTGGAGAATTTTGTTTACAAAGGCTATAACTATATTTGTCAGAGCTGAAATAAATGTGATGCGTCATCAGAAGCATACAGACCGGAGTTTTTCATGTTATCAAATCTGGAGAAATGTTGGAGGAGAAACAGATGATGATAAGCAGCTTTTTAATAGAAGTGATAAGGAAAGCGAAAAAGCATGTTTTCAAAAAAAAAAAAAAGAAAAAGATTTACACCAGTGTAACAAAAAGCAGACACATACTGAGTCAATTACTTAATCTACGCAATGTCAACAAAATTAATGGGTTTGTTATAATTAATTGAATTTGTTCTTAATTAGAAACATTTACAAACATATTTTTGTGTTGTTACAGAGGACATTATGGAAATTAATTTCAATCTCAACCATCTGATTAAAAGTTTTCATAATTTGAGGTTTTAAGAATGATGACGTGTAATACATGTAATTGTTCAGCTTTGACAAACAGACTCGGACATTGCAATGGGAACAAAATACTCTGGCCATGTCATTAATTAGAAGCCAAAAGATGTGTTTCCTGCCATTTCCCTATTCCCCTATCTGTTAAACCCACTCAGTCTGTTCTCTTTTTCCATATATTGTGTCTCTATGTCTGTCTATCCCCCACTTTACATAGATAAAGAAAACAGACAAAAACAGTAATGGCACGAACAAAAGTGTAAAGTCTTGATTTATATGAATCAAATGAAGCAGAGATGGAAAGGAAAGAGCTAGAGAGTCAGGAACAGACATGAAAACAGAGACGGGTTTTGAGGCTATATGGTTTAGAAAACAAAAGAGATCAGAGAACATGGGGAAAAAAGCACTCAAAAGCTTTGTGGTGTTTAAATGTTATCAGTGACAGGTCAAACAGACAAGCCTTTAGGGAAAAGACACAGAGAATACAGAAAAAGTCAACACTGGCTATTATTATTTCATCAGTGCCACAGAGGGAGAGAGTCTGACAAAAGACAAAGACATGAGGTCAGAATAGATGCATCCAGGGGGTGGACACAATAACACGATCAGCACTGCAACAAATGATACATCTTGGAAGTGCATAATGTTCCATTTTTGTAGAAACCGTTTCAGAGCCATTCAATTAACATTATATAATTGTTTTCTCTCCTGTATGTAAATGAGTAAGATACATCAAGAAAGATAAGTCTCAGTTTTCACAAACATCTGCTCTGTTGAAGTACTTGTGAGGAGCTCACTGAATGCAGAGTCGCCAGCCAACTCCAGAGGTGTTGTTCAGTAAATGACCCGGCGCCATGACCTCCCTGTGGAGGAGCTGCAAGTGAAAACACAATTTCCCTACAGGGATTAACTCTTAACTGTAGATTCACTACAAACCTTCTACAGTGACTGCTGCTACCTAACCACAGTCACTACTTTTAAAACCAGCTAATGTGATGAACGCCAAAGAAAATTGTATGCCAATGCTGATGGTTAAAATCAAGCTAATGGCCAAATATATTTCACCTAGAGGCAGTGATCAGAAGAAGAGATTACATAGGTGTAAGCCAATTTTTATATTTGTGTAAAAAGTAAGTTAGTAAGCTTAATAATAGCATGCTGCTCAAATGCTTATAGATGTTATTGTGAATACCTACAGATGAGTGACAAGTTAAAGGAAAACCTTGAATAACTGAGTCAAGAAACGTAAAGAATGTAGATGCTTCCATACAGGGGTGAGATGTCTGTGAATGGAAAAATATTAAAATCATTATCAATCAATGCTATGGCCTTCATAGTCACCAGGGGCCGGTTTCACAAAGATATTTTAGACTGATCTGTTGTATTACACCAGTCTTCATTTTGCTCTTAGATGAGTCTAATGCAAGTTAGACAGCTTCACAAAAATAATGACAGACTTATTTTAAGCATGTTTCCATGGTAGTAGTCAGTGACACCTGCTGAGCAATGTCACCAAAAAACAAAAAAAGAGGCTCATAATTTGCTAATAATACTGTGGAACAAGTAATGAGAGGGGAAAGAGTTTTTAGAGTCTGCAGTAACTCGCTGGAAATATACAGCAGTGAGGACATCGTCAGTCGTTTTCATTTGCCCAAGGAAAATAGACTGACGAGTTAGCAGAAGTACTGAGCCCTGAGGCCACAGCAACTCAGCTCTGCTACAGGTCTGCACTGTGCTGATGTTTGAAGCTTCTGGAATTGTTTTGTACTTTCACACTTGAACCAGTAAAGTGAAGGGAGCTGAGTGCTTTGACGCAGCTGCTCGGTCAGCCATGTTTTTATAGTTTGCAAAAAAGTCTCATTTACCTTCAAATTCATGGCAAATTAGTCCTAGTCTGCAACTAGACAGCTTTGTGCAATGAATTTAGACATCTACCTGAAGTACATCTGAGCTATAGTCAAAGTCTATCTTCGTGAAACTGGCCCCTGATCTAATTACAGTTGAACACCTATGGGAGATTTTGGACTGACGTTTTAAATTATCACTCTCCACCACCATCATCAAAACACCAAATCAGGGAATATCTGTAGCTAGTATCTACTATTGAGACAACATACACAGTGTGTAAGCTATAATGTAAAATAGATTACAGTATGCAAGCACAATATTGATCAAACAAAACAGTAAAAAATATGCAAAACGAAAATAAGCGCGACAGCTAAGTCAGCTGAGTCACAGGCATACATTTAAAAATCTATTTTGCATGTTACATTACCTGAAAGCCCTCTATGAATGCTTACATTAATATTATAAGACAAGAAAGTAAAAGGTGGAGACAGAAAAAGGGGAAAGAGTATCATAACAACAGGATGAGAGGCATTGTGAGAAAGGGAGAGAGCAAGGGTTAACTGAGTTCTTCGCCTACAGAGGGAAATCATCCAGGACATCGACAGAACAGAGTCACCGGACTGTGACCAATTGAACACTCACAATGCATACAGTAGACTATGTGTGTACACGTACATGTGAATGTCATTGAGCGTGCACATTTGTGTCCTCCAGTAGCTTTAAAGAGGCAGTGAACCAGGACATTCCAGGACACGGAAAAAAGTCTACTTCAAAACAGACACACACACATAAACATTAACATAAGCATACACAAACAACTGCATTTTCAGGTACACACACACTATAAAACATGCACAGACACCACACAAACGCACACAATCAGCCAATAAACAGTTGTATATACGTACAAAATCGATAAAGACACAAACACACAGCTGTCTTGCATATCAGGAGTCACTGGCACAGAAGCTAATTGACCTCCTTTATAAATCTTGATGGTTGTTAATAATTGATATCGAACAATCTCAGTATAAGAGAAGGAGAGACAGATAGAAAGAGACAGAGAAAGAGAGCAAAAGAGATGGGACATGGGAGAAGGAGGAAAAAGGTGAGAGAGCCAAAGGAAAGAAGGCAGAGGAGAACGGGAGTCATGCCAGAAAGAGCGAGAGGAGAAACATTAGGAGGAAGAGAAAGGAGGAGAGATGAAGGAAAAGACGAGAAGAAATCAATACGAGTGAGATGGCAGCAAAGGAGGGAAAGAGGTCACAAATCACCCAAGCCAATACTGTGTTCGCCAATAATGTGTGTGTGTGTGTGTGTGTGTGTGTGTGTGTAGAAGTCACAGGTCAGTGCTAGCAGACTAATAACCATTTACACTTTGGCTAATGGAGACAAAGTAAGTAACCTAGTATACAATATGTCATTAGCGCATTTCAAGGCTAATGGAGATATACTGAGGTCGTACGCACGTTGCTTAAGCAAACACTGGAAATGCCCTTCACATTAAGATATGCAATCTAGACAAATTATGCTGGTTTCTCACCTTAAGTCACATTAATTCAGATGGCGATATGGTAAGCATGTTTTAGCAAATGTCACTGCTAATAATGCTACTGTATTAAAATTCCTGTCTGGAAGAAGACAGGTTGTTTTTTTTATTTTGGTTCAAAGTACTTTATTAAATGTTCCTTTCCTGCTTTGGCTGAGGTGCCAGGAGGAGCCGGCTGACATGGAGACCCCGGCGGCAGGTCAAGTTAGCTATGTTTGTCAAGGATACTGTGACACTCAGTGGAGCTACTTAGGGAATCAAGCCTGTTTCCTCCAGTTGGAGCCTGACCTCAGTAACCCTAGGCCCCATCCTGCTGCCCCCTCCCCAACCCCCACCCTCCCCCAACATCCTTGCCTGTGACCTTCACCTGGTTTACCCGACCTCCAGATGAGGCTCCATGTGACTACATTCCAATTCATTTATTGGTCATCAAGCTCACATATAACTACACTTTCCATCCATTATACAGAAAACAAGATGTTCATAACATCTTATAAGGGGTGTCACTTTTCACACTTTTTATAAAAAAAATTAAAACAACATTTGAAAACAAAATTGTTCTGCAATTATGTGTTTGAATGCACACGTCTCAGTGTATAGGCAGCAGACGATGCCTTGTTCTCCAGCGGAGGGTGTTCCTAAATGCACTGTCCGTCTGTTTGCTCACTTTGTAAAATGCAATTGTAATGTCAGCTTGACGTGAAAATTGCTTTGTAATTACTGTCTATTAATCTATGATAAGCTACATGGATTGTGTTAACGAGAACAAATTACGTCAATCAAGATTTTCCCTTAAAGTGACAGCCTTACATCTTATAAACTTTGACTCAAAATTACAAGCAAAAGACATTTTTAATGGCAGAGATTTTGAGTTGTCATAGCAGGAAAAGCACTGGTGGAACAGATAACATGATTTATAGTTTCTGTAAGTGTCTCATTAATCCTTTCTAGAGAGCCAACATGCACAATACAAGGAGACAGGGAACACTAAATGAAACGGAGCCATTGCTACTGTTATTAATTACACCTGTGCATTCCCTGCTTGTCAAAACATGTCAAAATGTCTGCCATGAAAAAGGTCCATTGTGATACCTTATGAACAATTGCAGTCATGATGCCCTATGACTGTTGTTAGAAGATATCATAATGCTTTGTGATGGCGTTGTGATGCATTATCTATGCATGCGATGATGCATTATGAAAGCTTACTGTATGTGATGCAATATAAGCTTCATAGAAAGTGCTAGTGTTAATTTAATTTGTTTCCTTTTGTTTTCACCCTTCCTTCACATTGTTGCTTTCCTTCAACCTACTTTAATTCATCCTTGCCATAATCTAATAACTCATTACTCTAGTCTATTTTGTTTTTCTTTTCTTTTCCACCATATGACAAGAAGAAAAACGGTATTTCTATTATTCTGTTTGACAAGAACAACCTTATAAATGTATTTTGGTGCAAGGCATCACACACAAAAGCTGTTTGGCACAAACAAACCTCAGGCTTTCATTTATGTTCTGACTTTTGTATGTACATTTTTACTTTTGTTTTCCTTTATCTTGATCCCCAGATCAAAGGAACACTGTGTTTCAGCACTTAAGCCGACATTCCTTTTCCTGCAAAAAAGGATGAGAAACACAGGGAGAAAGAGAGAGTGGGAGTGAGAGAGAAAGAGAATGAAAACACCACAGCAGGATTCATATCTTTCTCCTCAGTGTGACTCCCTGATATCTGTTGGCCTTTCCAGCCCTCTCAAAGGTACCCTCCATCAGCATCTCTCCATCATCCCCTACTTCTCTCCCCTGCTTCCTCAAGCTCAGGTTTTATCTGCCTCTGCTTTCTCCAATTTCAGTCAGTGGAAATTAGAGTAGAGCACAACACAGCATGGAGCACAGAGAAAGGAAGAGAAAGAGAAAGGGAATAAAGAAAGGGAGAGGATGGGACATCGAGGAAGAGAGAAGACAGAGACAATAAAAGCAGTATGGGGGCCATAGCTTCTAGCTGTGTCTGTGAAACAGCAGGAAGAGAAAACAGCTTACAGAGTTTAGGTTTTCACACAGATAAACAGATAAACAGTGCACACACACTGTGCATTCACCAGGCACAGACCTACAGTAGCTTTCTATGTGATTCGCTAGAACTATATATATATATATATATATGGTCATAATGTTATGGCAGTGTATATCTAGCATTCATAATCTCCGTATAATCTCATTGTCTTTTCTTCAGAGGTGACCTAAATGCTTTGCATAAGAGCAAAAAGGCATGATGGAAGTCTCACTATATCAGGATATTATTATTTGATTTGTTTGTTTGTTTGTTTTGTGCACTGCACAACTATCAGTTTAACTCAGTTGCAGCATTTGCTCATTACAAATTCTATGAAAATAAAAATAATAAGTTAAAAATTAAAACGCACATTTTCCTGGAAAAGTCCAGACATCTCCAAACCTCAACAGCTCTTGATATTGCATAATGCCCCCAGTTTATTTATTTATTCATTATATTTTTAAGTGTACATCTGTATGAATTATGGTGCGCTTAAGAGGTTCAAGTGTCCTGGAGCAGTATAAAGTAGCAAGCAGCCAGTGCATTTTTTACTAAAGTGAGATTATGATGGCTTTGTACAATATAAATTAGGCATAAATTAAAACACATCTTCAGCAGTCCAAACATATTAAAACCAAATTCATGTTTTAACAAGGCCTGCGGGTTATTTCAACAGGCAGCAGCACTCTAAAATTAAATTAGAAAACTTGAGTTTTGTACAACATGAGATATCATTGGTTAATGTGGCTGCAAGACATCCATCAAAACGAATGTCAGGAATAAATTAGACTTGATGTTGTTCGGAATGCACTGATTTTTTCCTGACTGGGTGACCCTGATCCTTGAAAGACCTCATGGTGTCCATCACATACAGCAGGAGAGTCTAAATTCATGGGTTGTTAATTGAACAGAATTTCCTCTCAATAACGCACTGTCTGGAACCCAGCAGCTAGAAAATGAACGGCTGATGGGAGACTAATAAATTACTAGCAGCTGTGCATGATGTCGGTAATGAACACAGAGATGGAAGGAGAAAAGTAAAAAGAGAGAATGGAAGGAAGACAATGGATGCTTATTGTAGATAACCTGGGTAACCTCCAATTATGGCCAGGTAAATGCATGGGTTTCACTCATATTAAAGAAGCTACTGTGGCACATAAACATCACACTTATGGAAAACCAAAAAAGTCTGTAAATGAAAGATGTGTACAAATTATGGTAGAGAGCAAGACTCAGAGACCAACATATGAGATGTTTAGATGTCACCTAATATTTCTAGATTAAAAGGTGCAAAACCTCCTCAGGGCAAACATTTTAGGAGATGAAGGACAAAGATAGGAGATGAGATGAGAGAAAAAAGTAGGTTTAAAAATGACACGAGAGAGAGACAGAGGAAGACAAATAAAAACAAACAAAGAATAAGAGAAAATGCTGAAGGAAAAAACAAAACAAGAAAGAGCAATGATTAAATATTCAGAAAGACGTAGGACTGGGAGAAACCAGGCGGAGAGATGAAAAGGGGATAAAACTGTTCAAAAGAAGCATGTTTGGGAAATGAAAAACAAGTTATACAGAGTTGAAGACGGTGAACAAAGGTTAGAAGTGAAGTATACTTTAGTGTTATATGAAACCCACCCTCCAACAGAGGCTGTAACATTATTTTTATTTATTTTTTTATTAAAACTATTCTTTACCACTGTGTGCATCTCTGAGTGTTTCTATATTTGTACCTGTAGTTTTACTTCTCTCATGTTTACTTCTTGCAGGTTTTGTTGTATTTATTCACCTCTTCCTTGACTATTCATGTGTGACAGCTGAGTCAGGGGAAACATGAAACTGTACTGCTCAGTTGCTTGTGTCTCCATCTTGGGTTTAGCACAGTAGCAAACCCACTCAGCAGCCAGGACACCAAAGAACACACACATACAGTATATACACAGCACAATGTTTGACTCCAGGGTCTGCTTTGTATTACAAGGGGAAATCTTCAGTGGGCAAGTTGATGTGTCAACCTGAGTTGAGATTGAATCAAAAGTTCTGCCTCCCCACAATTGTAATGCAATATACACACTAACAAATATCAAAGAGTGAGCACATAAAATATGTAGTACGTATTTTGCTCACCTGCCTCAAGAAAAAAAACAGCAATTCAACCACCAACATGCTGATTTGTGCAACTGTTGACCCCACTGAGTATTTCATTCAGCAGGGACTATATATCAGGAGTTTTCAAACTGTTTTCAGCCTGTGTTTAATCACTCACTCTGGGGACTCAAGCTCATTAACAAGCAGGTGGAGGCCCATAAGCTGAGCTCATGTCAACCTTAAGTCTAAGAAACCAGGTTGTGTACGTCTTTGTCTTCCTGCCAAAGCAACAGCATGATTCATCATTACCTAGCCAGCAGAGTAATACCATGTGCTGTCAAGTGACAAGTGTGGAACTTTGGCTGCAGTCCAGTACATCACTGTGGATCCTATTAAACTGTCCTGTGAGCATAGCAGTACAGCACTGGTAGTGGGACAGCAGCGTACACACATGTGATCCAGCTTTCTGCACAAATAACAAAACATCTGAATAATAGGTTTAACCTGGTTGCTTATAGTGCACCAATGAGACAACCTGGGGAAAATGTTGGCCACATTTCCTGGATCGTGACAATTTTATATCACGCAGAGTGAAATATCATCAGTGTCAGGCACATAAAGAAATACGCAGGCAGAGAGGTCAATGATAAGGGGGGGGACTTGATTTTAATTTACACCTGTGCACCTGAGATATGTTAAATACCTTTTTAAATGGTCTGCTCATACTATAGTACAAACAGTCTGGGAAGTAATATCTGTTGTAGAAATAAAATACATATTAAATGCATGTATATTGTGATCTGTGTTCACCCACTCCATCTATTTGATTATTACTTTTTTGTCTCATGTATAAGTATTGGCTGTTACCAGCAAAGTGCTATCAGCCATGTATTCATGCTACATTCTCACCCAAAAAAACTGTTATTTCACTCCGAGTTGAACTGTGACAAAAAACTGTGTGTGAACTGACATGCAACTGCACTTAATATGTCACAGGTTTCTTTTACCAACAGTGTTTTCTGTCAAAAATGTTCTGACTTAAACAAAAAAAAACTTTGACAGTCCCTGTACTGAATACCTTCTCTGCATGGCAGTTTTCATTTAATGTCTTTTTCCACAGTATGATCTGATCCATCCATCTTCTACTGCACTTCAAGTAAATCTCTGGTTAGACGTGAGTACGTGTGCTAGACTTCACTCACCTGAGTTTTCGTCCACCCTCTCTTCCACTGTGTGGTCTTTCTGATGGACCCACTCACTGTTGCATTTGAAGTAAATCTGCGTGGCAGGCGTTGCTTTGCAGTAGAGATTGACAGGCTTATTCTTGACTATGTAGCCTTCCTCAGGTTCGAACAGGAAGTGAGGTAAGGGCTCCGGAGGGTCAGAGGGGAAGGTTTCTGGGAGTTCGCTCAGACTCAGGAAATCATCATCATCATCTCTCACTGCGGGAGGAGGAAAAAAAAAAGGTTAAAATGATGACAGTCAGTCGAAATCGTCTTTTGCTGATTTCCAGCTCCATCAGTCTTTGTTTTATCGACTCGCTTTGAGGACTAACAGGTTCAGGTTGGTTCAGGGAGGAAATGCTGCATTCCTTCCATCGTTCATTATCGTTCTGTGATTCACACCAGTGAGCAGCATTGTCCCCTGAACTGAGTGTGTACGAGACAATGTCGTTCTCATTTGATCACTAATAATTGCCGTGTCTCAAGCCGGTGACCTGGACAGAGTACAATTTTCTTCCACTGAGCCATAAAATGCACCTTTAATCAGCACCTGATTGTCGTGTCAATTTGTGGAAACCCTCTGGCTAACAAAGTCATTTACAGCACAAGATTCAGAGTTTTTCTTCTGCATAAATACACAAATGTCTCTGCAAACCTACACAGAGAAGGGTGCTATGTGTAACCATAGGTTGCAGAGGCTCACAGAGGAGCCTACACATTGTGAGGATGTGCAAGTAATTTACATGACCCAATTCCCCCGTGGTATTCAGATTCATTAATCACCAACAAACAAAAATTCTGATATGTATACCCTCCAACATTTTACAGAACAACTACTTAGAAAAACACATATAATCACCTCGTGTGTGAGTTAAACCTGTACAAAGAGCCTACATGCATAAAATCCCAAAAGATACACATCACAGACTACTTGCTGAGAACACAAGTGGGGTTTAAATACACATTACATTCTCTGCTAACTGTCCGTCACTAATGTTACAAAAGACGTATTTGTACCATTGACAGAGGAGGGTTAAATAAAGATGGATGGTGCAACACAGCTAATAAGCTATGATAGCGTCCTCCAATTTGGACTCTCCGCTGTTCCCTCAAAGGTCAGCGCTGCCAAGATGGGTTGCTGTTGGTTAACAGCGCTAATTTACGGGTGAATTTAGTTTGTTTGTCAGTAGTTGTAGGTTTTCTGTGAAATTTCACAGTTTTAAATGCTGGTGTGACCGGGTCTTAAAACTAAACTTAGAAAAAAGAGTCTAAAAACATGAAATCATAATCAACAAAGTATTCAATTAGAACAAATCCAAGCTGGGAACTTGAACTTTTTAAACAATATTTTCTGCAAATAATGATATAGAGGACAGTGGAGAATGAATAGAGCAGGAAAAGTACTGACAGACAGATAGACAGGGTGGAGGAAATAACTGAACAGACGGCCAACCCTGAGGGCACCAAGAACTTTATCTTCCTCGCCCTCCATCCTGCTCTCTATCCTCCACTGTCTTTTCAGTCTGTCCAAACTTCACGCCCACCCGTGGCCTCAATCAAAGGGACCCCAAGAATGTTTTGTCACCAGGTTGCCAAGGTCACCGCAACACAGAGGATTACAAGAGCAGGTGGGAGGGAGAGGAAGAGGCCTTTCTTTCTTTCGCTCCAATAGACACACATGCACACAAAGCACATTTATTAAACGTTCATGCACACACACACAAATGCACATTTTCTTCTAACTTGTAATTTCCCTCCACTCCATCATCATCCAGTTTCATTAAGACTGTCTAGACCTTTTCTCTCTCTGTGTGTGTGTGTGTGTGTGTGTGTGTGTGTGCGCGCGCTTCTCTGTGTGTGGTTGCCTCACCTGAAGAGCTGTGACTCATGGGAAAATGTTAACACAGAGAACATTTTTGACACAGCTTCAAGGTTCAAACTCTTTTTTTCATCCCTAATGTGTCGTGGCTACAGTCACACGTAAACACTCCTACAAAAAACACACACTCTGCAAAAGAGCAACACGTAATTGTGCATTTATACGCCTGTGCACACATATACACAACCTTACATTCCTCTACCCTAACGGTGTGTGTAGTTGTGGTCCTTATCTTGAAGAATAGCAGTGTGCTGTGGGCTATAAGCTAAAAGCAGCTTAGGTAAAACAACAAGACACAAATAGGGGAAAAATGAGTAGGCAGCGTCCCCACTTTGATGTCACGAAGCTGACATTTTCTTTCTTAGCTCTGTAATTAGTTCCTTGGGAGTATGAAAATTGGTAGACATTTTCACAGCATAATTTCATTATCTGTAGGAAATTTTCTCCCACTCTTGGTTATTTATCCAGAGTCATATTCACCCATTTCTCCGTCAGACTCTTTCTCACTTGCTGCACTGCCTCCTCTTTCACTATGACTATTCTTCTTGTGACTTGATGTTTCTCCACCACTCTGCTTTACACCCTCCTACCCCGCCTGCTTTCCACTTGGGCCCAACACGCATTCTCACCCTCATCTGTCATGCAGAGAGCTGGGGGGGGGGGTTCATTGCTATGAAGCGACAGCTATAAAATATTGATTGGCACAAGAAACATGATAGCCAGGGAAAAGGGTGAGTGGAATGGAGAAAAGGGGAGGGATGGAGAGAAAATTTCCCATGAATAAAAGCTTTGTCTCAGAAATGCCTACTATTTTCTCTCTCTTCTGCGTCAACCTTGCTTCTCTCTCCTCTCCCCGCTTCACACTTCTTCCTTCCCATCTGTTTTCCCCTTCCTCCGTCTTCGTAAACCTTCTCCCTTTCCTATTGTTTCTCCTCCTCTTTACCCCCACTGCTCTCTTCTGATCTCCTGACAGAGTGAATTACTGATCCTAACAGGCCAGCTCATAAATGTCTTGCCTGAATGCTGTCATCAATAATGGATGGCTGTAGTAGAACAACGTTCAGGTTCGATTTACGGTATGTAGTAAATATGTACCGGGGGGGGGGGGGCAAAAACCACATTTATTCCATCACTCGTGCCCATAGGCTGGCCCCCTTCAGAAAACGTCCGAAAGGTCCATAAATCTGCTAAGAATGATGTCATCAGAAGAGGCCAATCGTGTTCAAGTGTCACAGTCAATGTAAACTTATCTATCATATCTATAGAGAGATTGATGGATAAATGACAGAGGGAAAGAAAGAAGAGAGGTAGATTGAGGGAGGAAAAAAATAATGAAAAGGGATTCTATTATGAACATTAGTAAACATTCTTATTTAATAGTTACTCACAACTGTTGGTCTTTCGTCAAAATATGTCCCTACCTAATTTTAACAAGTATTTTCAAAAGTCTAAGGAGTTCAGAGGTATGAAGCCATGTCTGTGTTCTACAGCAAGCCAAATGCAGCCATATAGGGTCAAAATGCCTCATGGGTAAAAATGTGGGTTTGTATGTCTGTGTGTGTATGCGTGTGTATGTGTGTGTGTGTTAGGATCTTGTGTTCTTGGTAAGTGGTCTATGATGTGTATCAAGTGCAGTAGCCGTGGAAATCATGAGATCATACTTCTTAACGTCTTATCAGCTAGTTAGAATCAGCAGCAGCTGTGAAAACATACTTCAAAAACCAGTACCCCATAATCCCTAATCCTCTCCTGCAACCACTATCAACAACACACACACACCCCCATGAACAACTAAGAAAACAACGCTTGAACGATCCCTATCTATCTCAGACACTTCATGTGCTGCCAAATTACACAAGTCACACATTATAATAAAAATAAAACGCAGACACCCACACAAAGGTGCAAAAACATTTGTGTACACTAAAACAGAAAGAGAAACACATGGGCTCACATATTTCGCCTCTCTCTTGCTATCTCCTTTCCTCTCCGAGTCTCTGTTTCCGTCTCAAACACACACACATTGTTTCACGAACAAAGGAAAATACAAATACACATTCTTTCACATTACCCAGAGCTCCTGCCCACAATCATCCCCCAAAACACATACAGACACACACACTTTTCCGCTTTATTATAAATACATTCAACTGAATAGACCTATTAGAATCTTGAAAAGGTTTAGGGAGTTTAGGGCCATTGAGGGAGAGAGTGAGTGAGGGATGATGGGACAGCAGGGAGCTAGTGTATCATTGCTCTAGAATTAGATATATGATGCCACTCATTTCCCAAACACACACAGACACTCACACAGGAAAACATGCAAACAGAAGGCACACAAGCAAACACATAAGAGCATGTGTTCATCGTTCACCCATGCACACACACACACACACACACACACACACACACGTACACTTAAGTAGACATAAACAGAGGTAGAAATGGAATAATCTCATCAGCTATTCACCTATAGAGCAGCACATCCATGAATACTATGAACTGCCTGCTTTCTTATGTCTCTCTCTTCCTCTCCATCTCTTTCATAATTTGCTGACTTTATTGCTTTAAGAAAATAACAAATGGATTTTATAATTCTCTCTTAAAACTTTTTTTTCCACTCCTTCACTTCAACACACCATTGGGGATTCAGTGCTCAACTTTTTTTTTTTTTTAAGTATTTACTCTTCCACTATTCAATTATTCATGCTTTGAAACAATAGCTATATGTGTGGGTATGATTTTGTTTACCCAGTTTTGCCTCAAGATATACCTGTACTCCATGGTCGTTGAGCAGAGAGTTAAACCTTTTCCATTTATAAAGGCATTTAGAATATTATTGTTAGCAGTCTGTTGTATGCTACTGTACCTCTAGGAATGTCTTTGTTGGAAAGAACAGTTATTGGGATGAGCCTTTTCAATCCATTTGAATAACAACGTTTTTTTCAGGCCTTAAATGGTAATTCTTTCAGCAGCATATGCCATTGTGTTTTTACAAAGCCTGTTTTACTCGAAGAGTTTGGTTTTTTTTTTTTTTCTGTGCTGCGAGCACAAAAAGAACAAATCAAATCACTCTTTGGAACAACTTCCATTCACAGTCTGTTATGTGAAAGCATTCAGGAACTGTTTACATATGCACACAAAACAGAAAAAAACCTATTAGTTCCAGTAATCACACACTTAATCTTCCCATCTTTCTTTGTTTTCTCCTTTTCTTTCCATGTATCGCAGTTTTGTTTTTTCCCTCTTCTTTATCTACAGCTGTTTTCAGATCATAAGTGGTTCAGATGCAGATGAGGGTGATAAAGAAAGGAGCAGCAAAGTTATGCTGGTTCACAAAGATGATAAAATATACACTGCAAGTATGCAGGTGTGTGACGTGTTTGTGGGTGTGTGTGTGTGGGGGGGGTGCATTCCTTGGAGTCAGATCTGTTTATAAAGAAGAGATCAGGGGTGGGTTAAGTTAGTTGAACTACTTGACAAAGCATGCCAGGGAATTATACACTACGTCCCTTTTGAAATGAGACACCAGGCAACCACATATCATCTGCAACATCTGCATCCATTCGAAACTTAATCAGGGTCTTATCCTCGATCGGCACTTTGATAAAAGCCACATTATTCAAGACAAGATGCAAAGTGAGATAACTTATTCACTCCATTACCTTTGTCCAAAGGGATCATTGAATTTCAAAAACTTCAGGAAAAAGAAAATATGCACAGTTTAATGCAGAATGATTCTAAGGTAATTTTTGACTCTGTAGTTGTATTGAACTGCATTATATTGCATTGTTTCTCAAATTTGCTTACAGTATTTGGCTGTAGATTTGCTGGGTTTTTAAATTGAATCCAATTGAAAAGAACATCTGCATTATTTTATATGGGAGAGGAGTTACTCAAAGACTGGGTAGCTAACCATGACAGAAATAACCCCGGGAAGATATAATATAGCATGCACAGCACACTCCTTGTCATAGTCAATTATATATTCACCAAGCTTTCAGTGATATACTAGGCAATTCATAATAGCAGAAAGTACTTGAAAGCTAGAGCATCTCAATATGGGAGCAGACAGTGACAGCTGGTTGGCATCCTCAGACTTTCATTGTGTGTGACATAAGGCCCCAACTAAAGCCTGAAACTAGATTTACGACCCTGCCTGCAGAGGGGCGACTCTGTCAGGCCACAGCTGGCCTCAGTTGGCCTCAGTTAAGAAAGAAGCAAAGAGAGGGCACTGTTTGTAGAATGTTAAAAGGATAAATCTAGGGTATCCTGGTGGTCTAGTGGTTAAGACACATACCATCTACTGAGTCTATGTAGCATGAGGAATTCTCTCCTGGTGAGAGCGAGGTTTGCATATAAGAAATAGGGAAAAATGATTAAAGAAAAAAAGATATTAAGAAACAGAAAGAGCAAGAAAGAAAGAAAAAGCAAAATGTTTTGTGAGGAAATCATGTAATATACTCCATTCTTATGCCCATTTTTTCTCCGCAAGTCAAATTTTTTATTTGATTCTTATGACAACCTTATGATATTCTCAATTTTATATGTGTTAGAGAGGCACCACTGTTCGTTAAAATGTATTCATACTTTGACATTGTGGGGTAAAGCCCAGTTAATTCACCGTCTGCATAATTACAATAGAGCCACACACACGCTCCAGCCACTTACAGTATATGAATACAAAAACCTCATACATACACACACAAACACAGAAACGGTGTCTGTGATGTGCATATTTTATTTATTCCTGAATTATAATTCTGAAAGCTGCATTGCCTCTAGTTATCAGGTCAGAGCACAGCCAAAGTGTACATTTGTGTGTGTGTGTGTGTGTGTGTGTGTGTGTGTGTGCGTGTGTGTGTGTCTGTGTGGAAGAAGGGCTGTCAATGTGCATGCATTTTTAAACAGGCATACTGTATGTCAATGCAATGGTATACGTTTATGCATTTGTGTGTGCATATGCATTTATCCAGATGTGTGTTCATCTTTTGCCTCCATAGTTGCAGGTTAGTGTATTTTGTATATCTGAATATATGCGATAATATAATATGCCTTATACGTAGGTCTGACAGCATGCCTCAATCTGAAAGTTAAAATTCCTAAACTTATTTAACTATTTATTTACTAAGCTTTATTTAAGATTTTAGCTGTGCTAGCGGCACAGGGCTGTAGGGATGCTCGGCCCTACGACTTTGGTCCAGGCTGAAATATCTCAACTACTGGATGGATTACCATGACATTTTTACAGACATTCATGGTCCCAAGGGGATGAAGCCTACCAACTTTGATGATCCCCTGACTTTTCCTAAACAAACTCCAATTAAGCATACTAATTATTTCCCAGAAAAAACAGGCAAACCCATCAATGAGGCTGAAAAAACTACAAAAGAGATTTTTCTTTACAAGGCAATTTAGCCAATCAGAAGGATCTGAATCTCACTGAAATGTATTATGAGATCACAACGCTCCAGATGAAACGAGAGTTATTAAAGGATAAAAGGGAGGAGGGAATAAAACGATTTATCATAAAGAAAACAAAAAAGACAAAATTTCTTTACTGCACTTGACTTGAGGCATAAACACCATTTCAGACGCTGCTTGGTTGAGAGTCAGACTGAGAAGCTTACTAGTACACTCACAGTTGGACATACATCACACGTATATACAATTAGGCACAGTCACATTTTAAGCAAGGACACATACAGCACATGAGCAGCTGATGAGTGGGTGTTTGCAGGTAGGCAGTGTGAGAGCACTCAGTTGCTATTTTTTTATGGCTGTGTGTCTGCCAAACATTACATGCACACAAAACACTCACTCACTCTCTTCCTCTATCATTGTTCCTCTTCCGCCCTCCAGTTTTTTCCCCCCTTTCTCTTAGTCTCTCCCCTTAAGCATGTTTCCTTGCTTCAAGCATCTGTGTGAATGTGATCTTTTCAGCTATGTCTTCTTCACTCTACAAGATTTTTGGAAAGCAGCTCCCTATGCTCAGAAGGAGGAAAAGACAGAGAGGGTAATATACTGCTCCACATGAAGAACTGGGGAGCAAGTACGCCTCGTTTGTCCTGAAATAGCTCTTAAGCCAGCACTTATCTCCAGTTTCTGTGGTGCGAGTCAGCTGAGGTCTACTGATACACATCACTGGACAGCACAGGATGGTGCACAGAACGGGTTAATATCTGATTCCTCTCTTTGAAGGCTGAACACCAAGGAATGGGGCTTTGGTTACAGTTTTTCGTATGTGTCTTTCATATGACTCGGTGCGTGGGTGGAACCCTAAATGTCACACTATCAGCCACTGCGATCGTGGTGAGGCCAGATGAGAACCAATTAGTTTCAGTCCTCTGCTATGTTGTGGGTTTTAATTCCACCTCCTCCTCCTCCTGAACTATGTCACTGGTGTGAAAACCAGTAATGGCAGGCCATTTAGGGCAAGTCTCTTCTCTCGCATCCCTCAAATCCTCTTCTCTGCCTCTCTTCAGTCACGCTAGGTAAAAACCAGACTACACCGAACTCAAGAAAAGAAGAAATTTGTCATATTAGAATTCTCCACAACCAGCCCAATAGTTTCACAACATAATACTTATGTGCGTCTTTTGCCAAACATAAAATGTAATTCGTATAGCCGTTTAATTACAAGACCTGTCTGAAATATAACAATAATACGATAATAAAGAAGAAATGTATTCAGGCACGGGAAATACAGATAAGAAAACAAGGAGAAAACAGGTCACTCCATGAACAGTAGAGAAAAATAATTATAGTAATTTCAACAATCATGAAGAAGCATTATCAGCTCTGTAATGCACAGGGCTCGTTTTGTCTAACACACAAATGCATGCACACCACACACATCCACATGCAGATGGAATATCTCATTCATATGCATAGTCTTATGTAAGCTTGTGGGGGTACAAACTTGTGCGAGTTGCTGTGTAATGTTATCTTCCAGATGGATTCTGCCTCCCTTATCCCAGGCCTGAGGGAAAAGCAAGGCTTCGCTTTCATTCATGTTCTACTATCACAGCTCAGCATCGCTATTAATACAAGCAGCCAGCGCAGGGCAGTGCATTAGAATATCAAAACATTGGCCAGGGAAGGACTTCTATTTTCAGGGAGATAGGATAATGTTTTACTGGGTGGCTGACAACTGATAGTATGGCTGGCTGGTTGCATGTACGTCTGTGCTCTATGATCCACATCTCACTATCCACCTGGCTCTCTCCGTGTTCAATGTGTGTGTCTGCATATTTTCCACCTGTCAGTATCTACCTGTGCAGGTCTGTCTTTATGATTACTTTTTTCTATCTGCCCAAAATGTCTCGATTCCTTTTATGTTGGTCTGTGATGTCTTTCCTGAATACCTGTTTAAATTCATGTTTTCCGTGCACCTTTCTCTTCTTTTTCTCTGTTCCTTGCAGCCTACTTTCAGTCTCTTTTTGTTTTGTAGGAATGACATACAGTAGATTTAGCCATCCTTTTGTCTTCGGTCACTTCTCCAGGGGAACCTTTCACATTGACCGCTACCCACCCGGCCACTTGGTGCAAGACTAGGTGCACATCCTTTCTTTTCCGCTATCACATATCTCCTCATCCCTTTTTCCTATTGCTCCTTCCCGTTTCTTTCAGGAGGAAAAGGAATTAAAACACAATGCTGAGCCCAATTTTGTAGATTATCTATTTGGTGAGGAAAAACTGGTACAATACACGCACACACACACATATGTATGTATACACACACACACACACAAGCACACAATAAAATAATAAAGATGGCCTCAACTCAAATGATAAAGAACAGCTTATAGGCTTATTTCATTTGAAGATTTTCCCATATTCTGGCTATTTTATTCAGAGCTGAAGATAAAATTGGATCACACATTTCACTGCTCATGGCTTTCTCCATCTGGAGGCTCACTGTCTCTCTCTCGCCTTCTTATCCCTCCTCTCTACCGTCCCTCCCTTACAGCCTCATTCCTTCTGAACACACGACTCTGTTTCTCTCCCTCGCCTAGCCAGACTCTCCTTCTCCCCTGCTGCCTTCCTCTCCTCCTTGCCTCCTTCTCAGTCCTCCCTCCATCTTTTCCCCACTTTTCTCTTTCTCTGGCATCTTCCCACACTCTCATCTTCCATCCCCATTTCTCGCCTTCCCGTCTTCACTCTTTTCCAACACTTTGCATCCCTGCTTTGCTCCCTGGCATCTTTTCACTCCCCGCCCCCCTCCAACCTCCTTCTCTCACAGTCTTCCTCTCTCCTCCATCCTTCACCTCTTCATCTCAAACTCTTTTTTCCCCCCACTATCTCACTCGCTCTAAACATCCTTCCCTCCCTCCATCCCTCCCTCCTTAGGTCACTATAAATAGAGCCTCAAGGGGGTTTCATAATGGACTTCTGCCTCTGACCTTATTACAGACACATTACTGACCATACTTCTCTCTCTTGCGTCCTTCTTACTCCCTCTCTCTCATGGACACTCACACACAGAACACTGTTGTTTCTCCCATCTCTCCTTTATCTCAATAATGTGTATTCCCTCTCTACTTAAAATTAGAGCTAAAGATGGTAATTCTATCTTTCTATTACGCTCCCATGCCATCTTTGCCTATTCGTTCTCCTACTCGTCACCACAGCTTCTTCCTTTGCCATTTCTTTTCACCGTTTGGCTGTCTTGTGTGTTCCACATTTTGTCACAACTTTCCTACAATATTTAATATTTGGGATTTGTTGGTATGTTATTTGTCTTCTCTAGGGTTTTTTTTACATCATTGTAAAAAAGGAAAATCTTTATTTGTTGTTGAGCTAACATGAAAACACATCATTAGTGTCTTCCTTGAAACCAGTGGCGTTGGTTACAAACTAATGAGCTAGCTCACAGCTAGTGTTACCTGTTGGTTTTAATCATAAATGCCAGCAGTGCTAGCATGCCATTTTTGAATCTTGAGTGCCAAACATGGGTGTGAGCCAGACGAAGAAGAAAATACTGAAGTCCAAAATGTCAAGTTATTCCTTTGACACCATCTCCGTTATTTTGTCCCTTTTTCCTTCTGATCCTCTGCTGCCAGAGTCCTAATTAACTTTTATCTTGGGTCTGCTGCCCTCACAAGTACTACTCTCTGAAATGAGCTGTGCTTGTGCTTGTGGGAACCAGAGCAGCGGTTACTGAGCAGAGGCGCAACAATCTCAAGAGCGATGCTGTGTGTGAGACAGAAAGAAATAGAGAGAGGGGGACAGTAGGAGAGAAATAGCTTTATTTCATTTTGAGCCTTATTTTGGTCAAATCCGAAGCTTTTTTAAATTACACACAATTGGCTTTGAATGGGTTTCATCTGCCTCTGGGGCGAAAAACATTCCCAACCCAGAAGAGACTGAATCACTGATAAATTCAAGTGACATAAAAATCAAAGTGGGCCTAAATGAAACCTGTCACGGGGGTTTCACACTAGATGTCTCCACCCGAGCTCAATGGGACCTGAGGGTAATGACATATTTGGGCCTGGTTCAGACCTAAAACATAATTACTTTGACACATTAAACGTTACAATTAAGTATCATTTTCAGTAATTAAATTACAATAATACACTGATTGCAGTGCAGTGTTGTTTTTCTCCTTGCCTCATTTCATCTTACACAAATTTACTTCTGTGCAGTAGAAGAAGCCAACAGCTTACGACTTGCCAGCTAGTTAACTTTGAATGTGTTCTGGATGGTTAGTCACGGAGAACGTAAAGCGTAAAAGAGGGAAAATCTGTTAAGGAAACCCTCATTAGAGGATTTAACCAGGTGATGAAGATTTGGAGAACATTTGTAAATACAAAGCATTATGTTTTACATTAAAAACTACATGAGCAATATAATCAATATGGTATACAGCATTCTACTGGTATTGTATAGACAAAAGTTTCATATGTGAGCTGTGTGTGACAGTATGTTTGCTATTCATAGCAAGCACTTTTGCATGAACATTAAAAATGAATTCCTCACATATAGTTAAGTCGTGTTCTTGGTGCTATAAGGAGTACTCGTAAGGATAAACATGCAGTTTCTCACTCAGAAGCGGGGAATGTGTACACTAAGTGGAAGTGTCCTAGTTGTTCACTCGCACTTAAATTAAACACAGCCTCCAATTCATAGGCTCCCTCAGAGAAATACATGCACTCATGTTGGAGCGGATAAACATGCAGGCTAAAGGAGTGCCTGAGTTGCTCTGTTGTGTCATTGGTTTGTTGACTGGCGGTTGATAGCTAACCATTTTGACATGTGGCCCAGATACAACCCATTGATGCTGGTGAGCGCACAAACAATGGTGAAGCTTGAAGGCTTGGGTGTACAGTTCAAAGCTGTGAGAGACTTCACAAGCTCAAATGGCAGCAGGCAGTAAGACTACAAAATGTTTTTAAAGGGGCAAGGGGAATAATGAGTAACTTCTGCCAGTAAAGTCTTTCCATCTTGAAGAGATATCTTAACTTTATTCTGAAATATTTCCCTTTTTTTCTTCCCTAAGCACTTGGGGCAGCAGAGTGGTGTCATGAGGGAGGGGTGGGGGGCATCCTTAAAAAGAAGAAGAGCTGAAGCCCTGTGGCTCCATGTTTTCACACTCCTCAGTGAGACAGCTCAAGTGTGGCTGTTCTGAGGCAGACGCTTTTTGTGATTTCTCTTTGGACATGGAAAAGATCAAAAGATAACATTTCTGTGGCAAAAGCTTTAACTCAATTATTATGGAGATTATTATGGAGAAACCAAAAGATCCCAACTGTGAGAGTGAAATAATAAAAAGTATGTCCATCAAAGCACTATTAAAAAATAAAAGCGTCATTGAAGTCGTTCAGGACAAGTTCTTTTTAACTTGCTTCAACCTTAAGATAGTTAGGAAGCAGTTATGAGACCTAATTTCTCTCTCTCCCAATTGATGCCGATATCTGTAATAAACAGCTAAAACACTCCTACCATTAACTATACACTACAAGCCATCCCACCACAAAAACAGAATATCCCTTCCTGTTTTTATCATAAGAGAAAGCACAAAGTGACCGCAGTTAAATTAAAAGGTCATGACTTCAGGTGGTGAAAAGGCTATGGTAAGGATATCAATACAGTCAATACAATAATCACTGAACATTAGGAAAACTACTGTGGTGGAAACATGGCTAGAGATTGTGAGTTCAATCTTAGGTGATTCAATTTTAAGATTCATTTCCATTTCAGGCCATTCCGAAACACAATTTAATTCCATTTAACACAGAGTCACTGTGCGGTTAATTATGTATTTACAAATCTCATATTAGCTGGTCAGAAAATAGATCACAGCATCATGCGGCAAAGTCTGAAGTTCAGATTCAGTTCATATGGAAAGGAGTTAACTATATGCATCATTAACTTTTACTTGGCTAGTTTGGGGACCAGATTCTTAACAGCCCGGTCATAGTGCTGAGGGACGCTCTGTATTTGTAACACATGGTCATACATAAACAAGAAGGTTAAGAGTAAGGACAAGGGTTGTGATGCTTTTCCACTGCCTTTACAAGCTTCTGAATATGCTGCTTTCATTATACATTACACGACCGCATGTGAACAACAAGATCAAGTTCAAATATAAAAATGCTCAGTGCACTGCTTGTTGCTCCTGTGCATCCTGTAGGGCTTCACATTAAAATACATAACAGCATACATATAAAGGTCATCAGAAAGTTTAAAGATGCCAGGAAATGGCCACGGCTGAGCAAGCCAACGATTAGAAGTTGAAAGCCTTAAGTGAACAAGTGACTGAGTCACTTTGTTTATATGCAGATCGGTGTAGAAGAAAGATGTATGGATATGTTGATAGGCTGGAAGCTGAAGTTGCCTCGGGGCTACTGGTGCTGCATGACTCGGTCTTTTCAGTGAGGCCCCCCACACAAAGAGGTGCAGTGAACAGGGGAAATAACAAGAGGTTAGTTAGTTAACTGGGGTCACAAGGTCGAAGGTGAAGAGGCTTTTAAGTGTGTGTGTATATTTGTGTGCACTTGTGTGTGTGTGTGTGTGTAGGTAGGTGAGTTGTATTAAGTCTGCACGAGTGTGTGAGTGAGTGAGTGAGTGAGTGAGTGAGCCATAAAGAATATGTGCTGTATGATGAAAGAGCCTCTGTGCAGGTGGACGCTGAGGTCAGAAGTTGAAATGTTGTGGAGGGCTAACGGAGAAAATCCAATGCATGACTAAATCCGTTTGCAGTAAGTTGCCCTGTCAGAGAGCTGATGAATGGGTTTTAAGTGTTTCAGGCTTGTAAGCTCAAAGGTAATGGACTACAGCTGAGTGAGCCAAGACTATCGTTTTCAGAGAGCTGGCATGTGGAAATTATATGCTTGTAGATGGTGTACGTTCTGACCAATATTAACAAATCAATCAAACATCTTATGTGTTAAAATGTTATGAAATTTTATTATTAGTGGTATTAGCAGCAGGAAGAAATATTATGAAGTTAAATAACAGGTGCGTTCAAAAGTGCAGAGTGTAATAAAGTTAACACTTTCAATAAACCTTTTGAAAAGGTTAATTGTAGCTTAGGATTTTATTTTTTTTTTTATTAGAAGTCGTGTTAAACCAAGTTCAGCTGTAATTGCTTCATTTGCAAGTTGTGTTACAGGGACTTTGTCTCAACAGTTATATCTGCAGTTGGAAAGGTGGTTATTGTTGGTGAATTTGGGCTCAGCAATTAATGACATTGCCCTGCATTCTGTTTTTTGTTTGTTTTTTTCAGGGCAAGTCAAAAGTTTCTATTACTTTAACAGTGTTTGCTTACGTATAGAACGTAGGACAAAGGAACTGTTTTTTGGGTGCACTTCACAACAGATATTTGACTGAAATGTACAGTGAGGTGAACATTTAACATGCTGGGGATAAACATTAACATACAGCATAAGGCATAAAACAGGCAGTTGACGAATGTGGATACGGTAAGCAATATTTGATATTGACTTAAAACTGGAAAACTACACAGTAAATACAACCGTGCCGCTGTGAGTGAAAATGACTGACCAACTGTAACCTATTGTGTACACAGGATAGCACTTTGCGTAATGAAAACACAAAGTAAGATAAATCCACTAAGAAGGTTTCTGCAAACCGTTTTGCATCAGTGCTGTTATTGGAGTTTACTTTTACAGTGATAGAACAAAGACATTCTCGTTGAGTCTATGAGGTGTCGCACAAGGCCACAGTGTGCTTGTCAGAGTGCAGTGATATGGTGACATATTTTCTCCGCCACAGTCTGGGGTCATTTTAACAAGATTTTAAGACATTTTAACAAAAAGATATTTTAATCCCCCCTCACCTGCCTCATTCTGTCTGTGTCTCTCTCTCTCTCTCTCACACACACACACACACACCCTAAACATGGATACAGGGAAAATCAAAGGCCTTTATACTGTTTCCTCTGACACGCCAAGCCCATTTCACAGGCAACACCATGTCTACATATGATCAGTTTCTATTGTACATATACAGTCTATGTGCATGTGTCATGCCTTAGTGTTGTGTGGGGGAACAAGCTAGAAGAGTAAAAAAGCAAGGAGAAAAGAAGAAAGAGTAGGAGGATGAAAAAGAGGACTGAAAGGTAGCAGAGAGCCAACGAAAGAGAACAAAGGAAAACGTGGCTCAGGAAAAAAAGTGTGAGCCTGTATGTGATCTTGAGTCCTTGGAGATGCTCTTTTCCTATGGCCATTGATCTCTGTGCTTGCTTGGACATTCAGGTATGCTGTACAACCACTTTTCTCTCTACACTCTCTATACAAATGACTACACTAAAGAATAAGGACTAAAACCTAAGAAAACAATGCCATGATATTGGTTTTATTATAAAACCTTGTCCTCGGCTATTACTAATGAGTCTGGTATCCTGGAAAGTACAACATGTTTTCAATAAACTGCCAGTACTGGCACAAAAAAATCTATTAAAAAACAAGTTAACAAATTCAGAGTGACAAAAGGGGCTGAATGACTTTTGTGTGCTGTAACACTGGAGGCACTAGAGGAAAAGTGATACTGAAGTAAAGCCTAAAAACCCTGACGAAAAAAATGCCCCTTTTGTCAGTGGGGTAATTATCTACAAAGGATCTGTCAGAGATATGAAGATTTCCTGTAGACTAAAATGATGGAGGATGATTAAGGGTGAAAAATGATATCAGATAGCTGTATGAAACAGTGTGAAGGTGTCTGCATGAGAGGAAAACCCTTCATTTAGCTTGGAAGTTAAAAAACAAAATGCCTAGTAATCATCAACATTAACCCAGAGTTCATTTTTAAAATAGAAACAGTAGTTTTACAAAAACAAATCTTAGAAAAAAAGAAAATGGCCATTATTTTCTATGGAGAGTCTCTGAATCCCTGGAGCTTTGTAGACTGGATAATGCTTTATGTAGCACTCTTCATCCTACATGCAAACTATGTACACTTACATGGTTGCTGTGACAAACGGGTCAGATGATGTGATATAATAATAAAACTCCAGACAGAACACAATTTCATCAAGGCTATCAACTTGGATTTTAAGTGTATGTGTACATGTGGGGCAGGTTATCTGCATGAATTTTTGTGATCTTGTGGTTGCAGCCAAGTATTAACCAGAGACAGCAGTGTGGTATGAGTGGGCCCAATGGAGGCAAATATAAAGAGATATTTTACTTTGATACCTACGGGGAAATTCTCTTTTCACCTGCCTGTACAGGGAGAGTCCGGGATCATACATAGCAGCACTCCTGGGGCTTCTGGGAGGGATTTAGTGCCTTGCTGAAGGACACTACAACAGGGACGATACATGGGGCTTGTCAGATTGTCCTTGAGGGAGCCTATGCCACTGTGCTACACTCTGCTATCCACTGTAAACACTGTTAAAACCATAACATGTCCTTGTTAAAATGATCCAACAACAACATTTTCAGAAAAATAAAATCATTCTTCCTGTAAACACTGAGATATCACATGAGCCCCATCTACAGCAGCCCAAGTCCTGGTGCCTTGCTTGCCAGCACTGAAACAGCAGGAAAGATGGGAATGAGGAAGTGAGGAAAAGTGAAATAGAGAAAGAAATAAGTTGTGAGCTTGGATAAAGAAAGAAAAAGAAAAGGGGGTTGATAGTCAGATATAGGCTAAGCCCTGTCTTGAGTACGTTATTGGTGAAAACACCTTTTTCCCGACCCCATGTGGTTTTGGGCCTCTTTCACTGTAGTTCTCCCTCATTCTCTCTCACTCTCATTTCTCATCTCTGCCAGTGCAAAGACAAAAACATACACCATCAAATGAGGCATGCACACTTTCACACAAACTCGCTCTCTCTCACACACACACACACACACACACACACACACACACACACAGAGAGAGAGAGAGAGAGAGAGGCTGTAGCGGAATCAGCATGTGATTTAGACTGTTGTGATTAATGGCATTCTGTGCACCAGTGAGCAGATGAACCAGAAAACAGCACAAACATTATCATAACCTGAAAGACCTAATTATTGTAGTGCACATCTGACAGATGTGTGCGTGTGTGTGTGTTGGGGACGGAGTGAGGATATAAGATTTATGACCCTGCCGTGGAATGCTGTGCTGTGTTCCCTCCATCCCTTTTGTGTCTTTCACCATTCGGGTGCAAATTAGGAATATGATAATGGCCATGCTATATATTATAATGAGTGTGTGGCCTGTGTGCACACATGGGTATGTGTGTATGCATAGTGTGTGTCAGTAGTGTGTGACAGAGGCATTTGAAAACATGGTTTTGAACATGTCAACCTCCTGTATGGTAATGTGGCCAAAACCACACGTCACACTGCCCACACGAACGGGAAAACAGCCAAATGCAAAAACATAATCTATTCAGTATCCTCTTCACTGGTGACGATACGGTTCATAGGTGACCAGCTACACCCAATGTAGGTGCTTTGCAAGTGCAATGGGCAGTAAACGAGCATCCCAGGTACTAAGGTAAAATAGCAGTGAACCTGTTGTGTTAGACTGGTGGTGGTGTGATATTACCATACACCTTATTTAATAATGAATCTTATCTTTCTTGATATACTTTGCAAACTGGGTGAAAGTCCTATGTTGTTTGACCCATCCATCCACCGCGACCTCCTCCCTACGCAGACAACACTCTTTATAGGTCACCACCTAACAATAAACATAAATATGGGTCGTAATAAGCTGCTTGCACAGTCAACCTATACAGTCGAAGTGTCTGATGACCCTTTCCCATTTTCCCCTAGTGGTATCTAGCCAAAGCAAGATTGGAGCTAGGCCGACAAATCGATCGCTCCAATATATCTGATATACGTCAATACCAATGTGATCACTGATTTCATTTGTGATCATTCGGGACTCCCCGCAGTCAGTGTCCTGTGGGAGGCAGAGGACGTTTCCAATTTGGGACCGATTTCAAGTCAGCTTTTTATTCTGGTCTCTCATGGTGCAGGGTAATGGATGATACTGGATCAGATACTGTACTGGATCAGCGTCAAGAGCTTCACAAGACACTAGGTTATGGTCTTGCTCTCGCCTTCTTTCCTTTCACGCTCTGTCATTCTCACACCATTTCTCTAACTAAATCCGCCCTCAGGGCCCTGGACACCAGAGCAGATCAGAGGGGAGGAGAGAGGGAGGCACAGATGAGAGAGAAATAGACAGTGAAGCCAATCACAGTGCAGAGGAAAGAGTGTTGAGTGAGGGAGAGAGGAAATAGACAGAGATTAAGAATTTGGAGTTATTGGAGAGAAACTGACGGAAGAGGTAAAAGGAGAGGATGAGACAAATGCAAAAAACAAGGTGAATGGTAAAGAGATGAGGAAAAAATGCATTATGTGAAAACACCACTTTAAAAACAGTGGTGTTTATTCTTTATTCTAAAGTTAAATGTTTGAGTGAACAAGTATGCCATATATATTCCACGGTGTGTTTCAGCTTTTTATTTTGTGTCAGCAATGTTAAGGACAAGCTTTGCCTACAGACGTACCGTTTTACAGTTGATGTGCTCAACCACGAAACACAAATTAAAAGACATACAGACATAATGTCTGTCTGTATTTGTCAGAAAAAGTGTGACGCATATTGCCAGAAAAACAAAAAGACAACCGTGGACAAATTCAGAGCATCTACAGTACCAATGAGAAATCACTTGTGACAATGTCACTGCATCAGCCTGAATGTTTCAGCACAGCACTGAGTTACTCAGAGAAAAAGTGATTTACTTCAACAAAACAAGCAAAACATTCCCAGAGTTTAAAAGTCAAATCAGCCCTGCAGGAAAGAACAGTCTATTCAAATCAAGTGGATATTCAAAATGTAATTTAGGCTGCAAAAATGCTTGACATATCAACGAAAAAGAACAGCATAAATACCCAAATTGGTTCTGTTTGGATTATTATTGTTCTGTAATGAACAAAACTCAGTTGTCAGCTTCTGCCTTGGCAAAGTATGCTCTACTTGTGTCGTGCCAATAAAGTACCCATCAATTTGAGCTGAAGTCTATTGAACTGATAAAGCAGAGGAGTTGAATAGCAATAGGAAGAAAAAGAGGACCTAAATTGCTACGGAGAGACAATCTGAATAACACATATTGCCAAGGATGGAGGGGGAAAAAAATACTAAAAGTTGAATAGTGAACATTTAATCAAGAATCACAGGACCCATGTTAAAGTGAGCACTAACAGGGGCTCCATTATTTATTTAATAAAATGATCTTTGGACAACATCTGTCTCTGATTTTATTAAATTCTTGCAAAAATAATTTATTAAAATGTAATAAAAAAGCTTTCTATTGTTTTCTTGGATCTTGCATGCATGCCCTACAATACACATTAAAGCAACTTTGTAGTACAAGAAATGTGACTATAGTCTACAAGAGTGAAAACCACATGGTTATTTGAAGATCACAGATCAACAGTCTGCTCAGTCCCGTAATGAAATATACTGTTTACTCTAATTCAAAGAGTTCTCATATCCGTCGTTCTTCTTTGAATGTAGACAGTAATGAGAAGTTAAGGGAATAAAGCATAAAGGAGAATCAAAAGCAAGCTCTGGCGTAAGGCTGCAGAAAGAGCACAAATAAATGAGCTCAGTTAAAATAGTGATCTGTAATAATTTTGACACAACAAACCTTGTAGAAATATAGGATATTATGATGTTACCTTAGTGAACTTAAGCACACAGACATCAAAGGAAGGGTTTATTGAGACCCCTCCCATTGCCTGTACACCTTGTTAAGGTTTTTAGTATGCTAAGACCCCAAGGGTTTCCACAGACGTTTGATGTCTGGGATGAGATGGAAAATGAGATGCTGTTTAACAAACAGCCTGCAATGAGCAAGTGTTTACCGAACAAAAAAGGACAAACATTAAACGAGATACAGTTGCAGTAGACCGGACGGGGATGCAGGCCCCATGCCCAAATTCACTGTGCAGGAATTTAGGATCCTTAGAAAGATAAAAAATATTTGTAATTTAGGCTTAATTATTTCTATGCGCACATTTTAGCTGCACTTCTTGGAGATGGCCCTTGCCTCATTACTGTTTTTCGCCTAGAAGCTTGTCCTTATTAATGGTTCCTCTGTAGAGTACTGTGAGCTGCCAATGCCTTGGTCCACGCACAAATGTGACTTCAAAATGATGGGGTCACAATCACAGCTGGAAAAAAAACTATTCCTACTAGATGTACCTTATTGCATCTAGTCTATCACACATCTGCTGCAAAACCATGTTCCACTTAGAAATGTGTACACAAAGATAATGAATTCAGTGAACACTTACTGTGTTCCTCCAGTATTGTTTGTGGTATGATACCAGGCACAGCCATAAATAATTAAATCTAAAAAAAGCATAGTCAGAATTGTGAAGTAGTGAGCTCACACTACTATATCTTAAGCAGGGATGGGTATTTTGTCGACCTGTTATCAATACCAGTACTGTTAATCGTATCAATACTATTGGCACAAGTAGTCATTGCTTCAAAAACGAGTTACACATCAGATGTAAGGAAGCATTTGAAAATGTATGGCGTACATTTAAGAGCAGAAAGCTGTTTAACTTTGACAGCAGGAGGACCATAGGACCACCACTTTTTGTTCAAACTGACAATGTGGCTTGCTAAAGTTAATAACTGAGGAGTTGCTCCATCTGATATTGAGTGTTAACTTGACTTGAGGTTCACATGTTAAATTATTCAGTGGAGCATCAAGCCACTTTGCTCCAAAAATCCAAAACAAGAGGTCAGTTACCCCATTGCATACAACAACTGCTTACACGTAGCGTTAGCCATGTTTTCTGTTGCTATGCTATAGTTAGCCCACTGTTCGTAGCATTAACCTGTCCGCTACAACTACAGACCATCGAGTGTAAACCACAAACAAAATGTATACAACCGTCAAACTAATGAATGAATGATATGCAAATGCTGCAGGAGCTTTTGGGTATTACGGTTCTGACCAATCAGGAAGTGGTAACAATTATTATTTATAATTAACACATGCATTTAAAATACAGTACATATGATGCTGATTTAGCCTAAAAGGTTACTCTGATTCAGACAGAGTAGCAAAAACAATTCAAATTGGAGACGAGGTGTGTTTAGGCAGTGAGCCAAGCAGTTGGGAAGGAAGGAAACAGGATGTGAGGACTGCAGATGTGTGTGTTTGTGTGCATGCATGTGTGTGCGTGTAGCATTAGGTGTCAACATTGGAGAGAGAGAGGAGCGAAAAAAGGGAAAGAAAGAAAGAGATGGTTCAGCATTATTGGAAGGGTCATGGTATCAGTACGGGGTCTGACGTGTTACATGTGTGTACTTGAGTGTGTGTTATAAGCTCAAGGTGACCAGGTTTTCCTTATAGTTCAGTAGAAAGGCTGCAAAGCTGACTGCCCTGTTTGGCTGGCTATCTTGCTGTCAGACTGGATAGCTCACAGTTTGGCTGGTTTATTCACAGGCTTAGATTACAGACCACATAAATATCCCAGTGAAGTGTGCCATAATACCGTCAACAATTGCTTAGCGAGCTGCCAATATTATCTGCCAGGCAACAGGAAAGGAGAGAAAGAGAGAGTAGACGGCAAAAAAAGAAGTCTAAAGGAAAGGAAGGGATGAGGGGACAGGTACAGAGGTGAGATGAAGGAGAAAAAAAGCGAGGTTTCAGGGACTAAATCAAAAGGACAGCCAGAAAAGAGAGAGAGTAAATAAAAGGAACTGTAGAGGAAAAAGGTGGCAGAGCGAACAGAATAGAGAGGAGACAAGAAGAGATTAGGAGGCCAGGGAAAAGAGGATGAGTAGGTGATGGGTTAAAGTAATGAAAGAAAAAGGTGAGAGAGAGAGAGGAGGAAAGGAGGATGGAGAGGCGAGAGAGCTGGCACAGGAGAGGCAGCTGTAATTTACATATGCTAATTAAACTTGTGTTTGGGTCACTTGCTCTTCATGTCAGGGCTCCCTCCACACCTTCTGTCTGTACTCGCCGACATTTTCTTTGTCTGTCTGTCTGTCTGTCTATTCATCTATGGTTCTACCTCCTTCCCCTTACTCCCCCATATTATTTTCAGAGTAGGAATTTGTCTCTTTGATTCTTCTTTGCTTGTAAAAAAAAAAAGTACTGAATTCTTTCTTTCTTGCATCCCTCACCTCCCTCTCTCCTTTTCCTATAATCATACATCACTATGCACCTCATCCCAATGCTGCTCTTCCTCTTGATCTGTCTTAAGTTCCTCATCTCCCCCTCAATTTTCTGGTTTATCCCCAGTTGCCATTTTGTGCCTTTTGTTTCTTTCCCTCTTCTTTTGTCCCATATCCCCACACTACCATATATTTTTCTGTAATGATGTCAAATCTACTCTACCAACTTTCACCTTCTCATCCTTGCATCCATTTTCCCTCTTTCATTTTCTGCAAGAGTGTACATCATCATCTTCTTTCTTTCTCCTTGCTTCATGTCTATGACCCATTTTCTTTAGGTCTACATGTGTATGTATGGATCTATTCACCTATCTTTGTTTTTGGAAATCATATCGACATCCTCCGTTTTTCCTGTCCTCCATCTCCCCTCTCTTTTTCATCACCTCTATGGATTACACCTATTTTCTTCTTATTTCTCTGCCTATATGTTTCCTATCTCATTTCCACTTCACACCTTAATACACCTGGAAACCTTTCATGTCATTTCCTCTGCTTTTTCTTTCAATTATTCCCCAATATGCCCTCTTTTTCAGCTACAACTATGTTCCCAGAGTTGCTTTTTTTTTTTCCTTTTCTTGATCCCCATTTTCATCCTCATCTTTGCTTTCCTCTTCTCTGCCAGATCTCACAGTCCAAAACTCAAAGCTTAGCCAAGAACCAGAATGCCAGAATACCAACTGCACTGGCCTAAATGCAAACACACACACAGCTATATATACACACACACAAATGCACACACTCGCAACATGCATGGCCACAAATAAACACTATACACAGGTTCACAGATTTTCATGCATGCGAGCAAACACACACACACCCCTCTAGCCTGCATGACCCGTCGCTGGTTTGTGAGCCATCTGTTCATTTATTTCAGAGAACAAACACACCTGACAGTACTGAGGAGCTGCTAAGTCCATTTCACTGTTCACTGAACAGCACAATTGAGTCGACTAGATGGAGGGATAAGCTGGAACAAAAACTTAACGCACCCCTAGGGGAATTGGAGATCGAGAACCACTGTTCCTGTCCAAAGCCATTTCTCTGAGAATCAGAAAACTGTATCTCTCAGTCGCTGTCATCTAACAAGATTCAATACTGGGATACCATAACGCCCAAAGTTAATAGGAATTTGGCTTTGGCAAGGCTCAAGATATGAGGGACATAAAGTCTGGTTATATCACATACTGGGATACATGGAATACAGTATATGTTCTGTTTCAAGAGGAATACTATGGGGTAACAATAAGAAGATCAAGATACTGTACATCAAATATTTTTCTAGGTTTGTTAAAGGTGCATCTTTATCAACTCTCTACATGTATAAATGACTAAGATCTTGCAAGTGGAACAATAAGTCCCCTCTGCCAACCTTGTCTCTTACATTTGTTTCAAACATCTCATTTGCATTATCAGATTCATTTTGCAGGTTTTGCAGAATATGTAATGCCCCGAAATGTTTGCTGTCAACACATCTCATTTGTTTCTCCAACAATATTCGCTCATGGTACATGAAGCTCAATTAACACTTCATGGTTATGGTTAGACATGTCAAAAAACTTGGTTAAGGTTAGATTATGGTCTTGGCTAAATATTAAAAATGACTTGAAACATGAGATTGGAGACACAGTTGGCCCTTTTCGTAACCTTGCCAAGTGTTTTAGTAGCTTAAACCTTAAAAGTTACAGTAGTGCACTTTGGACGCCCAAACAACGACCCCAATCTCCTCCCCTGTGACTTCTGTGCAGTATAAAAGGTGTCATGTTCCTGGACTGGAAGAAAAATATGCCAATAAAGCGTTTTCCTAAATTTATTCGGCATAGCATATTAGTAGATTTTCAAAAGCATTTTAGATGGCTGCACATGAACATAGTACACAAGCAACCTACACTGCATCTTTGTACTGTTTACATTTACAGCTTAGAAGTCCCTCTATCTGACAATTCTGTAGGGGTTTCTCAGCCTGGGTCTATGCTGCAACAGCACTGCTAGACTTCCAAATAAATTCATCTCGGTTGTGGATTTGCAAAGCTGTACCTGTGCAGCATGAGGTCCAAAGTGGGACAGTGCAAAGTGAGATTTCTATATTGCTATTTCTGTATCAGACCTGACATATCAGCTTTTATTACAGGAAATGTTCTTACAGCAGGAGAAGGGGGGAGGAAAACAGGAACCAGTGAGGGGAAGAGAAAAAAAAAGGGGAATGAGACAAGACAGCATCTTGTTAGATTATTAAATACTGCACTCCAAGTTCTCCGAAACAATTACAGTTGTTAGACCAGACTCTACTTCTATTTTCAGGACATTTCCCATCACCGTATGACTTAAATAATTCAATGTGAAATCCAGATTCAACTGTGACAGGGATGCAAGTGTATTTTACATCAATAGATCTCTTCGGACATTACCCTGGCTGGATTTGCCAAACACTGCAGTATACGAACGGGCAATAAATGGGTAAAAAATGGAAATCTATGATGGCTACATTTACAGGCATCAGCTGAGAGCGAGAGGGCTAAATGTGCTTACTGCTTTATGTTCACTGTGATGGGGACAGACCCAATGAGGCAATGTCTTGTTTGAACCAATCAGGGGTGATGAGACACAGGGGCACTAGAATATATTGACCATAATTGCTCTGTCTGGCTTGTGTCAAAACAAAGACGTACGTGTGTGTATATGCGTGTGTGCGCATTTGTGTGTACATTTGTTTCTGCTTGTCTGCATGTGAGACAGGAGTGCAGACTGTTGTGGGGGACAGAATAAGACTGAGTGAAAAATAAATACAGAGAAGTTATTTTCACTGTTAAAATGTAGAGTGACAGAGAGAGAGAGAGAGAGAGAGAGAGAGAGAGAGAGAGAGAGAGAGAGAGAGAGAGAGAGAGACACACACGAAGAGAATATATCCAAACCAGACATTCACAGTGGACTGAGAAATTCACTTGCTTCTTCTCGTCCCTCTCCAGAATATTTACTTGCTTTTTCATCTCCTCAAAATATTTCACACTTAATGTCATTGCGCCCGCTCTCACTCTGCATGCCTCTCTTGGCACCCCCTTTCAGTCCCTCTTTTGCTAAGGCTTGCTCGCCCTCTCTCACTCTACTACTGCTTTCTCTGTCTCACTGTGCATCACTCTCTGTATCTCTCTGGTACTCATTCAAATAGTAATCTACACTTCTAAAACTTGTAGTCGCTCTGTGTGTAGCGTAGCGTTATTTACATTCCCCCCAGGATACCACTGCTTATCGATTCCTTCCCTGCTTTCATCTGTTCTGAAAGTTTTGTAAGTAACGCCTTATCATTACCCTGTGTGTGCACGTGCATGCGAGATGCCTTATCATTACTCTAAGTGTGTGTGTGTCTAATCATTACCATCTCTCACGGGCCTCTGCCGTCCAGAAATTTTAACAACCCTGTGCTTGTTTGAGCTGATCAAGGCAATGAACAATAGTGTGTGTGCACTCTGAGCATATATAAGATGAAGAGAACAAATGTGTGTACAAAACTGCCATTTTTGCCTACAACTGTGTTTGTTTCTGCACCAGAAACTGTGCTTGTACTACGAGTACTACGAGTTTTTGCCCGTGACACACCAGAAACCAGAAACGCTTGATCAACACTAGCCTCTGAGCTTGGCAGAGGAGCTGATCGCAACTGGATATTGCTGCATTCACAGACAGCCACCAACATGTCTGATGTCCCAAAAACAACAACAACTGACTGTCAGTCTGTCTGACACACACCTCTCATTCACACCTCTCCTGTTCTTTATAGGCGGCTGTTTTTGAACACAAGGAGAGAGAAGAGGGAGGAAAGGAGACAACAGCAACAACACTCTAAAACTGATTTCTATTTTGCTGTGCAAGGCTGATTCACCTATCCCTTAAAAAATATAAAAACATTTGAAGTTTAAAAAGTATAAGATCTATGTGGAAGTCTAAGCCATAAGGGGAAAAAAAAGGGGGGGGGGTGCTCACCTCCTCCTTTGCCAGAAGGACACCGAGTTAGAAAAGAAAATCAAAAATGCTATAAAAACCTTAGAAGTCCATTCATTCAGAGGCTGTAACTCACTCTGATGCCCTAGAACAAGTGTACATGTACAAACTGTGTATATCAGACATGAGTCGGCTTCATGTAAAAAAGTGGGTGCTTGAGTAAACACCTAAATCCAGAGCAGTTTCTATCTTCTAAAGAGAGTTTTTTTTCCCAACTGTGATGCAAAGTTGAGTTGAAAAGAACTCATAGCATCACTCTTCAATACAATACAGTTTTGATTTTCATTGTTCAAAGCTCCAGTTTCAAAAGCCTGACATGAAAAGTTTAAAAACAGTTTTAAAGTTTCACATCAGTAACACAAATTGAGTCTTTATCGTGAGCAGCGTTCTAATTGTTGGCACAACTGCAAAAAAAGTAAGGTACAATCACAAACACTGCAAAAAAAAAAAAAAGAAAAGCCTAATTGCACTTGGCATCATGTTGATAATCAGCACCTGATTACTTCCTGGTTTTGGGAACCTTTTCAGCTGCTGTTGACCTATCAGGGTGGAATTTTGGCTTTAACGACTTCCTGTGGGAGTTAATGAGCAATGCAGCAAACGACGGCCAAACAAGAAAGCTGAAAGGCCTTTTGTTGTTCCTAAGGTCATTAAGCCCAATCACAAAGTGCCCTGGTATGCCCCATGTGTGTTCTTCCATGTGTGTGTGCAAGAGTGTGTGTGTGAGTAAAAAAAAAAAAAAGAGAGAGAGAGAGAGACACCGTGCTATATATTCTTTGAGAGGATCCTGCAGGCTCTGCTCTGAGAAGTCAGAATGAATGCATTCCTTTTACACAGACAGGCACGCAGGCACACACTGGCCTCTCTTTTCTATATAACATACATGCACGCACACACACACACACACACACACACACACTGTAGACATACACACATACAGGGGTAATTGATCTGTGAGGAATCTCGGGTGTTGCTGCCACTGTGTGAAAGCATGTGTTTTCTGTGTGTAGTGAGCAGTGGGTCAGTGGCCTGTGTCAACATCCCGTTGGTAACGGCTGGCTAATGTATACCTACACTTATGGAACTACATGCCTCCACCATTTCTCTCTCTTTACTCTCTGTTTAGGTTTGTCTGTCTCTCTTGTCTAAACTAACTACATATCTATGAATCTCTCTTCAGTGTCTCTCTCTCACTAAGGACTAAATTAGAATTACTCATACAATTTAAACCTTTTAATACTTTAGTTGAAATATCCATTCATGAAAATATTTATTAAAGTTTATTGGGATACTCCAGTGATTTAGTATGGCATTTCCATAAAGTTGTGATTGCAGCAGCAGAGGCTGCTAACCATGATGAGTAAACTGACCTTTATGATTCAATTCGGTGGATTAATCCTTTAAAGTTTAAATTATTTTTTGGCACTTAAAGATGGACACCATATAAAAACTAGAGCCCCACCAAAACTGGATTTTGAATACAATACAGATATCAATATTTGAAAGTTAAATAAATCTGATAATATAATCAGCCAGTATCCATCCATCCATTATCTATACCGCTTATCCTCACAGAGGGTCGCGGGGGGGCTGGAGCCAATCCCAGCTGACACTGGGCAAGAGGCGGGGTACACCCTGGACAGGTCGCCAGCCAATCACGTGGCTGATACATAGAGACAGACAAACAAAGATTCACACTCACAGTCACACCTACGGGCAATTTAGAATCATCAATTAACCTGCATGTCTTTGGATGCAGAGAACCCACGCGGACACGGGGAGAACATGCAATCTCCACACAGAAAGGCCCCAGCCGACCGGTGGGGTCAAACCGAGAACCCTCTTGCTGTGAGGCGCCATTGCTAACCATCTGCCAGTATTCATTTTATAAAAATAATGGCAGATCGAACATATCTGTTCAGCAATTTCTTGTTACTTATTGATATACACACCAATACAGATATATGTATCTCCAATAAGAAGATAATGGCCGACATATCAGCCCAGGGCTATATAAGCTACCTGACTTGTCCCCAATTTGCTTCCTGAGTGTTCGAAAGCCTCCTGGTGTGTGTGTGTGTGTTGCCTGCTGTCACTCAGTGAAGGGTTAAAGTGGTCTGTAATTTTGTAAAGGCTTGGACTTAAGGTTCTGGTGGTGTGTGTATGCTCCTCCTTTCCAGCCTCATAGACATATACAATAAAGCACACACACAGAAAAGCAGCTTGAACTACTAATTTCTTCCTATAATCATGACCAGAATCATATACTGTAGCTGCCATAACCCACTATAGAAACGCAGAGACAGAGGCGACTGTTAATATCTCCTCAACTTTCCGAGCGAGCTTTAAAGAACCTCGGTGACAATAACAGGAGGCAAAAAAAAGCGCACATATCACTCATCAATCATTCACTCATACAAGCTACTCTCAAAACAGCTGTCTGGAAGCACATTTTCACACAGTGACTGCATTTAAATACTGGAAAGTGGGGGAAAAGCAAACACAAAGTGCAGTGGAAGAAAAGAAAGAAAGAAAACACTAAAAAAGGCCTGAAGCCATCAAGTCAAAAAAGTGATAACTGTCATTATCTGCTGTGAAAGATGACTCATCAATCATCGGGACTTTCATCATTCTTTATTGTTCATGTCTGTTCCTCCCACAACTCTTTTCAACCAAGTTCTTTCTGTCTCTCTGATAACGCTTTATGCTTCTTCCTTTTGTGCATCATTTATTATTCACTCTTTTTTTCCCTTTTCTCTTTTCCCTTTAGTTTGCCTCTACATCACCATTTTCTTCTGTGCCATCTAAGTATAGCATTGTAATCAGACATGGAGTCATCACATAACAGCAAAGAGGCATTCCTAAAACTGTACAGTATTTTTTTGTTCGGCAAAAGTCTACAAAATGGGCGTTTTTTTAGCACGATTGTCCAGTTGTTGAAATAAGTGGTCTAGTATTGTTTCTTCCACACAGTTGAACAGACAGGTGTGAATGGATGTTAATAGAAAATGTACAATATTCAGTAACAAATGACAGTGGAAAGTGAACAAGGTTTCTGCTGTCATTTCTGTGCAGCAAAAGTTCAAAAAAGGAAGAGCAGGTCTGTAGCTGAACTGCCGGTTTCTTCTGGCAGTGCGGAGAGTGTTTTAGAGTCTTATTAGCCATTAGAGTGCTGGACCTCGTCTGAGAGGGACGCTAACTAAGATGATTAACAGTTTAAACTCTCATTTAACACGCAGCGATAGCCCTGGTCGTGGCCCTCTTCACTTTGCTCTCTCTCTCCTCTCTCTCCCTCTTCCACTCCCTTTGAGGCTGAGTAATATGAAGTTCATAGCCCTGCGGCTTAATAGATGTATTAATATAACCAATGGGATTGTGTGAGCATGAAATTATCTTTGAGCGATGTATTAAAGCCTTATTGATTGTCTGTAAGGTACTCACTACACAGCAGACAATTTGGAGAATGCTTTGCTGACTGAATGTACGGAGGGATGACTGAATACATGAATGGATCACTAGCTGGGTGGAATGAATGAAGGAATGAATTACCTATTCGACAAGAAACACATCTAGTTTTCCCTGTAATTTCACGACCAACATGTCTCTGTTAATCACTCGAAGTGAACACCAATTAACTCATGAAACCAAGCCACAGCTGAAAAATAACCACAAATTATAATTCTACCACAGAGAGACGATTTGTTTTCCCCACAGTGCCATTTTCTTTAAACCGACAAGAGCAAACACTAAATGTCTCTGTTCTAAATTCTTCATGCAAACACAGTATAAAGCCCCGTTTGCAAATATTTTACAGGAACTAGTTTGGTTTTTTGACACTTTCTGCATTAATGAATTCATACCATGTGCTTGTAAATTACCAGAAGATTCTATAAGATTATGACTACTGCCAAATCTAGAAGATTATACTTCATAGTCTTTTCTTAGGCAACAAAGAACAGAAAAAATACATCTGCAGGGTATAAGATCAGTGACATAGTGTACATCTATTCTGAGTCAGTAAAATGTCATTTTAAAGCCATCAGTACAGTATGGTCACGCTTTCCTAACAGTTGTTGTTCTGTATACAGATCAACATGAAACAATAATGCTGCGGTGCTGCCCCAAGCGTGTCAGGCACGTTAATGTCTGCTTCAGCAAAGTGTAGATTTAAATCTTGAAATGTAAACTCTCAAGGGCAGAGGTAGACTATGGTGTGTCCAATGCATCACTCTCTAACATGACAACATATACAAAATAATTATGGAAATGTTGCAGATGCTGACACAGAAACACAAACACCTATACGAGTGACAAGAGGATTGGTTTCCTATGAAGAAAAAAAAATAATAAAAATCCTCACAACCTATCTCCTTTGATGAAGCTTTTCAATTATTACGTTCCATTTCAGACAATTTTAAGACTGTCACAACTATAATAAATCCTCCACTGAAAAACAAAGAGACAGATACAAAGAAAAACACAGTTCTACAGCAAAGTATCAACAAATTATACATTTTGTGGAAGGCAGAGGGCATAAGCTGCTGTGACTGATTCATCATTTCACCCCTTGTTTTTATATAATGATGGATGAGGATCTAACCCTGACTATAATGTATCAAACTTATGATACTACAAATTTATAGGGACATTGTACTTCTTGCTTCTGCCTGCCCACAGTCCATTTTCTTATACTAAATGTATCTTTCCTCATCAGTGTTAATCACTGTTACCTGTAAAGTCAGAATGATCTGAACAAATTACTTTGATGGAAAATGAATCTAATGAAGGGATTATAGAGATTATTTTAAAAAATGTTGAAATCTTTAAAAGTCAAATGCACATGAAGGCATAGAGAAATATACTTACTACAAAGACCAATGGCATACAAAGTACATTTGAACTAGCACTACATTTTTAACAGTTGTTTTGTTGTTGAACTTTTTCCAGTATATATGAAATTATTTCCCTGACATGCTGTCTTTCCATACTTGCTTGTTTAATTAAAAATTCCTCCCTGACTTAGAATTAAGTCCCAGTGTGAACAGGCAACCTTGATCTACAATCTGCCTGCATATTGTTCTCTTAACAATAATAGGCTAAATATAGATCTCAGCTCCCCCTTTTTCATCCTTCAGATAAGAGAGACCCCTCTCCTTCTCAATTTCTCTCATTCATCAAATTACCTTTTCCATTTTTTATTAGTTTCACAGGATAACCACCAAGGACAAGTTAGTTGGGTTGGAGGTAGAAGGATGTTATTAAGTTTTTCTACACACACACACACACACACACACACACCTCGCACACAAACGTAGATATGCTTTCATACACACAAATATGCATATACAAACCTAATTGTTCACATTTACATACTTTATCCACACACACATAAATACCTATACATGAGTACCGATACACCTCATAATACAGTAGATATAAACACCATATTCTGCACATACACAAAAGGAAATGTGTATATTCGCCCAACTCACTTTGCATGTTTCATAGCAACAATATAAAGTTTGATTATTGCCAGTTTGCCCCCCTACATATTTCATTATTGTTCATGTCCATTCCTCCCATGACTCCCATTTGTGCCTCTCTCTCTCTTAGATACTTGTCTCTGTCTACTTATTTTACTCTCTATTTTACTCCAAAGAAAGGAGAGTGTTTAACTAAGGCTATCTGATTGTAAATCTCTCCAAACACACATTCTCATCGTGTTTACTCCTCTGCTTCCCTGCCTTCCCAAGTGTCTGGATGTTTGAGTGTTGCCTGCCTGTCTGTCTCTTGGCCTGACAGTCCACCTGTCTCCCTCCCGACTGTCACAGTGTCTCTCTGTATGTCAGTCCCGCTCTACCTCGCTACTGCAGGCTTTAGTTAAGCCTTTTGTTTAACATTAGCACAGGAAGACAATCAAAAGCCAGTTTCTCTTTGTCAGGAAACCAACATAAACACACACAAAGCCACAGAAAAACATGCGTGCCAGCAGGACACACACACACACACACACACACACACACACTTGTAGCCATACCAGCCAGCACTAGATTGACACAGTAACAAAGCCAGAGTTCATAAACAAAGAGGCCGTTTGTTTGGACTGGTTGGGGGGAAAAGATGGAAAGCCAATAAAATGACTTGGCTCCAGAGGAGGTGAGGTGAAAGGTCAAGTGTTTTAGTGGTTTTTCAGAGAGAGACAGAGAGAGAGAGAGACAGAGAGAGAGAGAGACAGAGAGAGAGTGTGTGCGTGTGTGTTCATCAGCTGTGGTGGTGGTCTTTAAGTAGTCAGTCATGCACTCCACACAATACCCTCCACCACCCCCTATTCCTTTTCATTTGACGGCCAAACACACACACACGCAATGTAAAAGTCCAAAAAACACACAGACACTCCCCTCCAACCACACACACACACTCAAAGAATATACACAGTAATCTGCTGATTGACTGTCTTTTGTAAAGCCTTCAGAAATGATCATGAACACTCAGTTAATGAAGTAAGTAGCAAAGCGACAGTGAGACACTGAGAACTCGACTCTTTGTTGTAGATATGAATTCAAGCCCATACATGAAGTGGGAAATAATTTTTCCAATTTTCCAGGCAAAGAAAACAGCTCAAGAGTAAAATTACCTTTCCTTCACACAGCGGATTCAAAAACACTGTATGGATATGAATAAGTTGTGTGAATAGCCATTCAGTGAAAACTGCTGGCACTGTGTGTGTTTGAGAAAAGTAGGAAGAGAGATGGTACAACACACAAGTATGAAATATAACTAACAAAACACCCAAAAGCAAAACACTAGACTTTGCTTTTTCATTACAAATTCTATTTTACTTTTAAATTCATGCGTCGCTATTGTTAAAGGTATGCAAACAATGTTTATTTAGTTATAATTTATTGTCTTTCTCTCCAAAATATTTCTCTGTTGTCTTTCTGTGTCTGTCTATATGTTACTCCACAGTCACGCTTTCCCTCTTTGTGTTGACACACTGTCGTCACTTTCCTCACACTCAATGATAGAGTTTTTAGATTTATAGTTATTTCCTCTTCCCTGGTAGCCTTTAGGAAAGTGAGAGTTGACAAGTTCAGGTGAAAGAAGATCAGCACAAACAAAATGAGAATAAGGGAGTGGAAGGGGTTGAAGTGTATCAGACAGAGTAGATATCCAGACAGAAGGAGAAAGTGTGTCAAATAGAGACCTATATATGAGGCTCGTGACATTCCCAATAGTATTTTAGATAAGTTCAAATGCAGAAGAAGAAAAAAAACATTGAGAATTGATGAGTCCTGATTCAGACAAAAAAGAAAAAAAGTGGGGAGCACAAAACAAATATGACAAGGTGTCTTGCATCCCCGGGGTTGTACGCTGTGTCTCTCAGTGTGAGGAAGCCGAGGGAGAAGTTAAAACGGAGACAAAACTGCGGGGAGGAAGAAAGGAGAGAGCGGGGAGAAGAGGGAAGTGAACGCAAAGTAAAGAGACAAGGTGACGAGAGAGGGGAAAAAGGCGGCATGAGTGCGATGTTTGAAGATGAGCAGTGTCCCTTGGTGACTCTCGCTCCCGCTCTCCTTCACCTCCGCTGCCAGATTAAACGAGGATGGAACAGAGCGATGGGAGGGAGGAACAGGAGCGGAGGGGAGAGGGGAGAGGGGAGGGGCTGTAAGTAGGCCTGGCACCCTGCTGTGACCCCATCAATCAACACATATATAGACACACACACAGGGGTATGCCCCCCCCACCGCTAATGAGCTATTTACACAGAGGGTTGTTTGTGTGCATGTTGGCATAGCTCTTTGGATGTGCACTCACAAATTCTCATACACACACAGCAAGGTGTACTCGAAAAACCAGAAAAAAAAAAAATTCTAATACAAAAATAAACCTACATGTAGACTTCAAGTTCTTGTGCGAAATCTGAACGTGTGGGCGGCAAATATAATCAAATGATATGTATCTAGGCTGCAAATATCATCTTTAAAAGTACAAATGAATGCATCCACCCGCAAACACATATGCGCATAATCCTGCTTTTGCCGAGCGGTGTCTTTTGTTTATCTGTGTACATAAAGTATATCCACTGGACGTACAGTTTGTCCGTATGTTTGTGACAGACATAGATGGTCGAGTAAAATCCTCCTCCATCCTCCACCTGTTCAGAGCTCCATTTGTATAATTGGGGAGCAGCTGGCTGATGGCTGTACTGTACACATGTGTGTGCGCACACACACACACACACACACACACACACACACACACACACACAGTGTCCCCGATGCTCACTACCAACTCCAAAGTAAAAGCTAAAGAGCTGTTAGTGCAACAGTATGGTAATCTCCGTTCTTCTGCCTGCGTTTAGTATACAGTACATCTCTATCTCCTTCATTCAATTCATTTAAAACTCATTTGCTTGATGAGTCGTCATCTCTGTACTGTGCTCACTGTTCAAACAATAACAATGATTGAAATAGAATTAATATTGTCCCACAGAGTAAAATGATTATCTATAGAAGTAATGCAGTGTCTGTATTTGTTTATGTCTGCACTTTATTTTCTCTACTTGAGAGCATCAGTCAAATTTGTTTCCAGTATCCTTCTGTCTTATTTCTGCAGTACACATGCCTCTTGCCCTTGTTGAATAGGATTCAATAGACACATATGCACACAAATCACACACACACACACACACACACACACACACACACACACACACACACACACACACACACAGATACACCTAGCCTTTGTTGCTCAGGAGATGGTTCATAAAGTTAACAGTTTAATGGATTCATATTAACATACAATAGGATTATATTAATAAAACACCAATTTCTATGCTTCAACACCCACACAGATAAACATTTATAATTCATGTAGGCATAGATATATACGTGCCAAAATGTAGGAGTAAAAAAACAAACAAAAAAAACCCACTTGTTTCAACGCACACACATTTCTTGGCTGTGTGTAACAATGGCATTTAAATGATCTTGATTAAGAGGAAATGAGCTCAGGTCGCATGCACCTTTAATGATGCATGGCCAGTGAATAGCAAACTTTATTGAGTATTATAGCAGCATTAAATGATAAGGTCAGTTGGGCGACCAAAGGAGGTTCAACCACATTAACCAGGAACAAATCCACTCTCAAGCACTATGTTTCAAATTTATTGTTATACTAATTGTTAAATTAATTTTATGTTGTTGTAATCAGGTTGGTCAATACATGAAAATATGAGTAAAAGCTTCTCCACCATTGTCACAATATTTTGACAAGCTTCCTACATTAAATGCAAAACATTAAACACTGAGATAAAACCTCACAACAGACATTTATCCCCAGCGATGTCAGAACTACTGCAGAACATCTTATGTGTCAACCCACACAAAATGTAATACACAACACAAAGGGGCCAGGAAAAATAGGGGTATGAGAAGAAAAGTGAAAGGCAGATACAGTATTTACACACACACACACACACACACACACACACACACACACACACAAACAAACAAAGAAAGAGACACGCAGAGAAAAAGAAAGCTCCACATAACTTTCCAACATATAAAGAGAGTGACTTTGACAAATGGCTATTCTGAAACCAGGACAGCAGTGAGCCAGCACAGACAGACAAACCCATTGTGTTTATGTGTGTGTGGCAGGGAAAAAAGGCTTTGCCCTGGATAAAAACTGAAACACCCAGTCAGCAAACCAACCAATCTTATGGCACTGCTTTGAAAAGCTGACAGGACCACACACACAAACACACACCGAGGATTCAATACTTTTGACTTTCCATTGTTCCTGATCTGTTTTGTGTGGATGTGTATGCATATGTGCTCCCAAAAAACTAAATTTCCCAGGAACTGCTAGAAAAACCTCTTATTCACTCATGTGCTATTGATGCATAATGATACATAGCCATAAGGCTCAGTCCCAGGGTCAAGAATCATTATTGCAGGATTTACATGTAGAACAAAACATCAGTTGTTAGAGCTATAAGAGATGAAGGACTTCCAACGGTTAATGTGAAACAAAAAAATCTAATAAAAAAATGGTCAAGTCAACACTCAATCACAGGAAGTGGACGCAGTCAAACCATTAAAATTACCCTTTGAGTTTTATACTCAATGTTGTGACCCTTGTGTACACGTTTGCTGATGTTTTTTATGTTGGGATGAGAGTAGCCAGCCGTGGGTGAAAATAATGTAAACCCAGAAAAGCTCTGAAAGCACTATGCTTCAGAAAAAGTTGAAAGCCTTAATGGACACTCAGAATCTCAAGGTGACTAAGAGACAGACAAGGAGACACAGCAGCAGAGCGAAATAGCAGAGAGAGAGAAGTCAATAACAACACAGACATAAAGAGGGGAGAGAGAGCGAGAGACACTATAGGTATTTCCACATGAATTACTGTGTATGCCATGAACCAGTCCAAAGAGATGGCAATAATCCATCCATCCATTACATCATCTGTTTTTATCTTTGAGTAATAGAGGGAGTTTATGATTGAAGGTTAGTACAACACTTTCTGCAAATGTCTATTACATGCATCTGAATAACAGACATGACTGTACATAGCATACTCAAACTGCATTCGTATGACAATGTATTGCATATTTTCTCAGCAGAGAAAAACTCAGGCACACTATATATAGTAGGGCACATGTGTGGTGTATAGGAAGTGGTTAGAAGTCGAAATAATATCATGCTAATCCACAGTTAGACTGTTGGCCTATGGTATCTTCATATTTTTCGTTAATGGCCCTTTGACTGGGAGTACATGTAAACCTTGTTTTTAGTTCACAACTTTAAAGAAAATTAATCTTTTTTTGTCAACAATTATTTTACATACATTCTCTGCAAACTGTGGCCTCCAAACATGTAACGATATAATCACGCAATTCAAAATTTGGACAAGAAACCAAGAAGAGAGGAAGTTTTGATCACTTCATTAAATGATCAATTATTAGACTCAAAATGGATCATGATTGGGATCATTCAGCCAAGTGGTCATGAATGATCTGGTGCTTTTCATTAAGTTTTTATGGTATTTTTATTGTTACATCGTTTGCGTTTTGTATCGTTTTGCATGTGCTTTTCTGTTGAGTTGTGCGTATTTGTGTTGGTGTTGCAAACTAGCTTAGGCTATTAATGCGGTGTTACGTGGCATTGGTCCATACTGTGTACTTATGCCTATAAAAATAAATACTAAATATATACATGCTTGGTGGTATATGGCCAAATTCTACTGTGAAAGCTTCTCTATGACTGCGTTTACATGCGCACACTAGTTCCATTATGGCCAATCTTGATCACTTTGACGACTAGTCCATTAATATTCCTGTTTCTTTTATATGGAGCATTAATGGCAAGCAGCAGAACAGCTTATATGCTGTGATGGTGCTTACTCTTATACAGTGATAATATTCACGTGAATATTATCACTGTATGTTGTTTACATAAACTCCACCCTACTTATGTTATGACTGGATTGTCAGTGTCCATGTAAAAGTAACCTATTTTTGTAACCTATTTTTGAAAGACTGCAACAGTGACCTGAGTCAGGTTGTGACTCAACAGAAAACCTTCCCAGAAATTATTATTCTAAATCAATTTTGACATGACATGATGTGAACTTGGCAGTTGTTTCTAAATGATTTGGGTCACTCTGAATAGCACTGTCACCACCTTGACATCACTTTTACATTCGCTAACCTACTTTCCAGATTTTCACCTTGTTCGTGCAAGACGTCTGCAATAGGAAATTCTAAAAATGGCTGTCGATTTCAACACATCACATCGGTAATTGCAGTTGGGGCTGACAGATCTTTGCGATTTTCCATGTCAACGAAAGGGCATGTTGTTGTTACCACCACATTCACCTTATGTTTTGTTGAAAAGTAACAGTGATTGAGAGTCAAGGTGGAGAAGAAAATACAGACAGGATTTTGTCCTGGACACATGTGGCCTTAACTGATTGAAAGACTCAAGGGTCAATCCTAACAGTCCTCTCTAATTCTGGAAATGAGTGTACACAAGTCCAGTTGTTCCTCCTGAAGAATTGTAATTGCATTCAGAAATACAAGTGCTAAATCACACTATACAGTGCGTGCACTACCCATAATCATTATAACTATAACACTGCCATAACATGCTATTATGTGTTATAATTTCACATTAGCAGCTGTCCATATAGGCTAGAGATCAGAGATGTAATCTCAAAACCTGTCCTCACTATCTCACTACAGCCAGCACCAGAGACAAGACAGGACACCTTCTCTCAGCTCATCCATTTAAACATGAGATGTAAATATCACCGGAAGATTTTACAGGAGCCAGTGTGTGCACGGGTGTGAAAGTGCGTGCATGGCTGTGAGTGTGAAGGAGATCATCCTAGAAAGAGAATATGTATGAGTGTGTGTACAAATGAGAGAAAGACAGAGGGGGAGAGGAGGTTAGAGAGATCAAAATGTGAGGCATCGAAGAGAGGGGAGCAAAGGATGCAGAACAGGGGAGAAATGAAGGTGTACAGGCTGGGTAATTGTCAGTGAAAGGAAGATAATGACGAATAGAAACTAGGTAAAAAGAAAAGAAAAAATAACAAAGGAAGAGGTCAAGAAAAGAAAGAGATGCAAGTCAGACAGAGCCCATAAAGTATTTTGAAACTAATTGTGTTGACAGCAAAAGGAGCAGAAATTGGGAGAGAGAAATAAAAGAGACTGAGGGAGGAGAAAAAAAAAAAGAGAAAAAAAGGAAAAAAGACAGAGATGTAGGTCTTTCCAGGGGCAGCCAGCATGCAGTGCAAGCCCCAAGGTAGATGAAGGGCCAAGACCTTTATGAAAGGGCCTGTTGTCATGCACACACACACACTGAACTTTGTAGACATTAGAGGAAGGCGCTGAAAGGTCCCACGGGCCAGGGGCTTGAAAGTTCATGTAATCTGTCTTAGAATATGTGTGCGTGTGCGTGTGTGTATTTGTCATACTCTATTTCAACTGCCATATCAATAATTCAAACAGTCTCATTGCACTGGAGTGCAAACTGAACTTTACCCGAGTCAAGTCACACAGTAAGCACTGCTTTACCTGGATTTTAGAGTTTTAACAGCAGTTAACTTAATGGTTTGAAGTAATTTAGAGGAAGATGAAGATGTTAGAGTTTCAAGTTTGAATCAGAAGTCATGGACTTGAGACCATTACATAGCCTTTGCCAATGCGTGCATGTGTTTGAAACTTGAATTCGAGAGGATGCATAAAGCTAAGTAAAGACATTTTTGGGATTCATTCAGCATCTTTCACAGCAGAAACTGAAATATCCCAAATATGTTCCACTTACTTTATATAACCATCTTATAGTAGAAGTTTTTCTCATAAGTCAAGAGGTAGGGAAATCTTTATTAGACTGTCTGGAGTCAACCTCTCCAAAGTGCTGGCTTCTTTCTCTCATTAACAATGAAACAGATCTGACACCTGACACAACTGTGAGCTGAGCATGCTGTTAGTGCTTCTATAGACATAACCGCTCAAAGTTAAAAATGGCAGAAGCTAAAGCTATAAAGAAAAATGTTTTATCCATAATGTCACTGAAGCTATACTTCAAATGGGTTTTCTGTGTCATGAACAGCCAGAGCTGCAACAACTGGCACTAAGCCCAAACAGCACGACTACCTGAAAAAAATATACAGTGGTGCTAAATGGATACAGGTTACAAACTTAGCATTGATTTACATAATCTGGTACGAACAGCTTTTAATTAAAACTGTCGGTACTATGGAGAGGTATACAGAACTCACTAAAAAACAAGTTTTGTTGTGTTGAACTGACTATTTTGCAGTGATGTAGTGTGAGCTGTGGAAGTTCAAATCGTGCTGCGACAGACAGATGTTGCTGAACAGGTGGATGTGCTGCTGTGGGGCTGCACTAACACTGAGTTAGCTAAGAGGCTGCATATTCGCATAAATATGATTTGCTTTTGCTTGATGTCACATCACTTGTGTGCAGCCATTTTGCAGCAGGGGAGTTGCCAGTGTTTGACTGCTATTCAGAGAGGTCTAAAAGCTACTAGAGGTGACACCACTGCCCCTTGTACCTTTAAATATTACATCAGCCTCGTCCCTGTGGGAAACATCTCTGAGAGTCCTTTAGCAGTGCTATTTGTGTCTTTTTTTCCTCATCCCTCTTGCTCCTTACTCAGTCTAGTGTCATCCATTTCCACCTCTGCACAAATCTCTCCCTCTGATGTTTGCTTCTTCCCATACAATATCAGTCTTCCTCTCTTTCAAACCACTGAAGAGACACCTAGAAACTTAGTCCAAGCTTTTAGGTTTCTAGCACTAAGTTTCTGACTAAATGCAAACTCCCTGAAAAACAAACTGGTTTTGGTTTCTTCCTCTTTGAATTACCTGCAAACACTCGCTAAGTGCATGTGTTGCCAATACATCATCTTGTTTTTGTGAGCACATCAAGACATTTACTATGTTCAAAAGTCTTTCAAGCTCCCTCAAAGAACTTTCATGAATGTTTCCTCACTTCAGAGCATTTTCCTCCTGAACAACCAACTAGGTGTCGTTTTTTTCTCCAAAAATTCATTGAACTCTTCTTCTAAGCTTTTCATCTTCTCGACCAACAAAATATCAAATCTTCCTGGATTTTCAAAAATTAAATAATTTATGTGTCAAAATAAACCAGAAAACTACCGTCTGCCTTTTTTCATCTCTCTGATAAAACCTCAAATTGTTTATTTTTCTTTATAACCGACATAGAATGAGCCCACAAGCTTCTCTGTTAGAATAGATGTTTATCGTGCGACCACTGAAAATAATAACACCTGAAAGAAAGCCCACACGCTGCCTTAGAGGGCAACCACATGCAATCATTGCACTTTCTGTATGACCACAGAAGTTACATATAATTACTCTAAGACCACACTTTTCATTATCAGGCTAAGGAAGCCAACAATGTTAAGAGTAAGCATGTGGGCAGAAAATGTGATTTTAAATGTTGTGGGCATTACTCAGAGACATCTCATTATCAAATAGTTTTTTGTCATTGCATGAGGAAAACTGCTAATGAGCCAAACAAACCAACCACGGGAAAATGCAATGAGTAATTTGACTTGAAAATCTGTTTTCAAGACTGATGTTAAGTTGATTTTTGTGCATACAATGTGATTACAAAAGGGCTGATAACATGGCAGATATAACTAAATAAAGTCTTTTGAGTTCATGCGACTTAAAATTACATTAACTCAATTGCGCAATTGTAGAACCTCCATTGTATTCTCTAAAATAAATCCACAAAGTCCTTCAGTCCAACTAACAGCAGTTGTTGTGCAATGACAACCATTTACCATTATACCATCATAGCAGCAATGAAACTGCAAATAATGAATGCCATTTTAACAGAGTGAAAAAGTGTGTCATTTCATCAGGTTTCAGAAAGCAGCTCTGGCTTTGGCAAAAAGATTTGGCAAAAAATGGTGTTTTTGTAAAATAAACACACACTGACTTCAAACCTAGTTTTGGCCAAATTCTAAAGCAGTAGGCCCAGCTCTAAGAGGGATTCATCCAGTTTGAAGTTCAAAAATACTCTGTTCAGCTACAACTCATTTCAGTGCAAGCTGTGAACAGAACCTCAGTGTTCAGCCACCCAGCACCAAGTCTGCAACCCACTGTCGTTCTTCCAGCTCAGCTAAAATGGATGGTAATGACACCTACTGTATGACCACACATGATAATGAGCACATTCATACGACTACTGTGATAGATATAACTACAGTACTCTAATTGGGCTTTCAATGGGTAACTGCAACACAAGTCAGCATACAAAGAACCCAAGAAAACTGTTAGTTCAAGTAAAAAAATAAATAAAAGGGGGTCACAGTAAAAAAAAATACTCAAATTGGAAGTAAAATGTCTCCATATAACAGGAGCTTGATGTTATCATTTAAGACCACACTGTATTTGACCACACAAAATAATGGCACCTCATGCACCACCACAGAAAAATAAAGGCATCGGGTGTGCAAGCGGACATAATTGGCCTCAAAGCAATCAACCCAAATTACCTAGCACAGTAATTGGCTTCAGAGCAATCAACAAGGCAGCTATCATTAAGTGTGAGCAGGCACCAGCATGCCCATGACACTGCTTATCTCTGCAGTTTATCTGCCGGGTTAGTTACAGCTTTGGCTGATGAACGGATAAGAACAGCTGTAATTAATAACGTAATACACCTAATGCGCTGCTTTGTGTTGTATACTCACATAAGGCAAATGTTACACGAGCTGGTATGGGGGTGAAGGGTGAAGAAGTGGGAGAGAAAATGTAAGTGAAATTTCAACAACATATTTACATATGTGTGCCAACAGGAAAAAAAGCTTCAAGAATGTCTGAAGTAGAGCTACAAAAGGAGCACTACACAAAGGTAACAGCAGGTTTAACAGATATTGAACTCTCTCACCCTCGCTCAAGTTCAAGTTCCAATATGCTTTATTTGCATCTCTCACAAGACACCACTATCTGCTAACTAATCAGAAAATGTCCTGTGGGAAACGTTTTCCCCTGGAGGAAATGCATGGAAGCATTGCTCTCAAACACAAGATCATGAAAAGCTGTACAGTCTAATGCAATTCAATACAACAGCCCTGCAACAGATATGACCTTTGTGAAGCTCATGCTGATCTGTTAAGAAGCATTGGATCCTCCTAAGGCCTTAGTTTGTCGGGTTGTTGTCACAGATTGCATTGTACAAATGTGTCCACTCTATCTGCTCACCAACATTGTCTGTCCGTACCTTTTCTTTCTTTCTATTTCCCCTCACATGTGAATTGCCTTTCTCTGTTCTATTCATCTCTTCATTTCACAGTTTATAGCTGGTACCAACGTGTCCAACATTTCCATCTGCCATGAAGTATTGATTTGCAGCAGACAGGCATAGATGGAAGGACGACAAACCAAACTGTACAAAGAATTCACTACACTCTTGTCTGTGTGTATGATTATGTGTGATTATCTGTCTGCCTGCCTTTTTTTCTGACAATCTGGCAGGATTTGTTTTACTGCAAAGTCATACACATCTCTCTTCCTCATGTCCTTTTCATATATTAGCATTTGCTGGGCGACCATCTCTCCGTCTCTCTCGTTCTCTCTCAGCAGGACATGAGGCAGAGGAGGAACTAGCATTGCCCTCTGCTAATGACTATATTCAATGTTCAGCTGCCAATAGCGAGACACAAATGTGGCACTCACCTCTGTCTTTCACAGCCTGCCTGCTGTTCAATTAAATATTTTGTGTAGCTGCTTATTTTTTCCCTGTAGGTGGATACATTAGACATATACATATACCTAGAATTATATAGTTTTTATCCATACTAGCGGCGTGGCTCTATGAATGGTAAAATCGGTTTGTTGGTCGGTCCGCCACTTTGGACCAGACTGAAATACCTCAACAACTATCAAATGGATTATTTTTTCTATAGACATTAAAATGTATATACATATAACTCAGTATGTACACGCCTGTCTTTCTGAAGTGTTTGTTTCATTATACTTTATATCAATCTACAATTATTCTAACTTTCTTTACTATGTACACACGTCTGACTGCTCTTGTCTTTCTCCCCTTGTGTGACTTTATTTCTGTGTCTGTTTTGGACTCTACCCTCTGACCGGTCTTCCTGCCAGCTAACCTTTCAGCCCTCAGGGAATTTCAACAACCTAAAACACCTGAATCTCTTTCAAAGTTTGAAACTAGAGCACCCAGATATAAAGCTTGTACCTCAACAGAGGGTGAGAAACAGACCAATCAGACTATCCCAATTCCCATCCAAATTAATTATTCAGGTAATCAGGCATAATAAATATATATAATTAACTTCTTTCTTCCTCAAAAGAAAAATGCCACAACTTTCAGACTCTCTAAACAACTTTCAGTTTCTCTGCCTACATTTTTCATCTTCAAAGTGGAATCATGGATCTTCCATTTTAAGCTTCTCCTCTCTAGTCTAATTGTAAAGTGGTTTGGAAGATCTTTGATGTTTGTCTCTGGGAGAATTCGCAGAAGCCTCAAACCACTAGACAAAAGAAAAGACAGACAGTAATTTACTGAGAATTATTTCTTCACTGTCAGGAGAGCGGGAATAGGAGGGAGGGGAAGAGAGGAAAGGGAGAGATAGAAAGGTGAAAGACGAGGAAAAAGAAAATCAATTTTTATCAAAAATCAATAAGGCAATAAACTTGAGGGGTTATTTTCTTTTCAAGTCATTATTTTGAAGACATTTTTTATTATAGCCTTTCATTAATCAGTGCACCAGTTATTTCCCATTGTTTTTTCAGCCGTGCCTGAATGTGGCCAATCATTGCTCAAGATGATGTGAGGAATGTGAAAACTGAATAACGAGTCGTGCTTTATCATTTTACTAATAAATGATTTCACAGTTGTTGGGTGGAAAGGCCCTCCAAAATGTTGACTTTTCCAGAAGCTAAGAGCTAAAAATTTAGGAGAATGACGTTTGGAAATGATCTCATAACACCAATGTTGTAGACGTTTTCTCATTCCAGAAGAAATAAAAGAATAATCCATCAACTACTGCTAAACCATTAAAATCTTCAAATTTGCAGATGGTTTTGAACTGACAATACTTTTTATTGTGCAAATATCCATCTTGAAACAACTGAAATAGGGACAGCACATAAACCACCAGCAACCACTAACAAATCAATCTGAATGATAGCATAGACAGCCGCTGTGTCTGCGTCGGTGAAGATCTTACGGGTGATGTAAAACTCAGTAAGAGATGAAGGGAGAACGACTCGATTGTTGGATTCGAGCTCCAAAAAAAACATTTGATCCGCTATAAAACTGGAATTTTCAGGTGGCATGGTAGGATTTTATTTTATTTTTTAAACAAACTCGACACAGCACTCTTCTCTTTGCTTTGCTTGTCCTCTTGTTCTATTATTCGCTCTCTGGTTCGTTTGTTCTTAAGTACACTGTCTCCTGCTGTATCTGTATTCCCATGAGCATGTTCACATTCAGTATGTCTCATTTAGTTTCCATTTCTCCTTCCCTCCGATTGTTGCACAAGTGCCTCAGTCATGTAGTACCAAACACTGAAACTGGAGATTAAGTATAGCAAAGGACTGCTAAGATATTTTAGTGTGGTATTACATCTGTTGATACTGGCATGCTTTGGTGAATTCTTCAGCAACCAATGTGGGCTGTCAGGCCAGGCATTACATTACATACTTTTGTAACTATTGTATCAGTAACCACCACCATGGTGCACTTTAACTGTATACTATGGCTGTCACCTTATATTCATTAAATATTCAATCTATAATCATCTGTTCATTTCGGATGTCACAAGCCAAAATTTACTTGTGAGGCAAAATGCAGGTGGGAAAGGAAAAGTTTGGGCAACTGCAGGTCCTAGACAGGCTAGCAGGCTAACAACAGCATTTTGTTTGATAAAATGCTGTATAATTTTCAAACACTTAAGTGTCATTACCCTCAGAGTTCAATCTGATTTGCAAAAAGTAATTACCAGTTTACAGACAAGGAAAGAGAAAGGGTCAGTTTACAACTAGCAGCAAATATGTCTATCATTCTGTCTATAAAATGTCAAAATTTTCTTAAGACCAAGGTGACATCTTCAAATAGCTTCTTTTGTCCAACTAACAGTCGGAAACTCAAAGATATTCAGTTTGACTAAATAAAGCAGCAAACCCTCACAATGGAAAAGTTGTAACAAAGGAATGTTTGGCATTTTTGCTTGAAAAATGACGAACGATTGAGCCATGATCAATTTCAGTTTTTTAAGCAGGCATCTTTTACAAATCTGCAAGAAAGCATACAAACAACGGCAGAGTTTGGGATGGTAAGAAAACCATTAAACACCATATCATAGGAAACCATTAGAAGCTCCATTAAGTTGAGTGATACAACAAGCCTCTCTCTCCTCCATCAAAATGTTTGATACAGCTCTCTGTACCTGTTCTAGTACCAACCCAACAACCCTATATGAGAGATCATATAGAAAAATAATAATAACAATGTATGAGAGAAAAATATAAGAACTCACAGTCATTACCAAATATGGTCAGGCTGAAGTTCATTCCTTTAGAAGTGGTGAATGCTGTAACAGCTGAAGTTGAATGTTCAGTCACATTGAGATGAGTGTGCATTAAAATGAAAATTCTATACAAATATTTAATTTAGAACGGCCGGGAGTGGAGGATGTGCAGATTTTACACACTGTGGAAGTCTGTGCTCTACCAAGGACCCAACACATTCCCCAGTGTGAGTGAACCGAGCCTGGACAGCCTAATTCTGAGCTACAAGAGAATTTCCATACTCTGTCCGCCTATTTCAAATGATTCAGCACTGTGGCAGACACAGTTCCTCTCAGAGATCACAGCTGAATTCAACTTTCTTCTGACTGGAACGAGTGAGTTCTCAGGAATATTTAAAAAAAAGTTTTAGGATGACATGAAATGGTTGTCACATCCAAATGACTCAAATAATTATGGCTATTGTGAATTGTTTGAACGAAAGATTTCAGATGATTCAGCAGTCATGTCAGCTGAGGTTGTCTGATATGACGCACACTGTGCAGAATTCAAACCAGCCAATTAGGGGGTATTCACATCCCAAAGATTAGAGTTTATTAAACTTTAATCTAATCAACATTTGAGTCCCAGAGAAATTTTCAAGATCAGTGGATTCTACCAAGAAAAACTCAGAAGCAGGGTCCTCACTGGAGTCTTCTAAAATCGAACAAGGCACCTTAATTGGGGTCAAGACCAGTCAAAATCCTCATTAGACCAGAATTAGCCTTCCTGTCTTCTATCCAGAGTGAATCCACCACACACAGCCACACTGTCAGGGGACTCAAGTGTAGTTACAGTAAAAGCACCTTTAACAAAGACATCTGTAATCAGCTGTGTAATGGAGAATAAAGGATACAAATACCGATTAAAATCATGAAGAAATAAAAGACACTAACCTAACATCAAGATATGGCATCAAAGCCTGTGTGTCTCTTACTTTTATGTCTGTGCGGAAAGAATTGGGAAAGTTGGGTGAGGTTTTATTTCATCCCAAATTCTTCCAGTGTGTTGATCTGTTAACCTGTTTCTATTTTAATCCCTTCCTCTATAAACTCTCTCTTTGTGTGTGTGTGTGTGTGTGTGTGTGTG
>LKNJ01000381.1:55264-269414 GCA_002120245.1 Maccullochella peelii | reverse complement strand
TGGCTCGCCCCGCGACGGCTGAAAACTGCCATGCACCCAGGGCAGGGGTCCAGGTGGATCGGCTGGGGAGAGGGGAGTAATTTGGGGGTTATTTAAAATGATCTATTAAACCCCTGAACTTTAATCAGGGTTGCTACTATACTGACAGCCATGATTTACCTACAAATCAGTAGGATGAGGATGGGAGGGGATGGATAGGCTCAAAATGGAACCACTTCATCTGAATTATTTTCTAGGGCACTGGGGTTGGGGCGTTAGCATTGATGAGGCCTGAGGAAAAACAACGATAGCTCTTAAGAAACCTGCATTCCTTTCCAAATGCAACAGCTCAACATCATCCGCGTCTGGCTGTTGACAAAGAAATTGCTTCATTATCCTTTTCCATCAGTGTAGCCTCCTGGTATTAGCATGTCTAGGCTGAGAGAGTGCTCGGCGCGGTGAATAGGCAGCCTTGGTCTTGTCAGCGAGAGCCAGAATACCCCACACAGGGAGCAGACCCCCACTTGTTTGAGTTATGTGTAAATACAGGCCCGGCTCTGACAGACAACGAAAGTCAAACTGATTTAAGGAGGGCCGACGTAGCCAGAAAGCAGAACCGAGCTCTCACAGGTCATTACCACTGCCTGGCCTGTCACTGGGGTAATTGAAAAACCACAGGGGTGTGATGTAATCCACCACCCGATTACAGCCAAGTACACACATAAATATACAATCATCACAGAACAAGGACCAGGACTAACCAATAAACACATAATCATCAACATGGTCAACCTGTGGGCAACCAGTTTCATAAAAAGTTCTCTGCGAGTTAATATTGTTGCTGATCAAACAAATCTCTGTTTAAGAATATCTCCATTCCACATGCATGACTGCCATGAACCACTATGACCGCTGTTTACGGCTGAGTTATTTGTTTTTTCCGTGACTTGCTTCCTGTACAAACCATTGTGAGACTTTCAAAAACTAAATATATCACCAAAATCAGGCCAGATGATGTTTGTAGAAACACATATCTGCTACCTGCATAACATAATAGCTGCATATTCTGAAGGTTTGTCTACCCCTCAAAATGTTATTTTCAGTATTTGACTATAGCAGCTTCTAAAGGGAACTCCGGTATTTTTAAACTTGGGCCCTATTTTTGTTTTTTACAAATTTTGGGGTCAAAATGACTAATGCTTACCATTAGTTTTGGAATTGGTCCAGTAGATCTCCTCTGCCAGCATCCGCGAACGGGCTGCAATGGCTGCTATGTAATCCTTTGGGGCAACTGAAAAGTCTGTCCACTAAAAGTGCTTGTTTTGCCTCTGACAGACTCAGACTGTTATTCTAAGAGTCTGACAACATTATGGAAAGGATCCCTACAGAGACAGACCGTTTGTTAAAGAGTAAGATCCTTTCGTCTTCCTGCAACACTCAATCTCTCGTGAGATTTCAGAGTGAGACACAAAAACTAGTTTGTACATGTTATCCAACCATGTCTACCAGCAAAAGTGTTTAGAACTGGCACACTTGAAGCTGGCGTAAAATGCCTGCCATCATAGCCTCCCTGATCTCTCTCCAAGAACTCGGCGTGTTTTGCATGTCTTTGTGGTCTTGACATGATAAATTGTACAAATGGGGATAGCAGCGTACACAGGAGACACTCGTGGTAGCACTCCATTGTACACATTGTACTACTTAAAGTGACAGAAGTAGTTGTGTACAGAATGAAAAATGAAAACCCCGCCTACTTTCACACCTCCACACAGCTGGCCAATCACTGCGTAAAGCGGGCAGAATTGTTGTGTTGTTTGATCCCTCACTGGCTTCCCACCCAATTATGTGATGGGAAAGGGAGATTCAAACTCTGTAAGATGACAAATACTTTGTTTGAGTACTGAGGCCTTTATAGGGCAGGCTGGTGACACTTCAAGCTGCCTTGGACACAGAAGCTGATCATATACACCCACAAATTTAGCTTGCAAAGCTATGAATTTTTAAAAAAACTATATTCCATACATCATTCTTTTTTTTTTCTTTTGTCTTTTCATTTTTACTTTTTCTCCAAGCTGGGATAGACCACTTCTTCCTGTGTCTACCCTGTCTTCTATACTGCCACAGCAAAAGCATTTGAAAAGAAACGCAAAGCCGCCTGGATTAGGTTTTCCATCAGCATGATAAGGAAATGTATCTGTAAAATGTTCACTGACATTATAATACACACAATGCATGTTGGGGAGTAACAGTGAATGTAAACATAACTTTTGTTTGTTCATAAAAAAAATCCACAGGGCACCTTGAAGGTTTAGCAACTACAACATTTGGTTAATGTTAGGGGAAAATGGTGGTAATATTTCATAAAAAGGTGACTTGCAGGTCTGTGACAAAACATGAACTCTGGTCTCATGCATGAAAGTCAGTGGCCACCACTCCGACCTCCACACCCATACTTTAAATCTTGCTACAGAAAGGGGACACTACTTCCTGTATTGGCTCTGAACATTGGCATAAATGATGAGGTGTGGAATCGCCCAACATGGATGTGATTCCTAAGGACAGTGGGATGGGGAAAATATATTTTTTGTACCTTTGGTGAACTAACTCCAGGCCCGGACTGGCCGGTGCGTGGCCAGCTGATTGGCCTGGAGTATCAGGCCAGTCTTAACGTGCAGTCAGTACATGTGCATGACTGAGCGGCGTGGAGAAAAAATGGACAGCACAAGAGAAAGAGAGAAGGAGAGAAAGAGAAAAGGTTAAGCTGCAATAAAACTACATTGTCTCTACAGTTGGAGCTGGCAGGCTGTCCAATTTGATTTAACCTCAGGAAAAAAGTATTGTAAGGTATTATTTGTTACATAACCTAGCCTGATGGCTCACCATTGCTGCTGTAACATGGCAACCTGAGGATGAAGATCCTTACTATCCCATAAAAGTATACAGAGTCAGGCAGCTGGAGCTAATAAACGGCTGTTGAACCCTGTAAAACCTTTATAAGTTCCTGCGTGAGGGTGAACAGGAGAACGGGGAGTAAAACAGGATGAACACAGGGGAAGGCACCAATAAATCTGCGAGGATTAGGATTGAAAACAGGGATCATACGTTTACTGTCAGAATGAGTCCACTGTGTCTTCTGTCATACTTGCTGGGTGGCTTGACGGGGATGGTGTAAATTGTACACGCAAGGCCACACAGATACAGGCAGCTATTCAGAAAATCGCTTTTAACCTTTATCACAGACTAAAAGTGCTCCCACCAGAAAAGAAGTAGTTGAAATGGGAAGAAAGAAAAAAAAACAAACATAACCAGCACTTATTTGAGTGTTCCAATCCAAATACCCACCATCTACTTGGCAAACACCTTCACAGTGAAAGAGCCATGCTTTATGAGAGTGTTAGCTGAATTAACAAATTGAAACGCAAACGAGAAACATGCCTGCAAGTAAAAACAAACCGATATGTTTGTCAGATTTCCAGCAGACCCCGCCACCCCTTCCATCTCCCTGGAATTGTAGCCCTGACTCTAAAAGTCAAGCACCGCGAGGGCGGTTTGTGACATATGCCCCCCCTCCTTTTTTTTAAGCCGATGTGTTTCTCCCTATTAGATTTATAATGTTCTTTAGTTTCCTAGAGAGCCAAACATTAGCAAGTTGCAGGCTTTTGGCCCCAAGAAACGCATGTAGTGGCTGCGTCCTGACAGTAGAGTAATATGCACTGTCAGGAGAATTCAGACGCGGCGGGACTTAAAGGGAGGCTTCGCTGATGCCTGTCTGTAATTGGCCCAGGTCATGGCCGTGGCTTCACTGCAGATGACACAGGCAGGCATTATATATTATTACAAGACAAGGACTTCAAACCCCTCATAAAATGAACTATCAAGGGTATTTCTCCCAACTTTTTGCTCTGGAGGCCTGCATTTTGTAAAAATCAAGAACCCCCCCTCCTTCATCTCTGTATATACTTTTTTTTTCCACCCCTCTGTCATTTTTTAACATTAATTCCCAACTATGGTACTTTTATTCTGAGTGAGAGCAGAGCAAGGCAAGACTCTGTCAGCATATGGTGAAGAGTGAGGGGCCGGAGCATTGAGAGCGACTCAAACTTAAGTATTTTTTCTGGGTGGGATCCAAAGATGACCTGACTAATGGACGTTCATTGGTAGGGAAATATCTTAGCCCATAATGCTACAGCCCGAGGCGCTTTCTCTCCTGACTCAGTTATGTAAGTGTCAAAAAATATCCCAGACTTGGCTTACTGAATCCTGAGCTGCTACGTCGGGGCACTAAGCCTGAAAGAGTTGTTTGCTTTTTCATAGAGTGCATTAACACTCGTTGCCTGTTTGCTCATTTTGAGACAATCAGCTTTTAAAAATTTGTTCTGATTTATTTTTATATTTCCATGTCGAATTTTTTTGGATATATAAGACCTTATGAATATTATAACCCCTTTTAAAGGAAACTGTCAACCTATGTTGAAATATTTTAATGTAAAAGGGGATGTGGGAACTACCCAAATAAAGAATAAGATAAAAAAAAAAAATTCCATTTGAAGGGAAAGTGAACCTCACAGGTCACATGGAAGCTGATTCTTAAAACATATGTGAACACGTCAAAATGTCCTAAAGACTGAGGAATCTTAATGAGGTATTTGGAAATGGCCATCAGCTTCATTTGATTAATGCTCCCTTTAAATGACCCTCTCCAACCATGTTCCCAATCCAACTGTGATATGTGGACTATTACTGATAACTCTGCTTGCTGAAAAGCTTTGGTTAAGTGGATAGAAAAATCCCAGCGAGAGCTATCGTATATCTGTTGGAAACCAGACATTCGTTTTTTCATACAACACTTAATCCCTTTTTTCCATTATGAAGCTAATGCATAACTTTAAAAAAATGTTACCTTAAGAATGTCTGTGATTTGTGACAAAAGAAATTAAAGTGCATAGGGGGATTTAAGAAAATAGCTTATTGTTTAATGGTGTATTTTTCTATTTTTACAGGGCTTATTTTCACATTTAGCATTCATTTAGCTGATATTAATGCCAGAAAGAACCCACAACCTTTGTGTAAAAAATGCATTCTCCCAAATCCGGATTATTACAAAAAATAATACAAGCATTTCGTTCCTCCATTCTCTCCTCTCAAAATGCTGTGTGGAAGGTGAACACCACTTTCATACATTTGTAACAACAACAACAACAGTTACATTTTGGCAAGTAACAAACCTGCGACAAACATGACATCTTGGCAAATCAGCCCAGTATTTTAGGAAGTATTTATATTTGCAATTGACTTTGAGATTCAACAGTTCAAGTTTATTTGTATTTGAGTAAACTCATACAAAAGCAATTCAAAGTGCATTACAAAGTGATAAAAATAATAAAGTAGTGTGTTTTTCATGTAAAAATGTGGAAAGTAAGGGTGTAGAGGATTGGGATTTTCAGGTTGCAAAACATGCACCACACTAAGCCTACAGTGTACAAATTTTTTTTGCCAAATCACCTGTCCTTAGTCTAACTGATGTGAAGTAAATTCACAGATCTCACCACCACAGAAGGCCCGCCTCTCAATTCATCTGACTGGACAATGGGAAAAAAACGCAAATGATGTCGGGCGCTTTTCTGTTCTGAGTTTGCTCCTGCTCCTGCAAAAATGCGAGGCGCTCCGGGCGTCTTAAACGCAATGCACACAGGCAGCGCACAAAACGCTTACTGCCTATAGAAAACAACTGGAAAAAGACACCACTCACTTCAAAAACCGTGTCCTGTCTGATCAGGGTCTAACCCTACCATAACCACTTTATTTCACTACATCCATGACTACAATCTTTCTCTATACATAAACATATTGTACAATATCTGCATACATGGCAACTACAGTAACTTTAAAAATGCTGAACGTGACAAAATATTGTCATTGAACACGACCCATGGTTTTGCAGAATTGTCATCCAGCCGACCTGGCCCGATGACTGTACAATGCCGTTGAGGCATTTTCGTAAATAATAATGTGACAGGTGGCATTCGAGAACGTGTTCTCAAAGTCTAAATATGGCATATTTAAGAAGCAGGAATTTAACCGTGTTAACACCACTTTACAACAAGCTTACCTCTGTACTACTTCGCCAATCAGACACGGATATTCTGGTCCGACTTGGAGTTGGCGGACTGGGGCACAATGTTTTCAGATCCCTCTGTTTCTTTGAAGGAGTCAGCTCCTGGTTCCTTTTATCTGCTGCTGTTGACGCCGACGCTTCTCCATTCGAATTGGCTTGTTTTTCTTCCTCTTCCCATTTTCTAAAAGCTGGTAAATCTCGTTCAATTCTTGAAAGTAGGTTGGTATACTACACGCTGTAGTCTGTTTATGTGTTTCCGTCACTCAGCGCTACGTCACACGTTTCGTTGCTCTGATTGGTTATAGGTCTATCCAATTGCATCCAGAGGCATTTTGGTCTATGCCCCTTGGTCATCGAAAATGTCTCCGCTAGTCTTTCCCGGTGGGGATACAGATTTCCCTGTCTTTATGAACATATGTAGATCAGGTATTTTTACACTTTAAAGTCCTCCCAGGAATTTGAATTAGATCTACTGCATAATTCAACCAAATTACTACTTCATGTCACGTCCTCAAAGCTCAGAAGCTCCATGGAAGTAGCACACTTATATTTTGCTAAAACTAGCATATAACATCCTACAGATGAAGAAGCAGATTAATGCTACAGGAGTTGTTTGAATTTTTTTTTTCATAGGTTTGGTAAATCTTTTTGGCTGCAGAATTGTGTCATTGGAATCCATTGTAACTGACATGAATTCAAGTTCACCACAGCTGCTGTGAGCAAACTAAACCTTTTACGACCACCGTTCAAGCCTGAGGGTGAGTAGCGCATAATCGACTTTGGGTGGAGTATCACTTCTCAGACCCAGCCTGTGTATCACCCCCAATCAGATCCACCCATTCAAATTTTCATCAAACCTTTTCTAAACTTCAACCTAAAGTGAGCCACCTGTAACCTAATACCTCAAGCTAACTACGTGATTTATGGAGCTTGTTCAGAGCACTACCCAGACTGGAAATGAGTTCCTATCCGACAGGCTAAATTTGTGGTAAAAGGAACAAGGAACAAGGAACTTGGTAGCCATTTAATTGAACATTTCTGCAATAAACTTTCAAAGATAATTTTTACTCTAACTGAAACTATTATGTAACTTTTCCATTTGTTCTTTTTTTATCAGTCTGTTCTTAAAATATTTTTTCATGCTATCTTGTGAAACACTAGCACAGTTTATTGGCAAGACCTTGAAATATTGAGAGATGTCAATATTTCTGTTTTTGTCCTTTTCACACTGTTGTGCTGGAAAAATGTCATGTCATGTATTTCTGTGAGCCAGAGTTTAGCAACATTTGTGATGATAGTTGTGGGGTTTTTTGCTTATATTTGTAGCACTGTCAATCAAATCTGGTCAAACCACCCCCACACAGTGCTGTTGAACTAGATTAGTTAAATTTTTGACTGTTTAACTCTGAATAAATTATAGGTACCTATGTTTTTTCGGAACTTCATCTTTGTGTGTTGCATATTTAGTCATGAATATTACTGTTGTGGAGAAGTACTTAACATTTGAAACTCAGCATTCCGGGAGCTTTAAAGCTGAATTAATTGATAGAAACTAGCTGAAAACAGTGAAACAGTGACCTTATAAAGTGTCTATACTGTAGTTGATAGCAAGCCTATTTACACATCTATCCACAACATTAGCATTCTTTATAGATAGATAGATAGATGTGCATGCATAGTGTGCAAATTGCTGTGTGTAAAATGGATGTAATTAGAAATTATATGTTAAAAAGATGTATTGCACTGTGCCAGAAGTTACAGATAATGTAACTGCAAGTCCAGTAAGACCTCAGCAGCCTCCCAGTCCAGTGATGTCCCCACTGCGACAGAGGAGGGATAAGTTGAACCGTTAGATGGCCACTGGCAGGAATGATCTCCCGTGCCGCTTGATGGAACACTTTGGGTGTATGGCTGAAGACGCTCCTCTTCTCAACCAGCAGGTGAACCACCTGATGAATGTAAGTCTAATATTCACTCTCCTTCTAGTTCTGGTTTTGGTCTCCACCAACTGCTGAGAAAATATCAGGTTCTTTAGCTGCGAAATGCTCCACTATGTTCACCAGCTAGTCGCTAACTTTGTCTGTCTGCTGTTAACTTTAAAAATGAGACTTTGTCGGTTCCCCTACAGCGCCAAGAGTGTGCAACACTAGCTAACGTTAGCTTAGAAATGGGGTCTGCTAACGTCAACAAACGACTGGCACCCACCCCAATACAAAGTCCATGTAGCTTGCTTGCTAACACGGACGAATTGCTAGCTAGCTAATGTAGCAAAATACTGTCTTGAGTGGATAGCGTCAGCTAATTCATCCAGACTCCCAGGCCTGATCTGTCTGGTAAATTGGCTAGCTTGCCGTTTGCAAATTACTACTGGCAATGAACGCCAGATCCATGCAGCGTACGAAGCTCCAACTGAGGGGAAGTGCAGAGTCGGTGATAATTCTCTGTGGGTTCATCAGTATAAGCAAAACTTTTGACATCACACATAGTCCTTTGATCCATATAAAAATCTTGATTATTACAGCTTTAAATTGAAATTACATTTTAATCTTGCACCAAAGTGGCTGTATTTTTGAGTTGCAATAAGTACAACAAACCTCGCCAAAGGTTAAGAAATCGTTCCTCATATTCCAGGAGAGCAGGGCCTCACAATGCCCCACCTGTGTTGGTGGATTATTCAACAATTGCAACCACAGACATCTCATCCAGCATTATGAAAGCTAGAATACATAAGCTTCAGATAAACAGTCCTATACTGTAATGCATTCGGTGCCAGATTGCCTTAATGTTTCTCAGCTCTTTTGAAGCTTTCCTGAGCTGTAAGGCCCTTATCATCTCTCCTAATGCATAGGTAATCACATGTGTGTCAGTTCTCCCCACTTCCCCCCGTGACAGGCCAATCGGCCAGCCACTCCAAACATGAAAAACATCCTTTTTACAACCTGTTTTTTTTTATTCCTCCAAAGCCTGTGATGGACACCCAGGGAGACTTTGTGACACTGATGGCTGGGTGAGGGCATCATTTCCATGAGTAAAATATCAAGCCCTGTCAGACCTGCCAACTCTCTTCCACACAAACACACACACACACACACACACGCGCACACACACACACACAAACTCAAAACATGCTGGGAAGCCTGTGCGACGCCCATGTCTCTAGATAAGTTTTTTTTTTTTTTTTTTGAGTGTCAAATGGATGCGATGGCTCGTGAGAAGAAAGAAAGCTTTCGTATTCACATGTGTGACACTTGAGGGGCCGGCGGTACGCTCCTCTTCGCTCAGTGTCAGGTGGTTTACCGTTTGTCTGGCCAGGGCCCAGAGCAGACGCAGGGAAATGGCAGCACTTAGCCCCAGCGCGAGCCATTTTGTTTTCAGTTGGCACCGTTTACAGACTCTCTGTGGGCTGAGGGGGTTTGTGGAAGAAAAGTAATTTGTCTCGTCTGTTTTGTTTTCCTTCTTTCTTGTTGACTCACAGGCTTGTTTTGCTGTTGTTTCTTTTTTCACCGACATATGGCATATGATTATTCAGATTCGAAGCAGCTTATAGGGCCCTTGAGGTGCGTCTCATAATTTAAGTGTCACAATGACCCTCACAGTCCACTTCATACTGCAGCAGCTGCATGAAATGTGAATGAATGATAATGCACTCTGTTAGTGTAAAGCCTACTGTAAAGACACACAATACATACACCTTTTACACATATTTTATATTTCAAGATATTCCATACACTGCAGGTCCATAGCCAGGACTTCAGAAATACTGAGCCCATGAGTCCATTCTAGTCCTGCCACATTTTGGATGGATTTTTCATATTTTATTGATTTAGTTATCTGTTCAGCAAGTTTTATTTAAACTGAGATTTATCTGGAAATCAGCAACAACATATAACTCAACACAACACTCAAGCCAATATAAAGAACTATCTGAGAGTGTTGTCCCTGTTTTATCTATGCTTTGTACTAAATTACACAATTTACTGAATTTCTTTCCAGGAAACGTTCTACAAAATTATTAGGAAATGATGTGTCCATAATATATAATAAGTCTAAATCTAAATCCTTTATTTATATAGTCACTCATTTATTCATTTATTTTAGCTATCTTAGCTTCTATACTAGAAACTAGCCTGACAAAATATATAAGTATAACATATGATATGATAGGTATAATAGATGACTGAAAAGGAGCAGGGAGAAGAAACGTTTCATATAACCTCAATATTAACACACACACACACACACACACACACACACACACACACAGTCAACTTTAGCCTTTCTATACAGTAAGCTGTGTGAGCTTTCCAAGAGAGCTTGGTCTATAGAAAATATAATAAAAGCTTTAAGGACCCTAGTAGGACTCGACATTTAAGCTTTATACATTCAGATTTACTACCAGCAAAATGTACAGAACTACTTAACCATTTATTTATCTACTACTTACCATTCATATTTAGGAATATCATATGCCTGTAGTTTGGAAAACAATATGTCATGATGCATAACATATTACTGTATCTATTTATATTATATTTAGAAATATCTGATATTCTATACATGCATACATACATGTGAACATACATATCCATACATATGGGTGTATATTGTATAAATATATCCATGTACATGTACCTGTGTACAAACATTTTGTCTATTCCAGTTTACATAGCACAGCCATTTAGCCCATTTTCTTTTGCCTATTAGCAAAATATATATAGCAGAATAATAAAAGATCTAATGATGTCATCACTTTTAGGATTAATAATCATAATAATCATAATAATTACCAAGCACCCACAACATACTTCTGATGCCTCATCAGCATCCTTTGAAGTAAAAACAAATAAAAACCACAATTTCTATTCATGCTGTCTGATAGTTCAATCTGACAATTTTGACAGCTGTAAGTGAATTAAACTATATTTGCATTTAAAATATACAATTTCATTTTAAAAGGTTTTGTCACCCTTCTGTTCCACATCAGTACATTTTTGGCTGTTTCAACCCAAACTACAAAATAAAATACAAGCATTTGCTGTCACAAACGGTCTCATCCCCTGGAAATCTGAAACTGGAGATGTGGAGACTCAGAAGGTTTTACTGCGACTGATCCTGAGGCTTTGACCCTCTTTTTCCCCAATCCTCAGTTGTTGTGACGGAGGGAAAAAAGTGGCTGCAGGACGACGGTCAAACCTCGAGGCTTACGCTTCATTTGTCTGCTTCAGATGAGTTTGACTTGAATACCAATCCAGCAATTAGTGTGGGGAAAAGCACAAATCTGCTTTCTGGGCCTCTGCTAGATCCCCTTACCTCCCTCCACCCCCCATCCATCCATCCATCCATCCACCTCCACCTCTACCCATCTCCCCCTGCTGTTTGCTTGAAGGAATCCACTGTAAAATGTGATGGAAGAGATTAATTCAGATTATCAAGTGAAGGGGCTCCTCGACTCCCCACTCCTGATATGTTTTCCCTGCACTTGGGGGCCTAATAAGGAAAGCAAACACAGATATCACTGCTTCTTATTTGAGGACAATTGTTGCTGATGAGTTGGAGGGATAAGGAGCGGAGGATGTGGAGGAAATTGAGCTCCGGGGTTCTTTCTCCGGCCCGGCGGGAGGCTGCTGGGTAAACTAGCTTGAATAACAAATGAGTTTTGCTGAGGATTTGGCTAATCATCTCAGGCCGCCGCCGCCGCCCCGGGACAACTGGACTTATCAGAGAGAGGGAGAGAGAGAGAGAGACCCAGCACTTGAACTGCGGACCCCGGGCCCTAATTAACGGCAACCACAAATGAAAAGCAGCTGGCAATAATTACATAATTAAAGTGCCTTTGGGGGAAAGAAAAGCATAATTTCTGCAGCCATCGCCATAAATCTTGTGCTGTCCGAGCCCATACGTTTAACATGAACTTTTCCTGAGCAGGTTAATGCATTACTCATATAAAAAACACAGTATCCCTTTGTGTTTTGCTTGGACCTGCTTAATAACAAAGAGTATAGGCCGGCCGGCGGATCGCTCTGCCCGTGAACGTCTCAGAGAACTGCTTGAGCATGAAGCGCCGACACCTCCACTTACCTCCATGCCTGAACTTTCTCTCGTTTTTTTCCCCTCTTTTCTGGAGCTATGACTTACTGTGCCATAACAGACTGTTGCTGGGATAAGGCATGTTCAGGAAATCGATCTTGCGAGTCACGTTACTGAACGAGAAACAAATTACAGCCCCGTTGCTACAAAGCAGGACATTTAATTATCAGTTTCTTTTCTTTTCTTTGATGCATTGTTCCTTTTGGTTTGACAAGTTTTGTGACGACGGCCACCTTCAGCTTGAACGATACCCTGTGTGCGCTGTAAAAAAAAAAAAAAAAAATCATACAAACACATTCATATTTTCAAATTAGCAATGAAAACCTCAAAGCGAACATTTGGTTTTACTTTGGATAATTCTGCTGAAACTCAAGTCAGACGGTAACTTTTACCCCGAAAACACCGCAGCCACCAACAGATGAGCAATTAAGCAATTACACCAATTTCACAAAGTAAGCCATAAACACCTCTAAGTGTATTGTGAATAGGCTCAGCACGTTCCACTGGGCCCTCACCGTGATCTTTTGTCAGACGCTCTCGGGGATGATTAATAGTTAAATTTTTCAAAATTATTTAGACACACAAATAATTTGATACAACGAGGGGCTATTACCACATCTTGTAATAGACATGTTACAATGATGAAAGCTTTAATTTGTTTATAGAGCACTTACAGGGGTTAGAAAAGCCACCTAGCTCCCCATCATCAATCATGTGTCACTTAACAGAAGTGTTATATTATGGGAGAAATGCAAATATGCCGGCTTAAATGCATGCTGTCCGACAGCTGGCCTTCCCCGGCTCTTTGAATCTCTGCTTACTGTTTTCAATGTAAAGAAAATTACAAGTAGTCGCCTGGCAGAGGATGTGTCCTCGCTGAATGAAGGGTGTGATTAAAAAAGAAAGACACTTTGAAGGGCATGCGTTGTGCTCTGGCAATCAGATATGTGATAATGTGGAGATTTATGGATGTTATACAGGCAGGAAGACAGGGATAAAATGTTGATATTGAGTATTTGGTCTAATACATTTGAGACAGAGAAAATACAGTACAGTAGATACTCTAATGTACGGAAGACAAAATTGGCTGCGAGTTGTAATTATTTTTTGGATCTTTGTTAGATTCTACATGTCTCTTTCGAGAGAAAACAACTTGTGGTTTTACAGCCCTCTTATTTACTTTGTTAAAAACTGTGTTTCATTACATTCATTCATTCATTGGGCTGGTGGAGACATTTATTAGGTGGAGAAGACTGACGGGGAATGACATGCAACAAAGGCCTGGCAGGACTTGAACCAGAGACATAGTGATTACATGGTCAGCACCTTCCCTCTTATTTATTATCATCTAAAAATAAGCCTTAGAATTTGTTAGAATTTAACCAGTCACTCCAGATATTGATAAAAATAAAATACAGAACATTGCTTGGCTTCATCCATTTGTTACAGTGATGGCTTTTTGTCATTCAGACGTAGGTGTTTGTTACGTAAATGTTCTTCATGGCTTATTAGAGCTCTTTCAGAAATGAAAGAGCCACAATGCTCAGTGATATTTGTGCGAGGGGAAAGTCATTTTTATATGGGACATGAGCAAACAGCAAAGTGTTCTGCCAGAGGGCTAAGTGCTGTGTGTGCAGTTCAAACGGATTACAAAGCTCCATGCTGTTCAAGGTCCAGGAGTCTCCTCAGCTGAAGGTCAGCAGTGTTCCCACTGCACCCCCCACCCCACCCCACTCCGCTACTCTCTTTCAACCAGACCTCTGTGTGTGTCTTTTCCACAAGCGAAGATGATGTTTTGTTGTAGCGTAGACGAGTTCAAAAGGTGGCGCAAAGTATGAAGCTAAAAGAGGGTCCTGCATTAAAGGTAATCACTGTGGCAGGGCCAAAATCTGAAGCAGATTTATCACTATTTATGTTCCTTTTTTCTGTGGGGGAGGATTTAGAGAGTCCACATTCTGCTGCACTGAACCCATCCGGCTCTGTACTGTAAATGAGTTTTCTGTGCCTGTATTTCTAACTGGCCTTGTTGACACATCAGCATGCTGCCACACAAACGCAGACCTGATTGGGACCATGAGTGTTCCAGTGCATTTCAAGCATCTTGACAGACTTCAGGGTTAAGATGTTCTGAATTAGATTTGAATTACAACCACTAAATGCCCCTGTCAAAGCTAATTACGGCTGACACTGCCCATGTGCGTTCGGCTCGCTCGCTCTTATAGGAGAGGCACAGAGCTTAAACAAAGAAATACTCCAAAGGCATTGCCCCAGAAATTGTCACAGTGTAAAAGGGTAATAGGGAGGTATTTCTCAGCTAAGAATGCTAATCCACACTCAGTCTCCGGCCGTGGCTTGGCAAATAAAAAGCCGGCGGAAAATTTTCACTAGAGGTGTTGTTCTGCAGATAAAAGCCAAATGGCATTATTCAGAGGTAAGACGATTCTTTTAGTATTTTCTTCTCTTACATTATTGTATGTGTTTCAGCAGGTTAAATGGCCATCACTCCATCAGGTCACATCTCCCCTGATGTGATGACAGAGATGAGTGGTTTGCATAGAGCCCTATACATAACACTGGTTCAGATGGAGGGGCTTTCAAGATGCAGCTAAATCTCCCTTAGCGGCTGCAGATGTTTAAGCTCACTCTTCCTGACACAGTAATTGCCCGGGGAGCCGAGGTATCCTTAAACAACGGTCAAAGTCGTGGAGAAAAATGAAAGGACGGTGAAATGAATTAAAATTCTTGTGTGAAACGGTGAAAATAAACAGGGTGCCTGAAACAGTCCGCAGAGAGGGACTGTGATTTCTCAGGCATCTGGACTACCAGCGCTGACGTCGCGTCCAAGCCAATGCTCTCTCGCCCGCTCTCTCTCTCACTTCACTGACAGCTCAGGTGTGAAAGTTTCACCTTCAGAGAATCAAAGAGCCCCCACCCCCACCCTCCTGCCTTCCTTCCTTTAGCTCACATCAGGTCTGTTACTCTAAACCAGGCCAAATCAGGCTTTTACTTTAATCAAAGTGTTTTTATACCTGAAAGAAAAATCCAAGGTTTTTTCTTCTTTTTAATTTGGACAGTTTTGGGTTACAATAACATTTTATGCCACTAGCTTAATTACTTAGAAGTGGGGACAAACTAGCTAGGTTTCCATCCAAATGTAGTGCAAATCTGTACTGAATTTTGAGAAAATCAGCAAAAGAAGATGCAAATTAATATGTGTTTCCATCCACTACTGAATATTAGGAGTTGGTTGCATCATGATAAACAGTTGGTGGCGCTAATTCTCTAGTCAGGTGCCATTGATGGCTCAACGAGATGATGTAAGTAAAAGAGCTCCAGTCAAACCTCAAACGATGGAAAACCATGTGGAAAACGTGATGGAAATATGACGCTTCTGTTGGTTTCATGTATTAATGTGAGGAAGGTTACGGTCTCCTCATCGCGCCACACACACATCTGATGCTATTTTTCATCTCTTCAGTGAAGCGGAAGCTTCAGTGGATGTTTAAGTCACATGCTTCATGTACGTCATGATTTATTCGCTGAGGCTGTTTCCATTTAGTTTTTACTGATACATCTACTTTTCCACCTCAGCCACCTCAATATAACTATATTGGTTAGATATCCCATCATGCATTGTATACATTAGTTTTAGTGTGCTCATTCCATTGAATGTATTGATAGAAAGTATCAATATATACTGTACATATACAGTATATATATATATACATATATATGTGTGTGTGTATATATATATATATATACACACATATATATATCTGTGTGTGTGTGTGTGTGTGTGTGCAATGAACGCAAAAACTGTGTAAATGTAAAAACAAATTTAACATTTACACATTGCATGATGGGATATTTAACCAATATATTAATATTAGTTTATTACATAGCTTTTGACCATTCTTTTGAATTTCTGAATTGTAGCATACATTTTGAAATCATCCTCCAAGTCACCTCTTGTACTGAAATGCTCTATTTCTCTTTATTCTTCAAACTTTATTCATTTAAGATAGTATGTTCTCTTTATGTGTGTGTGTGTGTGTGTGTNNNTTTTTTTTTTTTTGTATTGCTTTATTTTTTCTCTTTCTTGGGTATTAGTGAAGTTTAAAACCTGAAAAAATAAATAAAAACTGACCTTTTAGGACCAAATCTTATTGAGGATTTAGTCAAAAGATATAATCTCAGCTTTAATTTGTGTCTGAAGTTTTTAAGAAGTCAGTGGGGCACACACAGACTGACTTCAGATCGGTCACATCAGATTGCAGATTTGTCCTTCGAGCGCTGCCAACAGCTCAGCTCACCTTTCCTAACCTTAGCCATTAGATGGGAGATTGCAAAATTGACCCCGCATCACACTCACGCTCTCCTGTATGGCGCTCATCAACTAGACGATCTGAATTCACAAAACAGCCCACTTTCACATCATTACTGCGCAGGCAATCATCATTCACTGTCGAGTGCTTTGATGGATTACAGATAGTTTAATTATGCATTGTTCTCATAAATAAAAGGCTGACAATGTCACGACATCCCCTCCCTGCTCCCTCTTTCTTTTCCTCCCCCAGATATAAAGGGAAAACCTATCGCTCCACCATCCGGATAGTCCGCCTCGCAGACCAGATCCCGGACTTCTGCCGTAAGGTGTGCGTGAAGCTGCAGTGCTGCCCGAACCTCTTCAGCCCCGTCCTCGTCACCGACAAGTGCCCGGAGAACTGCTCCGTTCAGACAAAAACCAAATACAGTGAGTCTCTGCAATTAAACGCATCACTTCCTACACCACAGCTATGAAGAGGGGGTTAGAGCTGCAGAGTGTATAATTGCCTCTGAAGATTTGTTTTGGGTGTATTGTTTTCCACATCTGCCGTGCGTCCACAGCCTATTACTATGGGAAGAAGAGGAAGCTGTCCAAGCCGATGGGGGGAGAGGAGGCGGCGGAGGGAGACCTGGCCAAGCCGACGCGCCGCAGGAAGAAGAGGAAAGCCATCTTTGTGCAGAAGAAAAGACGCTCGTCCGCTGTCGACTACACTCCTGCTGGCTCACCGCAGGTCAGACGACACTTCTTCCTCTTCTCTCTTCTTTCTTCCTCTCTTATATCGTGTTAACGGGCGTCCTGTCGGCTCCTGCTTACGCAACAGGCAGATACCGAGTGTGCGGTTATAATCGAGTGTAAAAATAGCAAATATCTCTACAAATGACGGAGGAAGGAGGAAGATTAATTTAGTTTACTCACTCGTAATTTACATCTTGGTCACACCAATTAAAGGCCCTGAATTTCTTATGTGTGTTTGGGTTTTATGTGTGATGTACAAAGAAAACATTTGATTTTAACAACTCTGTGATGATTTATTGTTTTTGGGTAGTTTTTAAATCAGGGTTCGTACAAAGCCTTGAAAGTGTTATGTTTTCAATGTTAGGAATATGCTCGAATATACTCCTTGAAATACGCTTGATTTTCAACATAATCTGGTGTTTCATCGACATAATCACTCATGTAAACCAAAAAACTTTTAATATTTGGAATGAAACGATCCCGTCGTCATATTTGTTTGTTGTCTCCTGGAATTTATAGTCACAATTTAGTTAGTATGTGATGATAAAGGCTTGAATTTTACTCTTAAAAAGCCTTATGAACCCTGTTATATGTTTTACTACTAAAATGTGGACTTTTTACTGATAAGACTGGTTGGTGGCTGGTTTTGGTCACCAATTATAAATAAATATAAATTATAAAGAAATACTAGGTGATTGATCATTATCGACGAATGAGTCTGAGAAAAAGTTTGTTCCCGCTCCTCTAATGAGAGGATTTTCTGTTTTTCTCTGTTTTAACTGATTTCAAACTAAATATTTTTGGGGTTTGAATGAAACAAGCCAATTGCAAGACGTCACCTTGGGCTGTGGGAAACTCTTTTTCTGACATTTCATAGACCCAACAATTAATCTAGAAAAGAATCAGCAGATTAATCGATCATGAAAAGAATCGTTAGTTGTATAGTTTTGTCTGAACAACAGTCAAACATGTTATAAAATGCAGCAAATCCTCACAATTGAGAAGCTGGAACTACATCATGTTTGTTTTTGTCTCGAAAAATTACTTTTAATCAATTTTAGTCAATCAAGTCTAGAGCTGCGGCAGCAACAGAGGTGGGGTTTGAATCTGAAACAAGTGTCAAATTAGCTCAATAAATCCGTATCAAATGTATTTAGGAGCAGCTTTCAGGAATTTTGAATAACAAGAGTTATCAATCATAAACTTAATATTTAAGAACTACATCTCACATATCAGTATTTCCAGGTATATATATTTGAATGTTTTGTACATTTGTCTTTGCTATAAAAACCAAGAAGATCCAATAAGAGACTCTAGCAGAGCTTAACCAGTCTGGGTACTTTACCAACTTGGAACCGGCAGTTGGAACCCAACCCTCGGTAACAAACGTATCTGACTCCTGTCTAAACTGTCCCTGATTCCTGCCCTGAGTGGAAACGTGAAGCTCCGAGGACAACATGAGTCATGTCTAACGTCACTTACTAGGAACTTCAGACTTATCTCACCTCTGTTTCGGCGCAGCTCAAATATCTGCTCCTGTGTGACGATGCTGAGGAGGTGGAGGGTGGTCGGGTTTGACCGTCATTTTGTCTGCTTGTCAAACATTTTCCAAAAAGATTTAGACAAAATATTGCCGGAACGTTATTCATTGGTTCAAGAAACACTTGATTAGTTTTTTAATCTAAACTGGCCAAAACATGGTGTGTTAGTAGGCGTTGTTTCTCACTAAAAAGGTGTCACTTCAAATTCTGTGTGTTTATCAACAGATGTAAGAAGATGCCAATGCCCATTTCCTGTTTAGATACAACTTCCTGTTTAATGATTCCTAAACAGAGTACAGTAGCAACAGGGCAGCTTTAATGCTGAATGGAAAATTTAAAAAAAAGATCTTCATGATTTAAAAATCTTAAATACTGAAAAGTGTCTAAATATGTGCATCTCCTCCACAGTGAACAACTGAGGTACATTAAACACCACAAAGAGTTTTAATAACGCTAAAAAGTGATTTCTGGAGCTACAACAAGTGAGCAAAACACAACAGGTGCACCTCACCTCTCTGACTCTTTCTTCCTCCTTCAGGACAGTGACGAGGGAGAGGAGGATGAAGACATGGCGTTGCAGTCGGGCAGTGAAGGCACCAGCTCGGAGCCACGCGAGGACCACACTGACGCCTCCTCAGCGGAGGTGGCCAGCAGCCGCCCTCGCCGGGCCGCGGCGCTGCGCCGGGCCTTCAGCGTGGGCAGCACGGCGGGCGGCCCGGAGGCCCCCGAGTGCCGCAGGAGGTCGACCCGTTCACTGTCGGCCCACAACCAGAACAACAAGTACCAGCCGCCCAAAGGACAAGACATGCAGGTGCAGACAGAGAGGCGGCTCCCTGGGGGAGGTTCAACCCTCACAGTGGTTAGTAACAAGCATGTGTCCTGTTTAGTGATACAATCAAATCAATGAATTGATTAGGTCATTGACAGCTCTGACACACATTTAAGCCATTTATCGTTTAAAAACTGTAACTTCTGACAGACAAGTGGTTTATTTTTGGCTCTTTTCTTCTTTTTTTCGTTATATGGAGCAAATTCTTAATCGATAATAACTGTTAGTTGCAGCCCTATTCAAAATGTCCTTGAACAAGACACATGAATTGAACTGACCATATTTTATTTTTTGTTTGCTATATTATACTATATCTGCCCAAACAACACATTTTAACCCTTTTCATACCAGAACTTTAAAGCTGCAGTTTTTTGTTTTTTTTAAACTGGACCCAGTTTGAATCAAACAACCAATCAGGGTTAGGTAGCACAAAACTAGCCAATCACAGCGACTCTGTACAAACAGAAATCGACGTGAGGCGATCAGCTAGAGAGAAGACGTATCGCTCTGGCAGCAGAGAGAGAGGCGGAACATTTTGCATTATGTATGTTCAAATTGCCTACTTCAGCTTTAAGTGTTTTATTTTGTTGATTTATTTTTTCCAGAGTTGTATTTAAGGATTTAATTCATTTTTAAGTGTGGTAACATCAGCAGCTCCTCACAACAAAGTGAAGCAGGTTACTTGAACACATTTGGCCGCATTAACTGTGTTCTTTGCAGGTGTGGTCGCAAAGTGAATGATAAAATGTGCACACCATTACTTATTGTTTATCGGTTGTATAATGAAGGCACAACACAGCCTGTACAGCGACATATTCAACTAGTGTCGTGGTGGTGCTACAACAAGGGAAGGATGAATCCAGCTTTAGACTGAATTAGTTGAGTGATTTAAATTTTAAAAAATTGGGCCGGTGTTTGTGATTCTGTAATTTACTGTGTGTGTGTGTCAGGTGGAGGAGGAGGAGGAGGGTCAGCTGGTTTTGGACAGAAATCCTCTGGAGTGGAGCGTAGACGAAGTTGTTCAGTTTATCAACTCTACTGACTGTGCGTCCCTGGCCAACATCTTCCAGGAGCAGGTACACACACACACACACACACACACACACACACACACACACACACACACACACACACACACACACACTTGTGAGGACACTTACCAACGTAATACATTCTTTAGCCCCTAACTCTGACCATCACAACTACAACCCTAACCAGACAAAATATCCTCACTTTCAAGTCCTTAACTCAACTTCTTCAACTTCTCTAAAAAACTTCTCTTTTTTTCCCCTCACTGTTTTCCACTTGCAACATATTGAGCCAATATTTGTACTTTGTTAAAGCTCAGATATCAGGAGGTCAGTCACCACCCTTGATATGGCCACGTGTTTGATTAGATATTTCTTCAGCGCATGACGTCAAATGAGCCTGTCAACATGCCAATCAAAATCCTCCCTCTCTCTTGATGGTTAGGGTTTATTATTTTCAAATCAATAACCTCTAACCTAATCTGGGTAAAAATTGGATTCAAAAAACATTTCCATCACATCTGTTGTTTTTTTTTGTTTTTTTTACTTATTTAGAGGCTAATTTGCATTTTGTTTCTCCTTTTATTCTCATTCCTACGCTGGACTAAATGGCAAGAAGACCTAAGAAAATAGCATCTTTTTGCAGCATGAATACAATATTTGGATGCGTGAGGACATAAAGAAAATATCTTTCTCTTAAAACAATGTGAATTTTTGGTACAAAGCAGTAAAAAACAAAAACAATGAGTCTTAATGGTGGTAAAATGCTGAGGTAAAAGTAAAGTAAAATGCACGCCAGGAGAAAAATATGAGTATAAAGGCTTCTTCTCTCTTTAAATATTTCTTTGTATCTTCTTCCTTTGCAGGACATCGACGGCCAGGCCCTGCTGTTGCTAACTCTGCCAACTGTACAGGAGTGTATGGACCTGAAGCTCGGTCCCGCCATCAAACTGTGTCACCAGATAGAGCGCGTCAAGTTTGCCTTTTACAGACAGTATGCCAACTGATCGAGGAGCAGCAACAGCGAGTCGCCCGCCACACGACTGAACCACCTGCACGACTGGGAAGTGTTGGATTAGGTGCCTCCTGGTGGAAACCTTTGGAAGTTTTGGCAATGTGGGAGTTTTTGCGGATTTCCAACTTGCAAGAAGAAGGGATATCTTTGGAAAGACACAAACTAAGTTACAACAGGAGAAGATGAAGGATTCATTTCTGGGATATAATGTGATGCAGTACCGACAAAAACGTCCTGACTGCCGACTCCGGCAGAACAAAACACATCGGAGTCGATCCGTGTGCTTTACTGATCTGTGAAGACGTTTTTTTGGAGAAGCTACAAACTCATTTCTAAAGACATTTTGTTTTTATTTCTTGCTTTTCATTTCCATTTGATTGTGATAGAGGAGCATTATAGCATTTAAGTTAAAAAAAATAATAATGATTGGCAATACAGAGTTTTCCCCTCTTTGTGTGACATGATTGGTTCTGAAAAATATATTTGAAAAGTATTTAACAAACCAAGAAGTAATATATTTGGAATATTTATTGCTATGTTGTAATTTATAAGGAGTAATCTATCTATTTGGATGTAGAGAAAATAATTCAACAGTTATATTATAATGTCAACATTAACTCCTTTTCCACTGAAGTTATTTCACAAACAGAAACCGGGATCTGCATTTACTTACATTCACACTTCAGTTTGTGTTTCTAGAGGTAAAAAAACGGTGTGTCACATGTTGTTTGGGAACATAACACCCTCTAAAATACTTTGAACCCAGCTGCGCTCACTTCTCATTGTTACAATCACATGAAACAATCATGTAAGCTATTTTGTGTCCATCTATGCAAATGTGTTGCAGATATTTTTGATAAGTAAGTAAATAAATTTCTATTGATTTTTACCCGTTTGTCATGAACTTTCTTTTACAACACGACCATTTGTCCTGTCAATAGTACGACTACCACCCACTGAATGCTTGTGACAGCATAATGTGTTATATTCACAACAGATGCAGTTGGAGGACGATACAATTCAATTCAATTGAGTTTTATTTATATAGTGCCATAAAGTTATCTCAGGGCACTTTTTCATATAGAGCAGGTCTAGACCGTACTCTCCGTATGCAAAAGTCCCTTAGAAATTTACCCAAATTAAGAAAGAAGTACTCAAATCCTTTACTGAAGTAAAAGTAGCAAAACCACGCTGCAAAAATACTCCATTAAAAGTATTAGCAGTACATTTAACTTATTTTTTTTTAAGTATCAAAAGTCAAAGTCATAATTGCTCCTTTAATGTTATATATGTTACATTATTGGAAGCATTTAATGTTTCTCCTGCTGTTAGATATAATGTATGTAATGAAGTAAAATCCCTCTGAAATGTAGTGGATTAGATGTAGAAATTAGCAGAAAATGAAAGTACTCAAAGTAAATGCCTTAAGTTACTTTCTGCCGCTGGGTAACATTTCTAACATTAACCAAACAACTGATTAAATACCATCAATGTCAATAAAAACAGAAATTGGACTACAAATTGTGAGGCAGATTTTTAGAATATTGATTGTCACAATAACCAATAAACTACCAGCTATGATAGGCCGACTGCACAGGACACACCCACCATCCTGAGTCCGTTTTAACACTGACACTGTGGAAACTGGTTAACAAGAAATGCACAGAGGTTTAAACAGATAATTATATAAAACCATGTATCCATTACAGTGTTCAATAACATCCCACCTCCAACCTGCTGTGTACTGTGTATTTACCCTGTCTCCTTAAAGTTCAGTGCACACAGCATAATGCTGCTTCATTATACACCCACTTACTCACTTAAATAATTAAATATTTTCACCTATTTTGCATCCCCTAAGGTTGCCGCAAATAAAATGATTGATAATTTACTCATGTTTAGTAAAAGTAGTACCAACGTAGTCATATTCTTGTTATTCAGTGGACAGAGACACTGAATGATGTTTTAAAATCACAGATAAATAACAGATAATACTCATCAATTCCTGACACTTCAGTCGAACACTTCAAACCCTTTCGGTGCTTCAACTTCAACTGACACTTCAACTGCTGTAAGTGCTCCGATTTGAAATGCCCACAACATCTCACATGCAAACAATGAACATTTTAAAGACGCGTTTGCTCCGACGACTTACAGCACAAACGAGCACACTTACATTTCGAGCTTTTTCTAGTTCATCCTGAACTCCCTGTTTACAAACTGCTTATAAACAGTAATTACCTTCAAGTGTTGCTAAACCTTTTTAAGTGAATAACCCTCCCAGTAGCAATAAAAACAGGTTTCTGTAGACGAGAGGGAACAGACACTCCCTCGTGCATGGTGAGATATAGGAAGTCAGACCTCACTGTGGTTAACAGAACAAAGTCACAGTTAAAGAGGAACCACACTTCTCTGTGCTGCTCTGTTGAAACAATATAACACTAACATTGTTAGTGCCGTTTATCTCCTTCATTTAGACATTAAAACTCAATAATTGATTACCTTTTAACTGATTATGAAGTAGTGTGAAAATTATAGCATACAGCATTGCATCAGAACATTGGAATTACTTAAGAAAAATGCATATAAAACATAAAACAGTGCTTTTACCAGTATTCATATTGTAATAAATGGTTGTTATTAGGTAATAACAACCAGGGGCTACTTCTGCAGTTGCCAGTGGGTACCTGGAAAGATTGTGGAGTAGCTTGAGAGCGCTTGAAAACCATGGATGTATTAAGAGTTCTTATAATACATCCATGGTGAAAACTAGTTGAGTTAGCAAGTGAGCAGAAAGGTCTAAACAGTCAGCTAAAAGAAATTGATAAATGGTTGAAAAAAGTTAGCTAAAACTTATTGAAGTTGAAATACTTAGCTAAACCTAAGTGGTTGAAATAGCTAAAAGTAGTGGATAAATTGTTTTGATAGATAGCTAAAGTAAGATAAATGGTTGAAATAGTTAGCTAAAAGTAATTGATGAAAATAGTTACAAGCTACAAGTGTACATGGTTGAAATAGCTAAAAGTAGTGGATGATATATTAGTAGCACGATTGCAAACTTGACCAAATAACCTAAACATTGACAGTTCAACTGTATGAAAAGAAATGCTGTGACAATATCCACTTTTATGTAATGAACAGTGTTAAATAACAACCATTTTAAAATCAATTCAAATGAACACATGATGACGGGGCGTTCAGACAAAAGAAGGTCGGCAACTGCAGTATATAACTCTGACTAATCACTGACTAATATATGGAGGTGGAACAAAGACCTAAGTCATAAAATCATTATGTTTTTGAAAGGCAAACAAATATAATTCTATTTCAATGTGATATGTGTATGTTAATATAGTAGAATGTCAAATAATGTAAATCATGGTTTATAAAATTACTTTTCTAAACCTATTCTGTGGTACAAAAAACCCCCCAAAACAAATAGCCTTGACAGACACTAATGTATTCCACAAAAACCAGACGGTGCAATTACACATGAAATGAGACACTGTTTTCAAAACAAAACAAAGCAAAATGCCACGGAGAGCAAAAATAGAAATTTAAGTGCATAAACAAAAGCTGCAATTTATCTCTTTTGCTTGAAATAAAATGTCCTTTCATACAAAGGGTATCAATGAGAGCTCTCAGAAAGCCATTCCCCTGTTTTCTCTACACACACACACACACACACACACACACACACACACACACACACACACACACACACGCGTCACTTTAAAAAAAAATCCCTCTCATAAAGTTACAATCCTTCATTCAGAAGCTACTTACAAGTATAAATAGAATTAGTCACGTTTATTTAAGCTTTATTTATACAGGGTAGGTTGACTGAGCAGCAGCTGCTTTTACAGCAACACCCTGTTAAATAAACAGAATAATAAAACCACAAACAGAAACTGAAAGATAAAAAAGCAAAGGTGGTTCAGTTAAAGCAGTTACAGGCAGGTATGAGGAAATCACCTGAAAGGACAGAGGGGTTTTATTTGTTTAGATTTTTAGGTGACACTACAGGTATATCCATGAGACCAGTGTGCTAACAGTGTAACCAGTCTTTCCTAAACCAGTTTGACCAAATGATCTTGACTCAAGGTCTACTTACTAGCTTTTTCAGGAGCTTTCATTGCCATTCATTGCCTGCATCAGCGGGAGGAGTTTCTCTAGTAGTAGCAATTCTGCTAGTGTGAGATGTGGTTGAAAGCTCTGGAAAAAGCTCGTAAGTAGACCTTTAGTCAACTATTTTTACACTCAATTTCCTAAATTGTAGTTTTGGTTTGTTGGGTTCCTGAAGCATCAGTAGAACTGGGAATCATTTGAAATGTATTGATACTGGTGCTGATACAAAATCTTTCTTTCATACCTTACACTTTCAGAAATGTAAAAAACGTTTTTTCCCCCCAAATCCTATTTTTCCATTTAACAAAAGGAATACAAAGTTATCAAATGCTGAAAGTTGTCTAAACACAAGCAGCCGTGCCAGACTTTTGCCTTAAAAAATAGTCTAAAATTGCCAAAATATTTGATTAAAATTAGTAACAGTTTGATCTACCTCAGAGAACCCTAACCTCCAAGTAAACAAGATGATGAATCTGAACAGATATTTGATGTCTGCTTTTGGTACTTACAGACACATTTTGGTCAATACCAAAATAGTATTGAGGTTTGATATCCACAGATAAGCATCAGCCAATCATTAGAGCGAGTTCAGTAGCAGCAAACATGTGATGGATTGGATTGTATCTCATTTTGGACAAAAGCTTCTCCCAAATGAATAAATGTAAATGTAACAAAGAAAAGACAGAAAATCAATTCATGCTGCTTTAAAGTTGCGAGGAGGTAAAACAATCCAGTATTTCACAACAAGAAAAGGCAAATATGGAGAATTTCCTGGAGCAGAAAGAAGTCTTTTACTTCTTTCCTGTCATGTTAATCATCTTGCAACCCATCAGATTTTTCTCTTGACCGCTTAAGAGGGTGCCAACCCCCATGTTCAGTAGGGATGCACCAACCCGCCACATCTGCATTGGCTGATATTTATATATATGCATACTTGCCTTATCAAGCGGATCAGGTATCGGCCAGATGTGAAGGATTCACATTAAATAGAGTTGCTTTGTTAATGTCATTATAATATATATAATACAATATAATAACATTTTAACATATATAGTAGCTTACATAAAAATGATCCCAATGAGTTTTATGCAGTGAGGTGCACAGATTTTATTTGGGGGGAAAATAGAGCGCTGGTATCGGATCGGGATCGAGTATCGGAGAGAAAAGGGCCTAATAAGTTCACCAATTGTCAATTATAATGATGAAATTTACAAGATCTGATTTAAACTTCAGACTGCTACACCTTCCTGACACCCGTGCTAATCGTTTCAGGAGTTATCTCGGGGCAAAAGTGATAAAAGAAAATGACATTGTGGTCGTGAGTGCGGCAGGCTCTAGTTTATCAAACAAACTGAAATGGAAAACAGTCATCAGCAAACATTAAAACTCTATATACGAGATGATAAGAGCCATTAGGGAAGGTGTTTATTGGCATAACAGTTCCTGGTGGCAAAATAAAAGAAATTACCCCCTATGTGTTGGTGATGATAGCTGTTTCATGTAGCAACATAATTGGAAGTAATGCTGTGTTAGTCATGCATGCAGCACATTGGCCTGATATGCTGATTCATTTGCACTGTTCCCTGTGTAACATCAGCCAATAGAAATTCATAAAGGCAGTGATTCACATTCAGAGTGTATTCAGCAGCGTGATGTCGTGCCTCACCAGCTCTCTGAATTAATTTAATAGCTTTCTCCCTCACACACAGACGCTTCCCCAACTCTGACACTTTGTATTGAGTCACTCTGAAAAGCTGCTACCTTATACTGTTGCCTGGCAACCACATATCAAAACGTCCGCTTTGCCTGATTTTTTTCCGCCCGCTGTATGTGAATAAGTCATGACAGCAGAGGAGTAAACAGACGTTTGATTTAAAGGGAAGCCCTGAATGAGAGCAGACGGTGACTTTATGTTTCATATTCAGATGTTTGTGGTTTGAATAGTTTCAGTTAAAGGTGGTGACAGATGTAACGGCTCAACAGTACTGACAGGAGATCAGATACCTTGTCAAGTCACGTTGTCAGAGTGACTGATCAAATCTCAGTCTTTGTCTTTGGTGAAGGAACAATCCATCAGTGAAAGACAGTCCTGCAGATATTAAGGATCCATCTTTGATTTTGAACCATTTTTCATATTCCTGTGAGACACTAGCCAATCAGAAAGCTTGACATAGTGTCCAAATATGTCCAATTTTCCAATATTTCCAACAGATTGTACTATGCAGTGGACATATATCAGGGTTTTCCCTACCATTATAACACTTAGACGCACCACCTAAGTGTGTTAGCCGAATGAAAAGGGAAAAAATACACTATGCTGAGAGATCTCTACCACGTTTTGTTGTCATTTAAGGTTGCGCTAGCTTCTCTGTCCTCTACAGTGTGTGTTTGACCGAGGACGGCGCTCAGCTCCTACACACACACACACACACACACACACACACAGCGGACACACAGCGGACAGCAGAGCAGAGAGGCCGCGGTGAAAAAAATAGTAGAAAAGCAATATTTCCACCTTCTTTGTCTGCAGTTGTTGCTTTACACAACCACAGCGTGCTTGTTAAGCTAATAGTGAACTGTTACAAACAACCTAAAATAAAAGCTGTCTAACTGTTTCTTAGTTTTCCACAAATCTTAAAGTTCCCCTCCACTCAAAAACATGTTTTTCTTGTTGTTCCTACAGTTGAATGAGAATGATGCACGTGCAGAGTTTGACATTAGAAGGATGGTTTCACATTCATCTGCTGAAGGGGGAAACTCTTTGTGTGCTCATTGAAGAAAAACCAACATCTTCAGGGGCGGGCCTACAATCATGATTTGTGACTTCACAAATAGTTTGGAAGCAGCCAATCCTGGCGCAGCAAAAGTGTGATGTGGAAACTTGAAGCCTCCAGTGCGCGCGCACACACACACACACACACCGAGAATGGACTTTACAGTGAAGCAGGAAACACGAGTTTCAGAAGTTCACTTTATATTTATAGATTCTGGATTTTTAATGAAGGAGAAGGAGCAGATGTCATATTAAAGATTTTAACAAGATAACTGAACTTTTTTTGTGGAAAAAAAACACATCAGATACAAATTAGTATTCAAAGTAGGGCATTTTATATACATGTTAAAACATGTCTGGAGGGGATTTTTAAAATTTGGCAAATTCTTGTAAACTTAGCTACTGGCTGAGGCGGCAGCCCCCCCGACATTTACCGACATTTTAGATTTCTTTCCAGTCAGATATTGAGTGTATTATAGTGGCTTTGCTGTTGCTGCTCTAGAAACAACATTTAGTTATGTTTCTAACTAAATCTTAACTCAAGGTGCACTAACTTTCTATTTCCAGAGATTTCACCCACATCTTATGATCTTCGTCAGTGGATGGAGTTTGCTCAGTCGTCACATGACCTAAGTATTGAAGTTCAGTCACTTGATTAACACATGGTTGTATATTGGGGGGTGGGGGGAGAGTTCATGATCTCTGTCTCTGTTCAAAGGTAAGAACTGACAACTGATCTATTTCCATCCGCTGAGGGACACGTAACAAACATAAAAGCTTTTTTTGTGGTTTTTCGTACATGTTCTGTTTATTTTTAACCTTTTAGAAGAGTAAGGACAGTCTCACTTGCATCCCTGTATGTGTTTATCTGATAGACATATACTTCTGGCTGATAGTTACTGATTCCTAATAGAGATTTATTGTAATTTGAATCTAAACTAACAAAAATCTCTCTTGAATCTGATCACAAACTACTAAATCATTCAGCCAAATGTTAGGTTGTGGTGTCAACACCAGACCTCTATGGAGGACATGTTGACTTTGTTTAGTTTGAGTACGTGGTATGTATGACACTGTTGTTTTTTCTTGACTGGAAAAATATTTATATCACACCCTCCTACTACATACCGAACCCACAGCTGAGTGGAACAAGGTCGTGCCCCACTCGCTCTCTGTGGGCTGGCAGAGTCACTCTGGGTAATGTAGGAAATAACAGACTGGATATGAAATACTGAGTGGTTGCACAAGAAAGTTCAATTGATTCCACTGTTAAAATCAATGCTTAGTCTTGATTTATATATATATACACTAGTAGTTTAATGTTTACCTTGTCTAGCTTGTTGTCCTTGTTTTTATCTGTATGTATGTCTATTTGTGTATGTACATTGAGTGCAACGGAAAACCCGAAGTCACATTCCTTGTATGTGTACACATACCTGGCCAATAAAGCGGATTCTGATTTTGTGCCTTTAAACTGTACTGTATCACTAATTGATAATATCTCAGTCTGCAGGAATCCACGAATGCTCTAGTAAAACTGCATTGACAGTACTTTTTCTTTTCTTTTGCAATAGCAGAGCTGCCATGGGGTCATTATCCTGGAGCGGCTCAGTGAGGAGCTTCAAGGACTCTGCTGTGGGTGAGTCTGAGAGGAAAAAGGTGGGAGGCAGAGGAGAGGAGGAGTGCACCGGAGGGCGAGTGAGGGGGAGGAGAAGCAAGCGAGCTGAGGTCTGGTGGTTGGAAAGGAGAACGAGACAGAAAATGTTTACTGATACACAAGTTTGTAGATGAAGACTGTGAAGTTCATGATGTCCTTTTATTATGTTAGATCTGACTTGATGCAATAGTTACCAAAACATACTAATAGAACTTAATCCATTAGACTTTATGACTTCTCTGATATTTTTATTTAACATAGGAATCTTTTCTGGAATATGAGGGTGTAAATATATTAATCTGCTATTTTAACCAGAGAGTTTGTAAGAGATGAGGTGATAAAACTCCGCCTGAATGATTACTGCCACATGTGAGTCCTGAAAAAGCTTACAGTATTTGATAAATGCGCCTGTAAAAATAGTGTTTTACAATTTTAGTGTTAAGTTTTGTTCTTTTTATCGCCCATATACACTTTTATTTTATCTGAATTTAATCTGGCTGCTAATTTGTGCTCATGCAATTGTGTTTTATTTTTATTTTCTGTGAAATGAAAAGCTCCAAAACTCAATAATCGTATCTATAGCTGACACTCTGGAGCCCCCGACTGCATCACAGTGTCCAAGAATGTGTGTGCTGAAGACCATGTGATATGTCCAGAAGCTCCAGAGCAAGCAGACCCAAAGCGGCAAAAACAAAGCCTTCGTTGGTTTTATGGGACAGTTTCAGATCAAGAGTTCGCTTGCTCGCTTGCTTGCTGTGGAGCTTTCGTCCGTATCCCATGGTCTTCAAAGCCCCTTGCAGACAAGCACCCCTTCATGTTAATCTGATCGCAGTTTAACATGTTGGTCTCACGTCTGAGTAAGCGGCCGAGTTACTTTGTGGGAAAATAACTTATGAAAGTCACACTGGCACATCAAAGGAGAGACAATCTGCATTTTCAGTCCGAAACCATACAATCCAAATCCAATGATCTTATCAATCCACAAACCTACCATAATCAATCATCATTAGAGTTGCAAATCATGAAAAAAGGTCAAAACAAATTCCCACACATCAATATTCATAATCAAATCTTTTACAAACCTGTGTTGAGGACAGAGAAAACACAATTTACACTCAACACCCCGAGTGTGTGACAGGACACAGCTAGATGAAAGTAATTTCAGTGTGTGTATGTGTGTGTAGGTGTGTGTGTGTGTGTGTGTGTGTGTGTGTGTGTGTATATAGGTATGAGTGGATGTGGGGGAAGGCGAGGTGTATGGTTAACCATAGACTGAGCTCTCTGTCTCTTTCTCACACACACACACACACACACACACACACACACACACACACACACAGTCTTTAAAGGCCCGACAGAGAGAGAGAGAACAATCAGATGTGATGAAGACGAGGCTCGATCTGTCAGCTCACCACTGAACTACTTCAGACTGTTCCCTAAACCCTTAAAGCAGATATCCACCCTCTCTTAAAAAAATAAAAAAAAATAAAAAACACTGTTAGATCTAACCAGCGTTTCAGCACTCGCAGCCTCTCACGAGTTGTCTTTTGATGCGGTGTTGCAATGTTCTTTTCTGCTGTAGCCAGTTTCTCTCGACCTGCCTTGTTTGTCTACGGTATGACTCGGTGCCTTTTTAGCACAAGACAGAAAATGTGCGAACGTGTTGCAGCAATTTAGAAGTGTGATCAGACAAAGAGGCAGCAACAGCAGAGCAAGTTTGTTTCAGATGAGAAAAAGTCACTCATGTCTTAATGTTAAGGACAAACAGAATGATTATTGTGCTGATGGTATAGTGTCGTATCTATCATTTCAACTAATCAGACCAAGCTGAAGTGAGTCTGAGGTGAATATGAAACTACGTATATACTGTGTGAAGTTTAAAGATCACGAAGTGGCTTTTAATTCCTATGAAGGATATTTGAAACATGTTTGATATTTCCATTGAAACTTGGAAAGTCTGTGTCACAAATATGTAAATAATAGTCGTGGAAACAGAACCATTTGCTTCTAGTAGAGAGCACAAATATAAAAACAGTCCAAATAAAGAAAATAACTTGAATAAATACATAAAATATAAACATAATGCCTGTTTGAGGGCCCCCTAGTGACAATGGGTCCTCAGTTTACATTATGCTAGTGAGAATGCATGTTTCCATCCACTTGCTTTTATGTGCATTTACAATTTGTGCATTAAAAAACGCCATAAATGACCAAAAAAAAGCACAAATATTGCAAACCCCCCCCCCAAAAAAGTTTTACTTAAGGTGGAAAAGCTGTCATATAAAAACAGAAAGAAGAGAAAATACAACTTCTTACAGGCCTCCACTCTACCAGAAAGCCCCACAAAATAAAGAAGAAGAAGAAGAAGAGCTGAGTTGCAGGGGGAGTTACTGTGTTTGATTAATTATGTAAAATTCACGTCCCCTTAAACATAACTATATAAATGTAGTTGATGGAAACATACAATGATTTACATTTTATTTGGCGGAAATTTCAGAAATTAGCTTAAAACTTGCAAAACAATTTAACGACCTCCCGTGGGCGTCCCCGAACTGGCCGCGGAAGGTCGTTTGCATAATCCTGTTTAAACTGATCTAAAATAAAAACCGAAATTGCTACAGCATTCATTCTTTTTGCAGCTGAAAGATAAGACTTCTGTCCTTCGCATCATCTCATTGTACGCTCGTGTCGCAAGTTGATGGCGTCCATTACGCTACGTTACGTGCGGTGCAAAACGTGGTGATGATGCGAGGTGGCGCGGTTTTAATTCATCAGTCACTATCGTTTATTGACTTACATGACCTTTTAGCTTAGGTTGTACAGATTTTGGGGATATGAAGCATTTGAGACACTCCAGGAAATGACATCACAATAAGCAAAAATACCAATGTAGGCACTGGCTGGACCTTTTCAAAGGGTTAATGGAAAATAACTAGCGTTTGTGCACAAAGATCATTCTTGATCTTTGTGCACAGACTAGTATATGTAACAAAATAAACAAGGCTTAAAGGTCCAGATACTTGCATCTTACGGAGCTGGCTCAGGTGTAAACATGTGACTTAACCTCTTTAATCCTCTTCCCACTGTCCCAATAGTGGGCCAGTCAGTACAAACTCATGCTGTGCAGCCAAACACTGTTCAAGCCCACAGAACTTCCAACATACCAAATATGTCAAGTTAAATATTTGGATATAAATGTGTATAAAATGATGCAAGAGATACCTAGAATATATTTCCTTTTGATGGAAGTCATAAAAAACCTGGGAGTCTTGGAAGCAGCTGATTCTGTCAGACAGTGATATATGATGTGACGTTTTGAACCTTAAAAATACTCAGTGGTAAAAATATAAGGAAACTGGATGCTAAGGGATCAAGTGTAGGACTTTTTACATTTTTTAACCATATTTATTTTATTTTAATTTATCGCTATTGAGCTAAATATGTGTATATGTTTTTTTGGGCACTACTTTGGGATTCTAACTTTCAGGTTGGTGAAAGTCAGTTGGTGTGTGTGTGTGTGTGTGATGTCTAGTCTTTATTACAGTTTAGGGTACAAGTCTGTTCTCGCCGTTTCATTAAACAGGAATCCCTCACTGTTTTCTACTGAAGGACAGACAGTAAAACCTCACATTTACTGCTGTTTTACAGCAGACTGTGAACAAAATGCATAATTCAGTAGCTGCAATGGAAATCTCTCCTTGTGATCCTCCACATTTGGCCTGTATCCACAGGAATATAAAAAAAAAACACACACACACACCAACAAATAAAAAAGAGAAATGGTCCCAGAAATTCACTGTGCATCTCCAGCAGCAGCATTTTTAAACACTCTGCTCTGCACAGCTAATTTTCCAAGAAGTCCAAACTTCTCCACATTCCTATCCTTTGGGAATAATCTGTCTTTATTTCTAATGAATTGCACCGAGAGATGCATGTATCGCCTACATCAACAGATCGCAATCTGAATCCAGCAAGGCATGTCTCATAAATTATGTGCTCCCCGAGCTTTTGATAAGCTAATAGACATCTGAGTGGAGGCAAATTGATGCCGTGCTCATGTGATTCAGACAGAGAGACACGATCCACTATTGATTAATGTTTAGCGGGGGCTGAACGGTGGCCTATCTTGAACATCACACCTCTGTTTATACGACAGAGCACTTTCCTCTCTATTGTTCATTATTCATTAGTCATCTGGACTGCCTGTGGGACTCCCTCCCATCTGCTGCGGCTCCATTTCCATATGCCTGGCTCGACCAAGCGAGGCATACATCTGATATGTGGAGAGAGAGAGAGTGAGAGAGGCAAGTGCAGAGAAGGTATAAATTCATCTCTTTTTGCTGCCTTCATCTCTCTTTCAAAAGGTAATGCATTGGTTGATGCTATCACTGGGGGAATTGATGAAATGATAAAACTGGAAATAAATTGCTGCTTTGAACAGAGACAGCAGAGGACTGGGAGACAACAGGACTGGTGTGGGAAGAAAGAAGTGTGTCTGAGTGCTGCGGGTGGGTGGCAGGGGAGGGAATTTAAAAAGAAAGAAAAGGAAATGTATAATTAGGAGTTGGCCAAGCAGTCTGCCTACATGGAAATTCACATTGAATAATCTGACACAGGAAATGCTAAAAAAAGATTCACAGAAGTTCTCTCACTTTGCAATTTCATTGTTGTTTTTATTACTTTGTAGGTAAAAACTTTATTAAGACAAAATGGAACGACTACTACTTTGTGCTTATTTTCAGGAACTGTAAATTTAATATATTCATGCAAAAAAAATAGGAGTAATTAAGTTTCAGTGTTCCTGCAGAGTTTGATACTTTGCACCAGAGCTTCTCAACATGGAGCTGCTGGATATGTAGACAGAGCTGTGACTCGAGTGTTTGATATAATTTGTGATAGAAAATAGATTTAATTTTCTCCCTCCACGCTCTGTAAAATGGACGGTAAAAGTGAAGCTTTCTCTTAATTAATGTTAAGTTCCCTCCAAGACGTGAGATCATTCATTCCTTTCCAACATGGATAGTGAAAGGAGAACTGCACTTGAATCCCTTAAAAAGAGACGTTTTCAGCTTCTCGTTCTTGTCCAGATCGCGCATGTTTTCTCTTGTGGGAGGGAGCTATCTGGTTATAAATTCTGTCACAGAGGACGGCAAAAAAGTTAAAATATTTTAACTTTGGACAGCAATGCCATCTACCGTTGCCGGTTTGTCGTCTGCCTGATTCCATGTGAATGCAGCAATAGTCAGATTCACATGACAGCTTCCTGAGAGCCCACCTTTTTTTAGGTGGAAATTTGAGACATAAAAACATGGTAGAAAACCATATTAAATGCTAACTTAGAACATGGGACAGTGAACTCTATAGAAACCCTGACAGGATTATAATAACCTGGGCTGACTTGTTGTCTGCCTAAAGAAACTTTTTTGGTCATGTTTCCAAGGTTGCATGCCGGGAAAACGATCATCTTAATCCACTTTGTATCGACTTTGTAATGACAGCTAATAACAAGTGAATGACGCCGCAACAGAGGAACATTTATTTTGGTGGTGCACATTTTCACAGCAGGTGTCAAAAAAACAAAAAACAAAAAAAAACATTTTAGGAGAACAGAGAGCAGTTCAGACTGCGCCAGAGGGACTCTAGAGGGACTCGGTAGGCTGAAATAATAGAGGGGACATCGTAGCTCTTACTCCTGATGGTTGGCAATGTATTTGTTTGTGGATTTGTTTATTTTTAGGGGAGAGAGGACATTACTCATTGTTAATGTGCTGGAGTTCGCTCAACAGCTGATTTGCTTTCTCTGTTTTCAAGCAACATTGCCTGTATTTGTATTTGTATCAGTGGTTTGGTAAAGGAGGGGAAATGATTGGGTTGTTAAGATGTAGAAATGCAAAATCTCACCTACTGTAAGGCCTCCAAAAAATAACATGTAATAACATGTGCACACTTGGGTGAAAGTGCTTTGACATTTCTAACAGGAATTGACTCCAAGTTAAGGTTTTTCCTTTGCCTTCCAGTGTAATATTGATCTGTATGATTCATACAGTATGTAATCAATCAAACTGCCTCATATCCATCTTATCAGAGGCGGATGACACTGACTGACACGATACCAGATTTTTAATCAAAAACCAACTTGATCCCAGATATTGTCGTCACCTTCATTGAGTTGAGGTTCTGAATCTCACCTCCTTCTTTTTCCATACAGTAAGAAGTGAAATTAGCGACACCAAAATTGAAAAATACTCCCATTATAATAAAAAAAATAAAAACTGCTGTCAGTAAAATTATACACAAGAATGTCATAAAGTCATAATTTATATGTTGATATACACCTGGTATGTGTTAATGCATCAATAAGGGAATTAAAATCCACAAAATTGGACATTTTTATACCAGTTTGGGGATTTTTTCACATATTCCTCTACATGTACAAGTTGAAATAATCCTCTGAAACGCTTTAGATAATGTCTAAAATGCATCGTGTCATCGAGCTAAAAACAAGGATGTTTTTCAGAGTTGCTTGAAAAGGTGACAAATAGAAGAGATTTAGATTTTCACCCGACAACAGACATATTTTATGAGCTTATCCAACTTTGTAAATAAAATCTTTAAATGCAAAATAAGCAGTAACTACAGCAGTCACATACTTTTAGCTGAGTAAAAAATATTGGTTTAGTAATTCTCTCCAAAAAGTAACAAAAAGTATACCTTAAAGTCTCCGAAAATGAAAATACTTGAGTAAAGTACAGTACCTAAACCTGTTCTGAGTAAATGTACTTAGTTACTTTTCACCTCTGGACCTCAACAATCACCAAACCAACACAAAGTCACAGTTTGACCTCAATTCACGCGAAAAAATGTCTGACGTGGACCCATCAGCCACCTCAGCGCTCTGTAAAGAAAGTGAGTGGATCGTCAGAGATGGTAATGTCACAGTGAACTGCACCATAGAGGGGGCTTAGCGCTCTGTGTGTGTGTGCATATACAGTACGTGTGTGTGCTCGGCTGTCAGTAACGTGAGACCAGGCCTGTGTTGATGGTCGGGGGGTCCGTCTCTGGAAGGTCGATGAAACACAGCCCTCCTCTTCCTCACTGCGTCAGGGAAATTCAAAACCTCGCTGCAGTCACAGACGACACATTAGCACACGTAACAAACCGAGACTGGACCGATATATCGGACTGATCCAGGACTTTTATCCAGTATCAGATATCAGATCGTCAGTGTCATCAACTTCTGATATGACGCAAGTTTATTTAACAAAACTGCAGAAAAATAGTTCTACTACTTCCACCACTGCATGCAGAGATGAGTATGTTGCCTATAATAAAAAGTTATTTATGTATCTATACATTTTGACTTCTGTTGCTCACACATCCTCGTTCTTCTTTCTCCCACCAGTTGTCCTCTTGAATTTTATCATATTAAACTCCACACACAGTGAAGACTGACCAGATGCTTAATGCAAGGCATCTGCAATGATCACGCTCCATTTGTGAGCACACGGTATGTGCACTCGATGCGCGCGTCTTTGTGGTCATAAACTGGCCTGTTCTTCACCTGACAAAATTCTAATTAACTAATAATTTTTTTTTTTTTACCCATTTGGGCTGATTTCACTTCACCTGCGTTTAAATGTTGCGGTTCTTCTTTCCTCTTAAATAGCTGACTCATTTCCTGTTGTGTCTCGATTCTGTATCATCAACTGCTGCATAGCCATGTCTCGGTTTAGTTATGCATCAGCTCTTTGCACCGCAAGTGTATGCAACGGTGTGTGTGTGTGTCGTAATCAGGTAGAAGGTGTGTGTGTGTGTGTTTCCTTTTTAGTTTCATTTGTAGTTTTATTACAGTAAAAGCACTCAGTGGCCGGCTTATCATAATCCATGTGCCGGTATGTAATGTGAATGTGAAGAGAAGACGGGGGGTCGTGTGTGTAAAAGATGGCTGGGTGGAGGAGGAGGAGGAGGAGGAAGAGGATGGAGGGGGGTCCTCTGGATTGGTGCAGCATCTGGTTGGCTGCTGGGCTGGTTTCCATGGCAACGTGTGTTAAAAAAAAAAGTACAGGCTCCGTCCTTCAGTCCCGTATTGATGCGCCGTACAAAAGAATAACGTTTTACAATTACATGCCCTCCACTCTCTCGGTCTCTTTCTCTGTCTGTCATTAATCCTTCTCTTAACTCAAACTGAGAGTGATTCATCTGAACTGCTGCTTTTTAAAAAAAACAAAAACATCTAACTGAAAATGGGAGATATTAAAAAATATGAGTTTTATTAATAGACAATAAGCAGACTCTCACCATCAGTCTAAAATCAAGAAAAAGAAGATTTTTTTCGACTTATCTCCTCATCCAAATTTATATTCTGCAGAGAAAGGGTAACTGATTAGAAAGAAGGAAAAAAAAGTGCCTTTGCTGGATTTGCTGATGTTCATATTCAGCTCTTGCAGGAGGATTAATTTAGTGCAATGCATGGGGAAATCCACCAAAGGACTCTTGTGGTCCTGCCCACGAAAATAGTTCGGTATGTCTGAAAAACCACCTACAGAGGGACTCTACAAGGAAGTGATATCAAGTCACCCTCAGACCTGCAGCAACAGTAATATGATCTCTGCTGGCAAAGACAGAGTTTGATGATTTGTGTTGAAATCACTGATATTATTCAGACTAACTGACCCTGGGACAGGTCGTGCTTTAAAAACTTCATACTGCACAGACGAGCTTTATTCAAAATCACACAATTTGAATTTCCATTCTAGCAGGAAACTCACCTTTTACAAAGACACTACATATGAAAGTCAAAAAATATGTAGAAAATGATGCAAAAGACATTTAAAGTGTAATCAAATCAGGAGCGTATCTATGTTAGGTGGTGGAGGAAGCCCTGAAAGACTACAGTGTGTGATGCTGATTGTGAATGTACTTAGTTGAAAGTTTGGGGTTAAAAGATTAGGGTACAAATAAATGTCTGGGTTAAAATTTATTACATATATTGAGGTTTTCTAACATCAAATCTGTTTTGCAGGATCGCAATTGCTGTTGTGTACAATTAACTGGTAGCAGACTGAATGCAAAAGGTTTTTCTTTTTTAAGTGCTAGATAGAATAAAGATTTAAAGGCAGTTAAAAAGGATGAACACAATGTTGTGAAGACTGTCGGCCTTGAGCGACCTCTGCACTACATGCAGCAGGTTGGCTTTGGCAGGAAATCTGATGGATTGCTTCACATTACAGAGGAGAGAAAAAAGGGGGTGCTGATCTTTTGCAAACTGCAGATTTTTTGGTCTAAGTTAAAAGGATTTAAAGATTTAAAAACATCACTTTTAACAGATTGTCCTTGACAAAATGGCAAGAAAGAAGGAGGAGGGACAGAAACCAACTGGATTCATGGGAAATGTGTTCTTAATTTTGAGAGACTAATGTGTTTTTTGGGAAGTTTTTTTTTCCTGTTTGGGGAAACCACATTATATTCATTTTTATAACTATTTTGTATTAGCAATATACAGTTTGAGGGATACGTAATGCTCCCAGCACATTTCTTTAACATTCGAGACAGAGCATTCATCATGTGCAGTAAATATCTGCAATACATTCAGTGCCATTCAGATGGTTATTCTTATAATCCTGCAAACGGCTAAAACCACTAACAAAAAAAACCAAACCATTATTTAAGATATGTTCAAAAAAATATTTAAATCCCAAAAGACGTTTCTTTCAGCTCATAGTTGAGGTTTTGAAATTCAAAGCAGTTTCAAAACATCTAGTACATGACGGGCTACAAGCCAAGGATAACATTTGGCTGTTTGAGGGACTACTGTTCTGTTCCACACAGGGAAATACAGCTCCCATGAAACACTGCTGCAAGCCCATTGGTACAGTACAGTAGAGGACAATATAGGACAGTAAAGACAGCATAGGACAGTACAAGACAATAAAGGACAGTGCAGGTTAGTATGGTACAGTAGAGGGCATTAAAAGGACAGCAAATAGCAGTAAAGGACAGTAAAGGAAAGTACAAGACGGTACAGAACGGTAGAGGACAATATATGACAGTACAGGATGTGAATAAACAGGACAGTAGAATATAGTAGAATACAGTACATACAGTAAGTGCAGCACAGTATATGGCAGTACAGACAGTAGAGTATAGTGCAGTACAGTAGAAGACAGTAAAGGACAGTACAGTAGAGCACTCCCAGCCTGTTTGCATTGTGACCCTTTATAACAAAGCAATGCCCACTGTACTTGAGACTCCTTGTCATGTGATGTTCCCCTCTCTGATTGGTTCATTTTAGGTTACATTTTAGAGGCCTAAAGAGATAAAACTCTCACAAGAAAATAAACAAAAATTAGAGAAAGGTTTAAAAATAAATGTTGTTTTTCTTATTTGCTATTTTAGCCTATCACCTCTCCCCCTCAGAAAAAAATGTCAGAAAGAATAAACAATTTTGTAGCAGAAATGTTTTGTTTTTTTCTTTTCTTTGCTATATTGTTAAATAAAAAACCCTGAGATTTATCTTGCGGCCCCTTGGGGGGGCACCGACCCACAGGTTGGAAACCACTGTAGTAGAGGACAGTACAGTTAAGGACAGTAGAGAACAGTACAGACAGTACAGGACAGTGCCGTAAAAAGCCCTATACAATACAATGAAGCACAGTACAGGAAGATGCAGTATTGTAGAGGACAGCATTGGACAGCAAAGGTCAGTACAATAAAAGTAAAGTAAAATATACTGAAATACAATAAAAGAATTTTACATGACAGTAGAAGACAGTAAAGGACGTTACAGGAGAGTAGAAGACAGTAAAGGACTTCCAATACAATAGAAGACAGTAAATGACTTTAGAAGACAGTTAAGTAAAAGACAGTAAAGCACATTAAAAGGACAGTAGAAGACAGTATAGGGCTTCAGAAGACAGTTCAGTACAGTAAAAGACAGTAAAGAACACTAAAAGGACAGTAGAAGACAGTTCAGTACAGTAAAAGACAGTACAGGACAGTAGAAGATAGTAAAGAACTTCAGTAATTCCTTCTGCGAGCGTATGTGCAGGACTGAACAACTGCACTCACTGGAAAAAACACTGAAAGTTGCTAAACACTCAGCAGTGATAGGAAGAGGAAGTGTGACCTCACAAACGCACAAAGGCTTTCTTGTCCTGCTGTGCATTGCAAATTAAAAAAAATGAAAAAATGAAATGAAGCACCATTACTTAGTGTGTGACGATGAGATGATGGATGTGACGTCCAGGCAATAAATTTAAAAAGAGGCGTGTGGGTGAACGTGGTTGGCAGCCAGGCATCTGCTGCTGTGTTATCTGCACTTGGACTGCTCTGTCTGTCTCTGCACAGGGCGGATGGATGGATGGATGGATGGATGGATGGATGGATGGATGGATGGATGGATGGATGGATTAAAGGATAGATGGATGGATGGAAAACATCTGGGCCTTTAATCATGCTCAAGATAATGGTCACAGATTGGCGATGAGTCATATTATAAACATAAATGAAATACACATTTCTTTTGTTTGTAACTGCATGGAACATTTTGATCTTGATCAGGTCAACTTATTACTTTTCCCCCCAGGTATTAACCCTCATTACCTTCCCCAAAATAATCCACCTTAATGTATTTTGCCTGCATGTTGCAAACCTAAAAACCATTACATGAACACTGGCACCTCCTGGTGGACAAAATACAAAATATTATCTATTATTTATTGAACAATTTGGTCATCTTTCTTTTCACTGCAAGTTAAGTAATTTCATTCTAAAATCTTATGTACCTGAAATAAGATGCCAGTGTGACTGAGCTCATTTCACCGGTTTTTAATTCAAATTAAGCATTTTTTTTTTTTTTCTTGATACTAGTGCAGAAATCTGTTGTTTGTTTTCTTGTTCTGAGATGCTAAACCTCATTTCTCGTGCAGGGGGTATTGCATTAGGTTTAAAAATAAATGTAAAAAATAAGCTTTAAAAACACAATATAAGACTAAAACACATTTTTCAGTAGTTTGGCACACGTGTGTTTACATGTCAGTTCAAAACATTATAGAGGGCAGATATAGGAATCTAAAGACCTTGATGGTGCCCATAATTTGCATTACTAACAGGGGTTAAACATGCACAACAAAATAATATCACTCAATATATAAACGCACTGCAATAAAAAGACCTTGTTGAAGCTTATAATGTTACATTTCTGCTGAGGGAAGTCATTTTTGAGGCTGCACATTGTCAAATTGCTATTTGATGAGTCAAATGTGTGCGTCTTCTTGGGGGGAAAAAAAGGCACATTTTCTCTAAAAATTTAATTTAAAAGTACAATAATATGTCATGTATGACTCAGCAGGGGACATTACCCCTGTCAACTTTCCACTGAACACCAAGTTCATCTTTAAATGTGACCAAAACTGACGTATGACAGAGCATCCAAAAGCAGAACAGATCAGTTTTTATTGCTGTTAGATAGTGAGGTGGTCAAATGTAACTGTCCTGCGGTTAATAATAATAATAATAATAATAATAATAATACATTAACATTTCTTATTAATTTGAGGTTTCTTCGCTTGTCAACACACCTGGTAACTTATTAACCATTCACGATGAATTCGGCATTATACAATTTATTTTATTTACTTATTTTCATTTCCACTTTTTTGAAATTGTATTTATTTATTTTTCATTGGTTATCACTGTCTTCCTCTTTTTATTTTTTTATTATTATAATTATTTTTTTCTCTGTAATGTGTTGTTGTTGGGTGGAGTGGAAGGGTGGGTGGGGAAAGAAAGTATGAAAAATGGCGACATTTCACTCACTGAATGTGTCTGTAATTTCTTCTTCTTTGTCTGGTTGTTTCACAAAGAAGTTTCACTTTATAGTGGGTGGATATATCAGTGTTGCGTTCAGTGTCTCCTCGGAAGTTGCAACTGCTCAATTAAAGATTTGCCACTGCACAAAAAACCTCGACACTAAAAAAGGTAATTTAAGGTCTGTTTTTATCTATTTTAGGCATCGAATGGCACAGAGCTGCAGCAGAAGCAGGGATTAGGCTTAGAAAATTTGCAACATGTTTGTACCTAAATGTATGATCTACTTCATTTAATAAGCTACACAATTTTAATGTTCTCTGCCTCCTTAAATGTGTCTCATCTAGCTTGGATGCCATGAAAACAAACAAACAAACCTCTTCCTCTGTTACTTACTGGATAACACTATGATTGTTGCAGGCTTTCCAACAACTTATAATATTCCCGACAGTCAGTGAACGCCTCGTGATTTCACAGTTAAATGCACCGTCTCTGCTGCCTTCGGTCTGTCAGAGAAAATGTTCGGATGGAGAGCAGCTTCTGTCTGCCAACACTAAACTTCAGTTACAGGTTAGTAACACTGTTTTCAACGTTTTACCAAAGTTTTAACTATTTTTAACTAAACTATTCCTGCTTTTTACCGCATTAATGGTCTTCTGAGTTTGTGTGTTGTACAATATAGCAAACATTTAACATCTTTCGCTCTGTAACAAGCAAATGAACAACAACAAAATTAGCAGCATTTGTCTTTGACATTTAGCCTTTGGTGTATGGTTGCTATTTTAGTGCTCTCTTTTGTTTTTTTAGTTTTGAAACTTGCTTGTTATTTGGCTTGTTGGCTAAATTTAGAAACACAAGTCAGGACTGGGAGGGTTATATATATATATATTCTTTTTATTATGTACTACAGTACCTTTGAATGAGTATCTACTGCAGGGACACTTGGAGTATCACTTATTTTATATTCAGATCCTATATTTAAGTAAAGATAGCAATACCACAATGTGAAAATTCTCCATTATATGTAAATGTCCTGCATTCAAAGGAGGTATTGTTGGCTAAATGTACTTAAAGTATCAAAAAGTAAAAGTTATTATGCTGCAGAATGACCCCTGTCAATGTTATATTGTTATGTATATTACTTGATTATTATTAATTGTGCTTTATATGTACAGTAATTTGAACTATTATTATCTATAATAAGGCATTATATATAAACAGGTTATATGTTTTCTGTGTGTGAAATCTGCAAAGTAACTAGTAACTATATCTGTTAAATAAATGTAGTGGAGTAAAAAGTGAAGCAGAAGTATAAGGTGGAATAAACTGGACAATAAGACATTATATCTTATAAACTGATCATGTGTTTTGTGTGTCTGCAAAGTAACTATAGCTGTAAGATAAATGTAGTGGAGTGAAAAGTGTTTCCCTCTTGAATGTTGTAAAATAAGAAGGATAACGTAAAATACAAGTACTTCAGAGTTGCGCTTAGGTACAGTACTTGAGTAAATATACTTTCTCACACTGCACAGCAGCCTGTTTAAGTCACTTTGCAACACCTGCAGTTACAGAAACAATTAGATCTAGACACATTTGCATCTTTTGGAGGGATAAGACTGCAGTCACAGAATAATATTTGTCATTAAAAGGCCTCTTTTCACTGTAATTTGATGCAGTGTTAACTAATACTTTTACTAGCAAGAGAGTTCATTGATGTAAGCTGTTGAGGGTCACATCCTTTGTGTACGTGTCATCTTTGAATGAGTGACCACTTCAGGGTGGCTCTTGTCAAAGCGGCAGCTATAGTCGAAGGCTTCTGTAACACACATTGACCTCCTGTCAATAACAACAAAGATCGCCGCTGCCCCCCCCGCTTGCTTGGCTACTTCAAAAAAGCTTTGGTACACACACAAACACACACACACACACACACACACACACACACACACACACACAGTGCTTTGATGGTGCTCGGTACAGAGGGTCAGGTGGGAGGCTCTTTTGACTTTGCCCTGCCTCATGAAAGGTCTGAAAGGTCTCTGGCGTTGGCACACTGGTGCTTGACCTTCCCTGTGTCTCCATGTGTGTGTTTGAGGACAGGTGGGGGTGGCATTTGAGTGCCCATGGGTGGGTTGCAGTAAAGTGAATCCACCCGCCTCAGATGGCGCCCTGATGCCTGCACACATAAGAGTGTGTGCTCAGAGACGACGCAATACAGTAAAGTCTATGTTTATTCTCTCTGTTGGCTGCACTGAAAAAGCAGAGAGCAAGAGCAGAGATTTGACAGCTCCTGCTGGCCTCAAAATTAAATAACCAAGATTAGCTCAGTAGAATGAGACATTAGAATAAACACAAAAGCCTGTCTTTATGTCCTTATGTGTGGAAAAGCAAATTAGACTTAATCAGTAGCTGATTTACAAGCATTCGAGCTGCTGTTTAGAACCAAAAGGTTTTAGAGTATGAAGATCAGCAGCTAGTTTTAACAATGACCCCTGTGTTGGTCCTGTCTAAATCCTCTTACATTTAGAGTACGGTTACTTCATGAGAAAGAAAGAGGGCATAGACGGTGTAATCCCATTAGGACGTCGCCGCAGGCTTCATACTTTACATCCCATCAACTCAAATCAGCTATAAAGTATTTGGTGTCTTTTACTAAGTCAAATATTTAACTTCACTTTATCTTGTGTATTGCATCAAATTGTGCGAGCTTTTCCTGAGCATCACACATCAGACAATCACATCCTTCTGCTTCAAACCTGTGCCATATGTGCATGAAACATTAATCAACATAGAAAACGAGTGTGTTAACTTTAAAGAACGACGCAGTGTAGACTTTATCCCACGAGCTGACGTTTCGGCAACAGTGTGCCTTCTTCAGAGCTTGAAGGGAAAATCCTGACAACATTGTATTTATAATTCTGCTTCTTTACAAAGTAGATAATCCAATACTCAAAAACAATCCACAAATACTAAATATTTATTGAGCCCTTTTCTTTGCAACACCATACATACAAAGTTTTCCAAGGAAAACTTCCCCCACTTTTAAAAGTTATTCAAGTTGATAGTTTACTTCATTTAAATCAACAATATCCATCCAGTTTAACTATTAACCTTGTCCAGCTAGCTGAGCTAGCCAAAATGAAAGTTAATGAAAGTTACTAGTGGTTTCCTGGCTAGTGCAATTTTCTATAAACAGAAGGGGGACACTTGTTTTGTCAATGAAACAATACAACAGACTGTTAAAATCATCTGGTAGTTATAGAAACAAGTAGATTCAAACACGTTTTACAGGTGACATTGGCCTCCCTTGTAAGTGTAAGTGGCACCCTCAATTTGTGCACTTATGATGCAGCGTTAACTAGTAGGCTTTACTGCAAGACAACTGATTTATACAACCACCAAGATGTAATTGAATCAATGAAATAAGCTTTCAACAGTAGTTTCTGTTCCAAGTACTGAGCCAGACATGTGCTGTTTGTACGTTTAATCGGAGGTGCAAATCAGTCTCAAGTCTAAAGATACATGTCTCAAATAAGTAAAGTGTTAAGTCTAAAAAAAAAGTTAAAAACCAGGTCAAGTAGAGAATAAAAATAAATATCTTAAACTTTTCAATGAAATACTTCTTTAATTGGATAAACTACCCAGTTTCAACCTTAATAAATTCATTACATAGAGTACAGAATACACTGAATCATGCTTTAGTGTAACTATTATCACAAATACACTGAGTTATGTTGTATGCAAGTTATGTTTCATCACAAAAATGATTTGGTTGATGGTCCAAGCTAAGTTAAGTATAACCAATCATGTCTCAACCGCAGTCTATAGTTACTCTAATATGCACATCAGCAAGTTAAGGCTTTAAAAAACCATTTGTCACTTAAGTCAGATTTAAGTCTGATACAAGTTCCCACCTCTTCATTAAATCACATGATTTAGCAGTTTGATCACACACACAAATGTCAGCATGGGAACTTCTCTTAAAGGTACAATCTGCGACCACAACAGACCGCCAGCAAATTTAAATTACAGGGCTTTTAATACAGAGAGCAACAGTGAACATGAACTAAATCAAAGTTATTAATGTTTTATGATGCTGATAAAAGGTTTGTTTACACCAGTAACATTTTAAACACAGAAGTAAAATAGGCCTATATTTTGTATGTACATAGTGGAACTTTAAATCAAGCACTCTTAAACATATCAGGATAATCAAGGAGATATGATGCTAATAAATGTACCAACTCAGTATCTTTTACATTGAGTACATATTTTGTTTGTTGTATTTAGTTCATCAGAGCTGTTCCCTGCCCACCTTTTCCAAATGTGCAGCCGTGTTTTGAGTTTGGTGGTGTTTTTTAATCTAGTGTTTGCAAGAGCCCCACCTGCGAAGCTTCAAAATGAAAAAGTAAAAACCGCCCAGAGACAGGAAGTGTGGTTATATCGTCGTGACTTAGGCACCGGAAGTTTTACTCCCCCTGCATGAATGCAGCACTGTACAACAGGTTCAAACTGCACAGGAGGCTGCAGGGGAGGGCTGCAGCTCTGCACATTTCAAATGTTTGAATCTGTGTTGGTAGGAGGAGTGTGTGTGAGTACTTCAATATTAAGATCAATATCAGTCTATATGTGCACAGCTATACGCTGATGAAGACTTGTATGCAAGTTAGATTTAAGGCCTTTCCACACCGGGGACGTAACGAATAAACGACACAAAAATGTGAAATACTCGCCTGCGAATTACTCTACATCCAAAAGTAAACTAATCTACTCACTATCCTGCATCTCCACACGTTGTCCTTGAGTTCATTGTCTTTATAATTTTGTGTCCTTCGTCATATAATACAGGGTGATAAGAAACACAATCAACAGGTCCGGAGTTGTGATGTGATGTCCGTTACGTGATAAGATATTTTTGATAGTCAGTAGCCTGTTATTCCTATTTTGCCATCCTATTTCCATCTGATGGTGCAAGCCAATTGTTTAGTCGATCCACAAAAACTTAACCAGCAGCTATTTTATTTGTTCATTAATCGAGTCATTTCTTAAAGCAAAAATTCCAATAATTAACTGGTTCCACCTTTTCAAATTTGAATATTTGCTGGTTTTCTTTGTCTTCTGTGATACTGAACTAAATACTTTTGGGTTTTGGATGGACAAAAAGGGAAATTTGAGGATGTCAGCCTGGGTTTTGTGAACTTGTGATGGGCATTTTTGTACTGTTTTCTGAAATGTTATGGACCAAATGATTAAACAGTGATACATTTCTTCTGTACTACCTGCCAAAAACAGTGTGCAGTCTTTAACAGCTGAATGCTCTGCTATGTTCACCGGCTAGTCACTAACTTTGTCAGTCTGTTGTTTGACACTGGTCAGGTAGTGTACAGTGGCGTTTAAGAGCTTTTGTTGAAAACAGCTGCCTGATGAGAGCAGCGAGAGTGAACCAAAACAGATAAGTTTCGGACCATAAAGCCAAAACAATGAGCTTTAAGATGCTAAAAATGCTCCTTAGAACTGAGGGGAACTGCAGAGTCAAGTGATAATTCTCTGTGGGTTCATCACTATGAGCGACCTTACATTACATTACACATTTTCATTTGATTAAATTGTTAATTTAATATGATGAGTGCAGCTTTAAACTACCCAACAGCACAATGACACTACAGTAGCACCTAGCACAGGCTACCTACAACATTAAAATACTGCTTAAAACTTAACACACCTACTGTATACTTAAATACTCATATGCAGTTTTTGGATATTTAAGTTTATGTTACTTCTACCTGCTACAGCAATTCTAAAATAAGCATTTTAGTGTCCTTCACACAGGAAGCATGGAATACTTTAATGTTGGGCAGGGCATAAAAAATGATATAAATACTCTATGTTTATTGGCTTAATATATTAAAAATACGGGCTTAATATAAAATATTTCATCCGCCTACTGTACTTAACGTGTTTCTATGTCTGTCTATTCACATGACACCAGTGACTCAGGGTCAGCGAGGTTTACAGCAAAGAAGGTGACTTGTGGCAGCTTCTGACGATGACCATGACAACAAGTATTGCGGACTCAGGCGCATGCGGTCGTATATTCCTGATCTGCGTTTAGTATTTCAGCTCTATTAATAGTCACCTCCCAGCCTCCTCTCCACCACGAGGGCTGACACACACTTGCACAAAAACAGACCCAGCTCTCCGGCAGGCCTCAAATATCACATCGACCGTCACCAAGTCGAACACTGTGCCATCAGAACTGCTGCAGTAGAGGCAGCACACGTGGTTTCCGTATTTGTTTTTGTGGTTGATCACACAAAGCAAAGTGGGACAGATTTTTTTGAGAGATTATTGTATTCTTTATAAAAAGGTGCTCAAAGGCTCTGCTAAGTGCTGAAGGTATGGGTGGTTTTATTTTAGTTGCATTCAGGTTCACAGGGCTGGTTTGTTATCTTGCTTTGGGTTCTTAGGTGTGAGCAACTGCAAGGCTACTCAAATATTTTCCTGTCCCTGGATTATAGGACACTTTTAATTAGATTCTTTTGTACCAAGGTCTCCATGTGGGGAGATGTTTTGTTGTCGGTTTAGTTTAAAACCCTGCTCTGACAGCCAGCTGGAGCAGACAATGTTTTTTGAGTTTGCAGGGTAACTTGCTCAAAGCCGGCTCTTGTGGTTACGGTGCTACGGGTGATGAAATATCTCTCTCTCTCTTTCTTTGTCTCTTCCTCTCCCAGGTTGTTTAAAGTGTCAAGGGCGGAAAACAGCAAACCTCTTCCTCCTCCTCCCCCCCTGCCAGCCTATCTTTCCTCTAGAGGAAAAGGGCGGCAGTTGGCGTGTGCTGCGGTGGAGGAAAGGTGGTTGACGGCAACACCAGAGCTGCCTCCAAAATCTGAGAAATCTCATCTCAAGAAGGCATCATCACAAGGTTTCCTGGAGGTTGTTTGGACATTTGCGGGGGAGGTCAGAGAGTAAAAAACCTGCAGCCATGTCGCCGTTCCTGCGGATTGGATTCTCCAACTTTGAGATCGATCCCGGTCTGGCGTACCATGAAGAGGTGCTGAACCCATACTGCGCTGTTTACATGAAGGAGGCCATCGACACGGGTTAGTGACTGCTTGGGTTTATTTTGTCACCAGAGTTAGACCAATATCTCTGTATTTGTTGACCTTTTATTGAGAAATCAGTAGATTACATACATGTTTATTGGGGAATTGATTAAGACAGTAGCACTGTGGCTGTCTGCGGGAAGACTTTAACCTAAAATTTATCTAATGGAGCATTTTGACACAGTTCTGTTGCTGTATATGTTTTAGTTGTGGTAACACCATCATCCTGGGTTTAGGTGTCTCAGTTTAAACTAGAGCTTGGTCGATCAAGAGAAAAGTAATCAGCAACTATTTTGCTAATCGATTCATTGTTTGAGTCACTTTTCAAGCACAAATGCCAAACGTTTATTTTGGTTTCAGCTTTTGAAAAGTGATGGTTTGCGTCTTTTCTATGTCTTATAAGATAGTATACTTAAAATCTTTAGGTTTTCGACTGTTGGTTGAACAAAACAGAAACAGAAAATGTCACCTTTGGCTCTGGGAAACTGATCAGCTTTCTCTTTTTTACTATTTTCTGACATTTTACTTAAACTGTGTTTCAGTGCCTCTTCCACCTTGACAAAGAGTTCAGTTTCAGGTGGCAATACTGTTTTGAATCTCTGTGCATTATAATGGACAGTTACATGTATTTCTTACTGCCTTTAACAGATTAACAACACGGAACAGTAATTCAACGTTAATTCCAGCTCATGAAAGCTTTTACATTTGCTCCTGTAAGCGCCATATGTTCACTGGCTCCCTCTCAGAAAAAAAAATAATTCCTCTGCCACCCAGGAAGTGATGCATTTTATGTTGAGGAAAGCAATGGTGGGTGTTTTTAGACTATGTTTGACAGTAGATTACAGTCCAAAATGCCAAAGTAAAGCACACAAGTATTTTCACTTTCAATTTAAAAAACTTCCATACTGGGCGTCATATGGTTGTTAAGACTGTTATAAGGCGACTAAGTATATACTGTAACACTGTCAGGAGATCTGAGGTATAGGATGGCAGGCTCCATATAGTCAGAGATAAAGATAGTACTGTAAATGCGAGTGGGTCCACATATTCTTTTAAATATCCTACATTTTTTAAGATCTTCATTGCGGTTGTTGATTCACGTTCAATGTCACAACTTTGGGAAACTTCCCAGCGTGATAATAGACTCAGAGCAGATATCTTTGTTCTGCATCTGGCTATCTTTAACCACTAGTGAGTGTGAATGCAGGACAGAGCTCAACACAGTGTCACTGAGAGGAAAGAGGAGGGTTCTGATGTTTCTTTTCCTCTGAAAAACCACAAGACTGGCCCTACGAGGCAGCAGAGAGAGCCTCTTTGTGTGTGTGTGTGTGTGTGTGTGTGTATTTAATTTACACTATACTGAGTCACTGGAGGGACAATGTTGTTAAGTTTCATTTCACTTTACCCCAAAAAAAAAATCTTTTTCATGCCTGAACACTGAAAAGCAAGAAAACCATATATATCAAATGAGATGAGTGATGATAGATGAAGACGTCCACTGTTTTTAAACATGAACAATATTTAAGTGAAACATAACAAACAATACTACATTTTACCTCAGTATTGCCTGAAAAGCACATAACTGTACAGCACATAAAATGTAGTGCTTTCAGAGTTTTTGACAGCCACATTGTTTACTGGCACCATGCTGAGAAGATAGATAGATCCCATCAGGCAGTCTGGCTCACTGCGGCTGATTTCATCTTCAAATAAAAAAAGATGGAGAGCTTCAATAAACAACGTTTCCTTTGAAGTCCTCTACAAAGTTTAGTGTGTTCAGGCTCTTTTAGTCTTTTTTTATTCAAACTCTGCTTAGCGCGAGTCGTATACAGAACTGCGTCATTAAAAGGCCCCGTGTCATTTTGTTTTCATGGTTTTGTTTTGAAATATAAAGTAAGCGATTGGCCAAAAGCACCGGCTCAACTCATAGGAAGCCAAGTTAACTTCCCTCCGCCTGTCTCTCTGCTGTCCAGCACAAGGAATTGTGATTACAAGGAATTAAAATAATATATATATAATATTTTCACTTTTGATTAACCTAAAGCCTGTTTTTTATTAATCAATTAAATGTTTAGTCTAAAAAATAGTATAAATATAGAATGCCATTCAGACATTTACTGTAGGTATCAAGTAAACATATTAGTAGTGTTTCACTACAGCGCTTATGCAACAAGGCTTAGTTAAAGTTTTTGTTAAAGGATGCCTTTTTATGCAAAGTGTGCCTCTGTACCTGCACTTATAATACCACAAGCTTGTTCACAAGCTCTTTCCTTAAAGAATAAGACTGGCAATATTCTATATTTTTATTATTGTCAACAAGTCACATGAAAAGACCAATAAACCAATGATAACCAGTGTTAGTCTGTCTCAATACTTTCTGACTTCCCTACCAAAGACGTAAATCTTTAAAAACAGCTCACAAATATGTAGTTTCAGTTTTATAAAAGGGTCAGACATTTTTAAAAACTGCTGGGTAATGTAGATATGCAAACAGTTTGTAAATAGTGCGTTTGTTGGGGGACTATTTACAGCTGCGGGTGAATCCAAATTTGATGCTCTAGTGAGTATTTGGGGCAGCAGGACGGTGTATGTGAGTGTGAGTCAAAATAAATTACAGCGTGAGTGTTCATGGTAATGAAGTAACATGTGCAACAGTGTGGCTCACTGACGTGTTTTTAACAACAGTGGAGCTCTATGGCACAGAGGAAGAAGATATATCAGGCTTTGGCTACTCAGGCAATACCTGTTAGTAGGATCAATTGTTGTTTTGGTCTTTTCGTGGGATTTGTTGCCAATAAGAAAAATCATTTAAGAGAGGCCTTTTTATGCAAATGTAGTCCTTGTGTAAGCACGTACAATAACACAACTTGTAAATAAGCACTGTTTGTCTGTATTTCCTTGTGTAACTGTTTCTTAGCCAGTTTCCTTTTTTGTTTTGTTAATATCCCCTTGTGTTAATGGGGAATCTTGTTTGACAACAGTGGGCCATTCTTGGTTAACTTCCACTTTTAGAAACCCGTTCAAATAAGGATTTTAAATTTAGTTTAGTGAGGATTTAGTAATCGGAACCAGGTCCAGCTGTGGTGTGTTTATACCTGAGTGGGTTCGAAAGTTCTTGTATGAAAGGAAAATGCAATAACTTTGAATTTAACAACTCAAACAAACTCTCAATTTAATGTCTTCAGTAAACATCTTTGATAATACAACTACAGTGCATTAAGAGAGGAAAATGTAAACTCCTTCAAAGCAGCAGAGGTATGAAAGAGCACACTTAAGTCTAAATGCCACCTTGGTACATTTTCAAAGAATAACACAGGAACTGACACCATTACATGTCACCTCTCACTCTGCATAACACTGCAAGGAAACTCAAGAGTCTGATGTAGCCTATGCGTCTGGTGAGAAATAACAGCTTTTTTCCTCTTTGGGTGCTTTAATCGGTAAAGACGGCAGCTGGCAGAGCCGCTGGACAAACAGGCGATGAGCCGATGATGGAGAAGGCTGCAGATCACTTTGGGAGTAAAAAGCTTAGCTGGCTTTATTGTTGCAGCAGCAGCAGGATGGCCTGTGGCCGTTATGTAAGAGGATATTTGGGATGTTATTGCAGATTTTAAAAAAACTACAAAAAAAACAAACAAACCAGCAGATGTCAATTATGAAGGCCAGGAGGCGTTTTTTTTTCCCCCGGCCATGTGATGCTGTGACACGATAATCATAAAGGTCTGCTGGTCAGATGTTCAGATGGTATATCCAACATCCTGCAACGCAAACCTAATGTATTTCCCATTACAAGGAAGAGGACATCTAACAACACTTGACCATGCACATGGTATAAGATTAACATATTTGAATCTAAAGGCGTCACAGATTTCAGCTTTAAATGACAGCTTGGGACTGTATGAGAGAATCTAATCCCCTGAGAGTGACGTTCATCCTGTTTGCCCCGATTAATTCCTGGTGTCGGTTTTCATCACTGGAAGGAAATCGTTTCCCTCTTCAGGATGTTATTAATCCAAATTTGGGATTTAAAACCTTAAAAGGATAACGCTGGTGATATTCTATACTTTTGTTATTGTCAACAAATCCCATATAAAGGCTAAAACCAACAATGCAAGTCTCTCAGTGCTTTACAACTTTCTCACCCTGTCTGTGGCGCTCTATGTGTTCATTCTGAAGACATGAATGTTTTAAAATCATGTAATGAATATATACTTTCATTTTTAAAGAATGCTAAATAATTTCCTAAAATCAGCAGGGCATTGTTGTTTTTAGCAGACAATACTCGGATGTAAAAAATGCATTTGTTGGGGGACTATTTTCAGTGGCAGATTAATAAACATTTGGTGCTCTATAGTGAGTATTTCCATCTGCAAAAGTGCAAAACTACAAGGTGTGTGTTCATAGTAATGAAGGACCATGTCACCTGATGCAACGGTGTGGCTCATTAATGCTTTTTGTTTTTTTCTATTTGGAAAAGATTTGCAACATTTAACAATGACAGTAACAAAAACTGTTTGGGAAATTCACACCATCCTGTTGATTTGTTTATTTATTAGCAGCTACGTTCTGTATCGCCATTTTGAGTCTTATATAATTTTTCTTCCAGTTGTGCTTCTTGTATTCTCAATATATGCGTCAGTTTTTCCTAGAAGAAGATTTCTTCACTGACTAACAAAACCCGTCCATTTTGTCGGTGGCGCTACCTTCTCCCAGTTCCTTGTAACAGCTATTTTATTTTCTACTAACAGTATTTCAACCAAATATCTGCCTTATATCCTCGTATTTGTTGTAGCACTTTATATACCATTTTCCCAAAACAGTTCTTTTCTGACATTTTCAAAAAAACATGAGAGTAATCCACTCTCTCTCCAACATTTCTGACGTCTGTATAACTGCTTACTTTTCATCTTTGGCGTGATCAAGAAATGAATCATCTTTTTCCAGGAGAATTTCCTGCATGTCCGTGAATTGGTGGCTGTATGGTGTATTTTCCACATGGCTTGCCAATAATCATCTGAAATTTCAACATTAAGCTCATCATTGAGCCATCCAACAACAACAACGCAGCTCTATGACAGAGGAACAAGATACTGTAGGCTTCGGCTACACAGACAACGCTTATAAGTCAGAGCAATTGATTATTGGTTTTGGTCTTTTAATGGGACTTGTTGACAGTAAGGGAAATGTAGAACATACCCAGACAGTGATGGTTGCATCGTCTCAACTTCTACCCTTCCAGTAACAAGAAGACATTTAATTCGCTGACGCACAGGATTTCTAGGTATTGAAGTGAAAGTCAAAGTGAAAACCGCTCACTGGAACTTTATTTTCATCTTATTTCCTGTCTGTTTCTCACAAAAAGTCAAAGTAAAGAGCCTTCCAATAAAGAAGCGTCTGTTCTCTTCATTGCTTTTTGTTTTTCCAGAAAAGGGCCAAGTGTACAAGCAGAAGAAGCCCACCATGTACCCGCCGTGGAGCACCACGTTTGATGCCCACGTCCACCGGGGTCGCATCATGCACGTGATGGTGAAGGACCGGACCGCGGAGCTGAAGTCTGAGGCCATGGTGGCTCTGGACTCGCTGGCAACACAATGCAAAAAGGAGAACGGCAAGCTGGAGATCTGGGTTAGTGCAGTGGGATCGGTGTGATGTGTGTGTGTGTGTGTCTCTGTGTCTCTGTGTATGTACTCCCGGACCAGCTGTTTGGCTATTCCTGCAAAAATACAGATGGGCTGACTCACTTTTGGGTCAAAAGACCAAATGTTTAATCCTCCTTTTAGTCATTAAAAAAAAACTAAAAACCTGCACTGCCCACAAAATGAACGAACAGGCTTGTTTTCCCCTGGAGACATTTTAACTTGTAATAGCAGGAAAAGCAGAAGTGTAATTAATAACATTACTGATGAAGTGTACTTCTAAGCTATGTCAGTGAGCCAGCAAACAGCCTGGAACTGGAAAACCTAACAGGAATGCAGCCACCGTTAATGTTATAAGCTACACCTGTGCTTTTCTTGCTATGACATGTCAAAATATCTGCAGTGAAAAAGGGTCCACACTGTATCTTTGATGGCTTTTTATTGTCTTGGAAGCTCACACAGGCCACGGCTGATTATTTTCGTGCTTTATTTTCTCAAGAACATGAAATAATTATTTAGTAATCTCACACTAACCAGCTTCTTATCAATAATTAGTTACCACCACTGTATACTAGAATCTTGTGTGTATTTATCCAATAATCACAATAAAATAAACCAGTTTGGGTTATATTGTTATCGTGAAATAATTACTACAAAACAAAGCTTGTTGTGTTATGACATGACAAAATAATAAGTTTATGATCACAGTGTGATTATTACATGATTACGAGTTATCCACATCTGTTATGTCAAGATCAATAATCCAAGTCATGCAAGTCAAAAAAAGTAATTATCAGACCTTCAAGCTCATTGCTCCCAAGGCTAAATTTGCTATTTAAAATGTTTTACCTCTTGCAATGTACCCACAGTAGCTTTAATTAAAATTAAAACTGTACATTCGTCTTCTCCCTCTATTTTCATCCCAGAGTGCACCAGAATATTTACATGTTAAAACAGTACAAAATTGGGGTGTATTGGTGCCCTAGGGGGTTTAAAACAATGTAATTGCAACATTTCCCAGTTTGAGTCCAGCTGGGGACCACTGTTCAATGTGTTCTTCCCTCTCTCTCTCTATTGTACACCATCCAAAACGGGCAAAAATGCCCCAAAAATACTTAAAAACTCCCGTGGAGGAGGGCCCAAGATCGTCGTACAGAGGTTCAGTTTCACATCTTGTCACCTTTTTTCACCCTATTTTAGTCTGAGTTACATCCTAATTATATCCAGGTTATGGAGGCCATCACTGCTCATGCTAATTACCCACTTCTTCCCCAATTTATTTTGGAATAATCAGAAATTAAAAACATATCACTTCTTGCGCACCACAGAATGTTTTCCCTGGAAAGACTTGGCTTTGGGTGACACCAGAGGCTTCATGCCAACTGTCTTTTATACCAAATTAAGAACCAAACAAAGTTAAATAGATGAATCAAATCAAATCTGTGCGTGCCAGACAGTCAGTCTGTCTCTGTGACGCCAAACAGCATTACATGCACCATTTCTCCATTATACAGTTCATGCATCATCATCCTGAATCCACATCCTTCCCTTTTCATTCTCTATGTTTTTCTCATGAGTTTCTGTCCTAAAATAGTTTCAGTTTTTCTTTTTTCCTTCTGTTTCTTTTGTCTCAGCTGGAACTGAAGCCACAGGGCCGCCTGAGGATGGAGGCCAGGTATTATCTGGAGAAAAGTGGTGAGTGGTTAAAACCTATGCAAGTCCACCTTCTGCACTTTCACCCTCTTTTGTTTTGAGCCTCAATCGTCCCTGCCCAATTAAATTTTCTCAAACTAAAAATAAGTCTCTGCAGTGGCTGATTCTACGCGCTGCAAGTGGACGTGTGTGTGCACTTTGTGTTAGATCCCTTTCACAGGTGCTTTCCTGACATTAACACCATGCCAAGGCCTGAGAAGTCACTGAGAACTAAAAGGAAGAAGTCATCTCATGTTTCTATATATAGGCCCAGCAAATAGGAAATCACTGCTCAGAACAACAGGTGGCATTGCGGCTGGTACACTTTGACAATTTCCTCTATAGAGCTTCCTCCTGAACTACATACAAAGACATACTGTACATGTGAAATTTGCAATAAATTGTCCTACTGATGTCTAATGGACTGATAATCCAATAAATTCCAAATTTTATGTGAGTGAAGTATTCACCCAATGCTGCTGCTAATAATTCAGCAGTACACAGACTGCTTTCTAAATAGATATTACGCTTTTTAAAAGGAATAGTTCAACATTTTGGGAAATGCAATTATTTGCTTTCTTTCCAAGCCCAAAAACCAAAATTTCAATTTGACTTTTTTACATTTATGTATAAATAAGGAAAACTATGCAGGCGCTAGGCATATTTTTTAACTATGGACAGAGCCAGGCTAGCTGTTTCCTCCTGCCTCCAGTCTTTATGCTAAGCTAGGCTAAACACGTCCTAACTCTGGCTCTGTGCTTAATGCATAGACATGAGATTATTGATCTTCGTATAACCCAAAATGTAGTATTTTATAGTTGAGGCGCCCCGCCTCCGCTGAAATAAAAAGCCCCTCCACTAACGTCAGAACACATTATTATAATTATTACATCACACTGCGATTGTTTGAACCGTCATGAAGTAACTACATTGATGAGGAAAATTAGATGAATCAGAATCTGTATGATTCATCTCAGCAGGTGATTGATCAATTACATACTGTAGCACAATTCAGTTCACAGTATCCAATTAAAGCAGCACATTGCAAATTTCATGGAAAAAATAGAGATGTAAAGATTAACTGATATGTATCGGGAAAACTCATACAAGAGTCAGAGATTTAGCAACACTGATACAAAATGATAGCATCTAGAAAAACAATCACGAATCAGCTTTATTGGCCAAGTATGTTTACACATACAAAGGAATTTGACTCTAGTGGCTCTCAATGTACTTTAAAACCTGTTGATTTTACAACTTGTCGGTTTTATTTAATGCTGTCTTTGTGAAAGCCCTTTGTAATGTGGATTTTGAAAAGTGCTCTATTAATAAATATTATTACTACTACTACTACTACTACTACTACTACTACTACTACTTCTTCTTCTTCTTCTTACACACCGTTCCAGAAACGATATTCAGAAAAACACATTGACATATCAAGGACAACCAATGAGAACACAGATACACTATTATGTACGGCTGCCAAAAACAAATTGTGAGAGCACTTACCACCTCCGGTAATCAATTTCCAGGGGTAAACCCTGAATTGAATGAAGATTTGACCAATTTGTCAGGCATTAAAAACTTTAAGTTATGCATTTAAGTTTAGAGCTGCAGTTTCTTACACCTGAAACATTGCAACAACAGTGTTACTCATCATTTCACACATTTTAGGAAAAGTTTTCATGTTAAACTGCAAAAACTGGGCTAAATCACAAACTGGGGTCAGCGACAGAAGACTGACTTACCCACATGAGATGGTAGACTAACTCTTTGTTCAAAATGAAACTGACACTTGCCAATCCACAAAAGGCGAGAAATCAAAATCTAGGTGTGAAATCCTCTTGGCAGTAAGCAATCACTGACCAGAGAAAAGTGAGTGCAACAATATGTCTTTTGTATCCGTTTTAAATAAAGGTTGTATGATGTGTTTCAGACGCTGCAGGCCAGACTGAGGGAGACCCAGAGACTGAACTAGAGAGAGAGGGTCTGTTCACCCTCCATCAGCGGCGAGGTGCCATCAAACAGGCTAAAGTTCACATTGTCCAATGTCACGAGTTCTGCGCCACGTTCTTTCCTCAACCAACCTTCTGCTCTGTCTGCAAAGAGTTCGTCTGGTACGGAACAAACTGAGATACCGCAGATCACCAAATGATCGTTCTCTTCATTATCATATTAGTCATTTCACCTGTTTTTATCCGCCACAGGGGTCTTAACAAGCAGGGTTACCAGTGCAGACGTGAGTATCACATTATTTTCCACTGACGTTCTGACGTTTTTTCCCCCTTCCCCATGTGTCTTAACTCTGCCACCTCTGTGTCTTTTAGAGTGCAATGCAGCTATTCACAAAAAATGCAAAGACAAAGTAATTGCCAAATGCACGGGTTCAGCCATTAACAGCAAAGAAACAATGGTAAGTATCTGCATGGCACTGATTTTCAGACTCATTGTTCCATATAAATGTCCTATGACAGCATGTCACCTCTTCCGAGCAGTTAAATCCGAAGGTTGCTGATACAGCATGTGTAAGAGATTTGTAAACTTGTGGTTATAATGCTTACTAATCAAGTAGTCACCTCGTAAAGAGGTATCATTACACCAGACTTTCCCGTCTCATTTGCTGCTTTTATCTTCTTGCTCTTGTTTCACTTCCTCCTCAGCCACATGCCTGCTGGGTTCACATGCATGAAACTAAAAAAGGCTGCAAAACCTCCTGTTGTAATACACAGTATAAAAGCACAGACGTGCCACCCACTGTTTGGATACAGGAAGTATTTCTCCTGCTGCTGCTGCTGCTTTTGGTTTTGTTTGCTTCTGTCCCAAAGTCTTGCACGCCTGTTTGCAAGGCTAAACCTGTATTAGGGCGTCCATGATAAGCTGTATGATGTGATGTGATGTGTGCTGCAGATCCACAAGGAGCGCTTCAAGATCGACATGCCCCACAGGTTCAAAGTCTACAACTACAAAAGCCCCACTTTCTGCGAACACTGTGGTACTCTGCTGTGGGGGCTCGCCAAGCAGGGGCTCAAATGTGAGGGTGAGAGGCGGGAGTTTTATGATTTCAGTGGTGTTATGTATCTTGTTGTGTTAAGAAACTGGACTTGTGTCTTGTAGGGTTAGGGTTACACGTCAAACACACTGACTTGCTTTGTGTCAATGCAACTAAATAAACGCAGCAAGACTAAAAGAAACATCTGCCACTTTGCCATGAAGGAGAAGTTCACATATGCTGTTTCTGGATTTTGCTGTCTATGTGACAGTATGACTGGCTGTCATTGGATAAAAACAGCCACAAACAACTAGTATAATAACAGATATTTTTAAAATAACTGTCACTGTCCAGTGAAATACAAAACAGCAACTTTTCATGAGACAAAAACAACCCATTTTTCAGCTTTGTAGCAATAGTCCATAATAATAGCCCTATTTAAGATTCTAAATTCAAGACTCAAAGGTTTCATTTGTCACACGCTCATACAATATGTGAAGTAAAATGCAGGGTGGCATACTCTTAAGGCTGTGCTAAAAGGGCTAGTGTGCAATAAAGAATAATAATTAAGAGTAAAAGTAAGAATTAGTAAAACAATTATTAAAAGATAATCATTTTAAACATAAAAAATTGTAATTAAAGTATGATAGGCCCTGTAAGTGTGTATTGGCCCAGTGTATACTGTAGCTGGTCTGTGCAATTTGTCAGTATAATATAATGCATATGTCACAGTACACGCTCAACTGCAAATATGCAAATATGCAAGGCGGTGCAGAGTCAAGTCGATTCAAGTGAATTCTATTTGTATCGCCCAAAATCACAAAGGCTTTACAATCTGCACAGCATAAAACACGCTCTATCCTTAGAGCCTCAGTTCAGATAAGGAAAAACTTGCACAGAGGAAAATGTGCTAGACAAGGCTATAGAGGAAATACAGAGGTCAGAGGATTTTTAATTGGTTTATAAAACACAAGTGCTAGGAACGATTCTCAGCCCCTAAAGGAACATTTAATCCTTCAGTTTATGCAAGAAATTAAAAATCACCAAATCCGGAAAGTGGTTTTCACTGGACAGCAGCAATGATTTAGTCTCCAATATGACATGATACACCTCCAACAGCTGGCACAACAGCAGATACTTCAACATTTCCCATCAGGAATATGCAGAAACACACTGCAGCTGTCGCAGCTGTTCCCTGTGAAATTAATCACATTTCCAATACAAGCCAACACACTGATGCACTCAATGTGTACAAGGGGTTAGGTGTACTGTATTTGGGTGTATGTGATGTTGCCAGAACGTACATGCAACAACGCAGTTGACACCACAAGAGAAAACGAGAATATTATTCTTTCTTATCCAGCTTTATCTTCCAGCTTATCCAGCTTAACATCCCCTTTCCAAAGCATTGTTGCATCACACATGACGTGTTGCACAATCAGTGACATGTCCATTATATATACAAAATTGTGTTGTCAAATGGCATATTTTTATTACATGGCCAAACGGTGGTAATGCTGTGTTTTCTGTGCAGAGTGTAGCATGAATGTCCATCATAAATGCCAGAAGAAAGTAGCCAACCTCTGTGGGGTCAACCAGAAACTGATGGCTGAAGCTCTGGCCATCATCGAGAGTAAACAGCAGGTCGGACAAACAAATCTTCTGTTTTTTAAAAATGTACAAGTTTTTCCGCATCAACTCCCACCTCAGTAAACCTGCCCTGAAGCTGATAAGACACCTAAAATAAGAAATTAGTATGTACTGCAGCATGCACAAAAAGTTTAAGAGGGTTTTAAGATTTCCTGGTGACGGATTTGAAGTGTCTCAAGATGGCGTAAATGTGGTTTCTAAAAGGCTTTTCTACAGGAATTTAATTTGTTTAAATGGTCAACAAAATAAATGTAGGATCAAACCGCCGAAATCTCAGTCTGATGCTGGTCCTACCTTTTGCCTTTAGGCCAGGAGCACTAAAGAAACTGACATTATTGGTCGAGAAGGTCCAGTAGGTGTTGGCCAGCCAGGAATGGTCCGAGCTCCATCTGGGTTAGCAACGGGTGTACCAACCACAGCTGCACCTGCAAACAAAGGTACACAGCCTCTAAACGCCAAGCCTGTCATTTCTTCTTCATAGTTTTTGTTTTATATGATGCGTTTGTTTCCCATTCCTGCTTCCTGACTTGCCTCTTCCTGCAGAGTTGCAGGGTGTTTCGTGGGACGGACCATCTGACTTCAGCAGGTCGATCACTGAGGTGCTGACAGAAGAAGAGCCTCTGTACGCTGTTCCCAGGAAGGATCACCAACCCAGATTCACCGTTGATGACTTTGTCCTGCACAAGATGCTCGGGAAGGGCAGCTTTGGCAAGGTACAGGAGACGGTCTGATTCAAAGACGAAAAGTGAAGCAGAGAACATATTTTATGTCAGAAATGAGCAAACAGCACACGCTGAACATAATGCAAATAGTAATTACAACTAAAAGAACATTAAGGGTAAAGATTCAGCCTCTTAGTCATGTTAACTGGCTTCCTTATTCTTGCAGTATTCAGTATTGACAGCTTTACGAGTAACAAATTACACATTGTGAATCTTGTGGTCACGCTTGTTTGTGAAGCCAGTTTTTCACAGAAAAACCACTGACTTCTTGTTGCTTTGATGTCGGTGGTAGCATAGCTTATGCGTCAGCATGAGAAAGGGAGCGTTAGAAATGGGGCACAACAGGCAAGGAAAATATAACTGTCCAGCCGCAGCAGTTTTTAGATGTTCTTGCTGTGTTTCCAGGTGTTTTTAGCCGAGCTGAAAAAAAGCGGGAAGTTCTTTGCGGTGAAGGCTCTAAAAAAGGACGTGGTGCTGATGGACGATGACGTCGAGTGCACCATGGTGGAGAGGAGTGTCCTGTCTTTAGCCTGGGAAAATCCCTTCCTCACGCACCTTTACTGCACCTTCCAGACCAAGGTAATAGCCTTGTGTACTCTCAGAACTCATGTGTACACATTCACTCCAACCCTCCTCATTAAACTACGGCCCTGAACTCTCTGTATTTCTGTGTCCAGGAGAACCTGTTCTTCGTGATGGAGTATCTGAACGGAGGGGATCTCATGTTCCACATCCAGAACTGCCACAAGTTTGACTTGCACAGAGCCACGTATGTATCCCGACATCCAGTATGCTGAATACGTGCCGGTTAAGACGCACAACTGTAACTTTGTACTGTTTGGGCTGGATGCTTTGTTCTCGCTATTGAATCTTTGTCGACTTGTTGTACTTCTTGTTGCTCCGTTTCAAATTCAGATACAAATACAGAAAACAAGATCATTTTTTAATAATCTAATCTATCTATCTATCTATCTATCTATAATGCTTGTTTTTAAGTTTACTGCATTATAAATGTCTGTTAAAGTACAGCTTGTGATTGTCTCCTATGACAAATGCACTAAATCTGGTCATTCTGGCGTTTTCATTCACTTTCCTTGTACTTCCTGGCTGGAGACAGTTGGTAGTGACACAAATGAAACAAGCAGGAGGAAAGACAACAGTAACATACCCCATGTCTTTTTTTTCTCTCCCTCCTCTTTATGTATTCCTGCAGCTTCTATGCTGCTGAGATCATCTGTGGCCTCCAGTTCCTGCACTCTAAAGGAATCATTTACAGGTGAAGTCTAAGTATAAGCCAGAAACAGAACTGAAACCGATGATGAACAATACACAAAAGGCCAAACTGAGGGCTGCTTTCTTACATCCTCCTGTTCCTCTGCAGGGATCTGAAGCTGGACAATGTGCTGTTGGACTCTGATGGCCATATAAAGATAGCAGACTTTGGCATGTGTAAGGAGAACATGCAGGAAGACTCACGGACGTCTACCTTCTGTGGGACACCGGACTACATCGCTCCTGAGGTGACCACACACACGCACCTTTTATATTTACACAAGATTATAGATGAATTGGTAAATCGAAAGAAATGCATGGGGTTTAACTTCCAAGCAAGCTGCACTTCAGGCCACACCACAATTAGTGATGTCACAGCAGGTGTTTTACTTTGACAGGTGACGGGAAACACCTGCTGTAACAGTTACAAAGTCGTTTATTGTTGGAGCCATATGATACTGCAAATATCTGTGTCACATAAAGAGAAATACTTTGCCGAGTAGCAGACAAGTTTGACCTCTTTAACTCTGCTAGGGCGTCGTTGTTCGCTAGTTGGCCCCCTCTCCATTTCTTGCCTCGCTTCATCACACCCCTTCGGTAAACACGGACGCGTGGTATTGCCGTAATCACAAAGACCTTGTGTTTACAAAAATAGCATCCATTTAAATGTAGTTTGCAGCAGAGATGCCCAAACACACAATGTCAAAAATCAGGACCTGGCTGGATATTTAAACCAAGTCGCAAAAACTGAATGCTGGATCTTACTTTGGGATGTTAGGCGGGTCCTAGCGCAAGCAGAGCCCGGTACGCATTACAAGAGGAAGTACAGAGGAAGAGCTGATCACTGAAATTACCCACTCAGGTGATTGATTGGAATTTAAACATGCAGACTGTTGGCCCCTCCATGGCACATGGTTGGCCATCAATGTCGGGAAATGTTTTATAAGAATTTATTACAACAAAATTACATTAAGTTTTAATATTTTAGAGCCATCTCATCACACTTTAAATTAATGAAAAAGTACCAAGACACTCTGTAGTTTCTTTTACCATGTTTGCATGTTACGTTAGCATTAGCCTCAACCCACATCTGGGATTTCAGTCCTTAGTTTCAGAGGTAGTGTTCATGCCAATCAATGAAGTAGAAGTAGAGATATTTCTCTTTGGCCCGAAGGGTTAAACTAACAGACCAACCCACTTGGCACAGATTCTTGTTATATGACTTCATCAAGAAAGCAGCAATGGATGTCAGACTGCATGTTGTTATCTAAGGCAAATTTAGAAAAGCTACACTGAAAACAGAGCTGGGGATTACCCGTTTTAACAGTGTGTTTGTGTGTGTGTATGATTGTGTATCAGATCCTGCTGGGACAGAAGTACAACAGCTCAGTGGACTGGTGGTCGTTTGGGGTGCTGCTGTACGAGATGCTGATCGGTCAGTCTCCGTTCCACGGCCGCGATGAAGAGGAGCTGTTTCAATCCATACGAACAGACAACCCTGTTTATCCCCGCTGGCTCACCAAAGACGCCAAAGACATTCTGGTCAAGGTCAGACACTGTGTGTTTGTGTGTGTCAGTGGTTGTGTTTGGGGGGTAATAAACTAATTAATCTCTAGAAGCAGTAACTCTGATACTTACATTCTGTGGAAATTTAGTTTGCTTTGGGATAAACTAAATAAGAACTGATTATTCGTTAAATTGCCGTAATTTAAATTGAACAACAAAGTGTGAGGCTTATATTGACATTAACCACACAGATCTTTTAATCAATAAACCTGTGAGGAAATAAAGAAAATAAAGGGGAAAGGAAGCCCATGGCTCAAAGTGCTGGTTGACAGAGTTTTACGACTGCAAATTGGAACTCTTTAAGCCACCATGGAAAGAGTAAAGTACCACCTACACAATATTTAAAGTTAAGTAACAGAAAAACATGTCAGTACCAGCTGTTGATTTCAAGCAGTCATGTACAGTTTGAAACCTCTGGTGTGTTTGTGCTGCAGTTGTTTGTGAGGGAGCCTGAGGAGCGCCTGGGAGTGAAGGGAAAAATCAGACAGCACCAATTCTTCAGCAGCACCGACTGGAGCGCTCTAGAACAACGGCAGGTGGTGCCGCCCTTCAGGCCAACTTTAGTAAGTTAATTTACAGTTGATGCACAGCAGAGTGTTTTTCTAGGGAGTGTGCTAGCTGCAGATATTTATCTACTCTATCAATCTAAAGTGTAGAATACATTCCAGTCTGTAAACATCAATTAAGTGCACCATTACAATGAAATTTGCAATTTGAATGAATGTTGTGGCAATTTGAATTTTTTATTATACATTCTAAACACAGGAAAATAATTGCATTGCTTTCTATGTTATTCAATTTACCAGTAGTTTGAGTCTAATGGTGACTAGAGTTTAAATGATGAGTCAACTAACTGACTAGCCTGACTGATTGACAGAAACTATTTTGATAACCAATTTGAGTCAATTTTGAGCAAAAATGCCAAAAAATGTACCTGGTTCCAGCTTCTCAAATGAGAGGATTGGTTGCTTTTCTTTGTCTTTTGACAGTAAACTGAATATTTTTGGGTTTTGGACTGTTGGGCGGACAAACCAAAGACATCACCTTGGATTTCTGGACTATTATGATGGACATGTTTCACTAATTTTGATTGTTTGAGACAATATTTGGGAGATTTATCGATATGGAACATAATCGTTGCAAAATCATCGTTGCAGTCCTACATAATTTCATGACTAATGTTTTACTAATACTGACAGTTTGCTGTCCTTCTCATCTAATGATGAACATGTTTAGTTCAATTCATGGTATTACCTGCTTCTATTATTTCCCTTCCTTGCAGACGTCGCCCAGTGACTGCAGTAACTTTGACAAAGAGTTTATCAATGAGAAGCCCCGGCTGTCGTGTGCCGACCGGACGCTCATCAACAGCGTCGACCAGACGATGTTCAGGAACTTCTCCTTCGTTAACCCAGGGATGACTCACATCGCAGCACGCTGACCGCCAGACCAGCAACCTACTACCTACAAAACAAGACGCCCCGTCACAACCAGCACTTACTGTAACTGAAACTGCAGAGACTTTAGACTATGAATGTCACAAAACTCAAAAACTGTATCCACAAACATGATGATAACCACTAAAGGGGGTGTCCTGGGTGTAAGGCACATACAACACAACTACGACGGGATCTTTGTTGCATGCCTTTTCTGTCTCTCTACATTTTAAAATTTAAAATAAACAGCCAAACGACAAAAACATCTACACTGAGACAAAGAAGATATATCAAGACTCTTTACATAAAAACTAACAATTTACCTGAAGTCCATTATAATGCCTCACATATAATTAGTGGCATAAATCTTTCTCATTGTAAATCAGAACTCCAAGACAAACATCGCCAATTCCTTTCAGTTTAAAATCATGAATTACTCCCCTAAAGTATTGAACTTGCCTTTGTGCTTATTAGAGTGTGTTTATCAATACAAAATGTACTGTAATGAACTTATGGTGCCTCATAAAATGTATGAACTTCACTTCTTCAGGTAAAGCAAACAGAAATTTGGTCACACCAAATTTGATTTATTGTCCCGTTATTGTTCTATTTCCTGTCCTATTCCACAGCTTAATGAGCGTTTTATCTCCACGTTGGTGGTAAAAACAGTCCCTAGTTGTGTAAATAAATGTAATCTAATTCTGTCGATATACTGCACTGTCAGTTGGATGTAGATCTGTAGCAGAACTCATTACAGGGTTTTTGTTTATGTGTGTTTTCTTATCGTACCTCAGGAGTTTTATTGATGCTGTAATTTGGATCAGGTTGGTACTTAGTACTGTAGTTTTTATTGTGCTCTTCATTGTGAATCCTGTACAATAAAATGTGTGTTTTTTTTTTAGACCGCTGTCTGTTTTGTTTTTGACTAAAACAAAACCACTCACCAGATATACTGAGAGAGTGGAGGCGGAGACAGTAAAAAGAGCCATTTTTCCACAGAAAACATCTGAAACTGTTGACAGTTTCTGTCTGCATGTGGCAGACAGGCAGGGACTGCATACAGTTTCTGTATGTAGTAAGCAATTCGGACAAAATCTTCCATCATAGTATATGTAATTTTATGTCAATCTGGAAATTGAATCAAAAAATTTTAACATAAAAAATAGCCAGATAGGGGTGTGTTTTTGACAAAGCCAGTGAAATAATACCTGACAAATCAAGTTACTTCATCACATTAATGCAAAAATCCTGTAAATCCAAAATCACAACTTTGCCAACAACGGCCTAATAACAACCAGAGGTACAGTATTAAAGCAACAAAAACTCCCTCTGTTAATAAATCTCTAACATGTCATGGTATACAGTATATGCCACCCAACCCCACTTAAGTGTGAAACTCTATGACAGCTATCTATTCAAATGAAGATATGATTAAATAAATTAAAACAAAGGACTGGACTGGACTGAGGAAGAGAATGTGACACATTTTACAGTAAATCTAAGACACACACAACTTAAACCATGACACTTTTAGGTGTTAGGTAACTTTGTGCAACTGTTAACTAATTTCTTTGGATTAAAAAAAAGGATTTGAAAACCCTCAGAAGAGCTCTTCATGTGGTTTTATGCCACTCTTCTAAGTTTCTTAACTGCCTGTTTAATTAAACGCAACAGGAATTCTACAGGGCCAATGCCACCACCATCTGCCTAACACCTAACTAAGGCTTCTTGTGGTTACAGTAGCACCTCATAACCAGTAATACTACACATAGCATTTAAACAGAAAACCAGGCAACTGAGCCACTTCTCTTTCTTCCAAGTATTTCTTTATTTGAAGTGCATCCATGCCCTCTGTTGACACCAAACCTCTTCCCAGTAATCAAGGATAGTGAAGTATGTGGTATCATTGACCTTTAACATGTCGTCACTCACACGATGTACAGTCAGTCAAAGACGCACATGTACACAAAATAAACAACTTCTATTTCATGTGAAACTAAATTTGGTGACCATGTTGGTGTCATTAAATCACAGCCTTCTTGTGGTTTAGTGAGTAACAGGATAAGAAATAATATGACACATTGTGTTGAAAGAGCAAAAATAAAGTTTTCCCACAAAGCTGTTACTACAAACAAGAGTCAGCCAGTACTGAACTTTGACAGTGGAAACCCGACAGCAACCATAACAAATGCTTTTTCAGTGCGTCTACATTTTTCCAATACAAAAAGAGAATGAACTCCCCCATACAGAGCAACCTTCTTGAACAGACATTTGGCTACTGAAGATAAAACGGTGGCAACAAACATTTTTATGGGGTTGTAAAAGAGGTGAAAATAACAATGTGTACAACTGCAGGGATACTTGATGGCATGTGGAAGGAGACAACACACACGACAGGTGCAGAGTTACAAACCAGAAACAAGACCATCTATGTGTCCCTTAAGGATTCCTGGATCTAGTCCTCCATGTGAACATTTTGGCATAAATTATCACTATGTAGAGAAATAGCAGGAGATGTTGTCTAATAGCACAGCTTTCCATCAATATTGGGCCAACTGTATTGGTTTAAAAATGACATTTTGGGAATGTGTAGCTCTGAAGTCAACTCCTCTGTAGCCTTGTTTTGGACAAGTTAGCCAACTTTATCCCATTCAATGCTAACTGCTCTGTAACCACATTTCATTTGCCAACACATCGTGATAAATCTCTTTTTATATATTCAGAAACTGGCAGGAAAGTTCAGCCACAGCGTGTGCCTCTCGTGTAATGTTAATCACCATTTTTTGTTTTCACATTTGAGACATTTGGAGTCACATAGCTATAATGCTAACCGTTAGCTAACAGCTAAATTGTTTTAACACAAATTTTAAAAACCCCGAGAGATCAATTGACAAGACTTACCGCCGTTTTTAAGACTTTTGCACATTCCTAAAACACTCTTCTGGCCAACAGGAAGTTAAAATATTCCACCCGCTGCACAATTAAACATTTTCACGTGTTTCACAACAAGCGCCATATTAATATAAACAAAGATGGCGCCCGGAAGTGACACCGGGCGCGCACATCTTTTTCTTCCCCATCTTTAGTGTGCAGGAAAAATATAAAAGGTTGTTAAATTTAAAATTACAAATGATTTATTGTAGATTCACTTGAATTCTAAATTAATTTATATTAAAACTTGTCAAACGGATTTATTTATTTTTCCACTTTGGGAAAAAATATGTCACTTCCAGCTACAATCTTTGTTTAGTTGAAACACACATTTAGCCACTTAGAAAACAGGTTGAAAATGGTCTTTATCTTTATGCAGCCAACTGAATACTTGTCACCCCAGCTGGGTAATGTCTCTGTGCAATCTGGAAATGTTCAAAACAGCAACAATGAATGCAGGATGTTGTGCTGCAGCTGCTACATCTAACTGCTCTGTAACTTAGCTTCTCACAGACCACATTTCACTTGCTAACATCATCAGAAATCTGCTTTTACATATTCAGAAACTGGCAGTATAGTTCAGCCCCAGTTTGTCCCTCTCGTGTAATGTTTATTAACATTTTTATTTACATTAGAGACATTTGGAGTCACATAGCTATAATGCTAACTGTTTGCTAATAGCTAAATTGTTTTCTCAAAGCCCAGTGAGAAGCAGTAGCTTTGTGGTAAGTTCCTAAGTAAGAATGCCTTCGCTGTGGTTGGACTATATTGAATATAGTGGGAATCGATATTGAGGATCCCTTTTAAGTGCTGTGAAGGTTTATTTTATGTGAACACAGCTACCAATATCATTTGATATAGTAAATTCCTTTATATTTAGATTTGCCACATTTCATTTACACAGTATTCACACCCCAATGGTCAAAACAAAACTTGGCCAAGCTGGTGTCAGAAAAGCATTCCTTTTCACACTTACTTGATTATTGGCTGAAATATTACATTCATCGTGTTCAACAGTCAAGTTACAGACAGAGTGCACATACAGAATGATCTCACCACTAGACAGAACAAGAAATGTTAAGTGCATCATGACATCAAAGGTTTTTTCGGGCACACACACTAAGTTTGTATGATTCTTAATTTAAAGCAGTTCTTAGGTATCTCTTGTTTCTTGGGTTATTTTTCTTTTAAATACTTGGCATAGAAACGACTGGATGGCTATTGTGTAATCTCATAGGAAAAAAGGTAGTCCATCATGTGGTCCATATGAGTCCAGAAGGAAGCATTTGTCCAGGCCAGAGGTCTCTTCATGTTTCAGTCCAGGGAGAACCCTTTTTTCAAGGTTTACAAACCACTATTGAGGAGACACAGATGTTCAGCCCAAATGCAATGTAACTTTTTAGAGAGTCCTAAAAACATAGTTCACATCTGACATCTTTTCTTTTTTTAATCATGTATCCATTATGGTCAAGAAGGACCTGCATAGGCTACTGTAAAGGGCTTGATACTGTAATAGTCCTATAGTCCTGTGTTAGCTTTACCTTCGCTGTACAGTACCAATGCAGTTGAAACACTAAACAAAACATTTTGAAATTTCTGTCTGTAATGGCTTGTGAATTTCAGGATAACCCCTTTTTCAGGTGCACCACAATCTTTGCATGTTAAACATCAATAATCACGCGCTCTCTGCACACATCTGAACTTTACATTTCTAGAACTTTCAGTCTACTTCAAATAAGATATGGGTTATTTTCGTGATATGCAGGAGGCAACACGGTGTAATTAAATAATGATTTTTCACATCATGTAACAACTGTGTGTTTCTAGCATCAGTTCAGGAGTGCAGAGGTTTTCATCGCCTCCCGGTGGTGCCGGCACCGCTACTACGGTTGAGGTTGCGGCTGAGCTGAGGGAAGTGTACTGTGGGTGTTCTGGATGTAGGACCGTAGAGACCGAGATTTCTGGCTGCTGCCGATTTCCTGGGCTGCTTCACGCTGGGGAACGGGGAAAAGACCTGCTGTTTAGGAGCGGAGGCGCCGGTGGACGAGAGCGCCGGGGTTGACGGGGAGGAGGACATGTGAGATCTGGACGACGAAGCAATAGAGGAAAGTGAGGGAGTGGAGGGGGAGGAAGTTTTGTAAAAGGTGGAGGATGCGGGAAGAAGCAGAGAGGAGAAGCCGTTAGCTGAAGGGAATGATGGGAGGCAGGATGTGGAGTTTGGTGTTGGGGTGGAGGGTGGGGTGGGAGAGGAAGAGCAGGATGGACCGAGAGAAGCCGATGTAGGGACCGGAGAGGGGGACGGACTCAAGGTGGAAGGTGAAGAAGAAGGGATGTTGAAGGAGTGGTGAGGTGGAGGTAAAGCGATGGAGAGAAAGTGTCTGTCAGATGCGGCGTTTCTTTCTGAACCTGAGGAATCAGACTCTTTGTGTCTGTTTGAGGACGGCGGAGGAGGGAGAAGAGGGACTTGGGGTACAGGTTTAGACTCTGGTAGTGTGGGTTGCGTATCAGCGTTGCTGGGGCAGGTCAGATTTGATTCGTCCTCTAGATCCAGGGAGTCCAGTTGCACCACCACCTCTGCAACTTCTGCTTCTTTTGTCTCATCTGCAACCTGTGGAGCCTCTTCAGATACTGACCCTGTACCAGAGGGATCAGGAGATGGAGGCACAGAGGAGTCACTCCCCTCTTCCTGCTCCTCATCATCATTTTCCTCAATCTTCCTCTCCTCTTCACCCTCAAATCCTGCTGATCCTCCCTCTTGTTCCTCCTCCTCCTCCTCATCTTCCCTTTCCTCTGAATCTCCAAAACCCAGCTGTGCTCGGGCCCTGGCTATATTTCTTCGGTGTACCCGGACATGAGCTCGCCAGGGCGACCCTGCGCCTCCTGCAGAGCTCCCTGGAGATCCAGTACTGTTGGAGGGCAGCGAGCCAGAGCGCTGCCTGGCCGGGGAGCCCTGACTCTGGGACAGAGAAGTAGGCTGGGACCCTGGTAGCGTGGATGTACTAGTGGATGTGAGTCTGGAGCCCCCTCCGCGTGGTTTCCGACCCAGAAGGAGGTGGTTGATTACGGAGCTGGAAGGGTTGAGCTGGGAGGCCAGGACACGGGTGGCGGGGCACTTGTCTGGAAGGAAAGTGAAAGGTAAGGGGACAGACACAGAGATATTTGACAACTGTCAATCCCAAGTTACCAAAATAATGTAATTTGTCTAACTGAAAAGAACAAAATTATTTGAGAAGTTGTAACCAGCAAATTGTTATTTTACAAAATAAAAGATCCATGAAAAATTAATCTCTGCTACAAAATTATCAGATTGCTTTTCTTTTGATTGATTCTTCTTTGATTATTTTGAAGTAACTAATTGGATCAGCAATTTCTGTTTGATCATGCAGATGCAACAGCTGGGTCACATTTAGAAATGCAGTTGTCAGCTGTTCAGAGCAGCTTTTGCCAAAAGCTTAGCGCCTCCATCAGACACCAGAGGGCGTCCAAACTTTTTGGTTTTTCCTCTGAAGGATTAATCCATCAGGCCTCTCACAGAAGGAGACATGCAGCATTTTGGACTACTGGCCAAGTGCATATTAATTCCTCTCATATTATATAATATGTACAGTTATATTCTGTTATTTTGGCCTTTTTTCGCCCCAATGTCAGTAAACCATGTTAATGTAAACATGTCTTTATAAAAGCTGATAACTGAGCTTTATAGAGTGTTTATATGAGAGATGATTAGAGTGTATTAGAGTGTGTGCGCAGATGTTTGAATCTGAAAGGGGAAAACATTAAATCTCACTGTAATACTGTTATTCAAGCTTCACAAATCATATGTTAGCATGAGATGGGAGAAGCAGCAAATAGAAGGAATTAGAGGTTGCCATCAAACGGTTAGTGATAGAAGTTTCCCAAATCCGCAAATAGAAGGAATTAGAGGTTGCCATCAAACGGTTAGTGATAGAAGTTTCCCAAATCCGAAAAAACCTCCAGCATACCCCCACGCCCCCCCCCCGCCCCCCGAAGAAACATGAATCACTGGAGACATCTGTCACTACTGAAGACATCCTCAATGTTTTGTTAAATTGAACATAAACTGATGCTCTTCAGAATTATCGGTGCATTGAAAGCACACAGTGTTTTGTCATTATTATAATAGGAACGTGATGAAAATGTAGATGGTTGAATACCTTATGGGATGACTGTACACAGTAGCTAACAACATATTAACACAACTGTGATTTATGCATCTGATGGACTTAGCAGTGACAGGTGTCTCCAAATAAATATTTAGAATATCGCTGGTTTATTGACGCCAATTGTGCCTATACCACCTGTGACTACAACAAAACCATCACCAGTTGTCCCAGCTACAGCATTCCTTATACCAAACATGTTGTATTGTGTTAAAAAAAAGTAAAATTAAAGTGTAGCACCTGTTTCAAAAATGCTCTCAAAATGCCAGTCAGAGGCTACAGTACTCCTCTCCCCTCAAGTGTCAAAGATGCCTATGTATCTAAACATTTTTACATTTTAAATGCAAACCTCCTCTACGCACCCTCCAGCATTTTGAGAGCGTGATGTGTATTCAAGCTTTAGTCAGAGAGTGTTTATAGTTATACATCCTGCAAAGGATTCAGTATTTTTGAGCCGACAGTTCCCTCGCCAGATTTCCAATGCTTTCCCCCCCCAGTGGGTTTCTCTTCAGTTTATCAAGAGATGGTGAAAATAAGCATGAGTTTGTTTTTTTTCTGCCACATAAAATACACCTGCTTAAATCTCAACAGTGAATTCTTAAGCTGTACAATCTTTGCTATGCACAAAACGTGTAAATTAAAAGGGTTAATTTCTTCATTTATCATAAACACAATGAAAAAAATCAATTGGAAATATGCCTTGGGAACCTATGTAGACATAACTTATGATTATAAAAAGATTTTATAACCAGAGTAGTCTACTATCCTCCTTAAATTGTTCAATTACTTTAATTCAAACATGAATGAATCATTAGAGACCCCTAAAATCAGCCCCAGAACACCCAGTTACAGACGACCTGTTGGTTTGACACCAGTACCGTCAGTGTGGTGGTCGGTACTGTCGCTGTGTTTGTTGGGCTGCTCCTGAGGAACCCCTGGACTTGTGGCCACTTCAGGTCCAGGTCCTACAAGTCACACATCATCGTCAAACATCTAACGCTCTGCTGCGTGCATGTGTTTCTGTCCTTCTACCCAGGTAGGACATCATCAGTGTTCTTCTTAGTGCATGTTCACAGTTTTATTTACAAAAGAAGGCACACCGCCTTTCCTGGTTTTTGTGTTTGGACAAACAGTAAGTGTAAAACCAAGTACACAAGTAATCTCTGTGGCCATTGTATCTATAACTTTCAAACACTCATACTGTGCACTGACTGTATAGTTTATGCATTTTTTGGTTTTAGAATCATGTCTTTTACTGGGGTTTAAACAGTACAGGTATATGAAGGACAATATCTCTAAATTAAATTGAATATTTTGTTCTGAAATAACAATTTTGTATGTGTTTATGAACAATAAATCACTGTAGCTGCCACCTACGAAGAAGCTGGGTTACTACATTACCATGGCACCCCATCCTTTTCATTGGCATCCCCCACCCCAAGAAAGCATGTTGCTGTCATGCAGCCTAATTGCAAACTAAACTATGTTTTTAATGTAGTGATTTTAAAGTGTATTTCTTATTTATTCTGTTTTGATATGGCTGAAAAAGTAAAACAGAAATGTACTTAATGTAACGATGTCTCATTTAAATAAAACATTTAAATGAACAAATCTTGCTGCACCCTTGGCCCACCCATAAGTCGCCCCACTTTGGGGACCACTGTCCTAAAGCTGCAGTTTTCTAATGACACTGAAGCTATTTCATATTGACATTAATGTGAAAACAGAAAAGGCAGGTGTAGTTAAAAAGTAAAAATAAAACAGTGGAAATTGACGGCCATGGATGAAATGATTGTGACTTGTTGTTACTCTTCCACTCACCTGTGCGTATGTAGAGTTGCATAGCCTGTTGCTGCTGCCGCCTTTTGATGCGTGCGTATTGCTTCTTCAGGGCATAGATGTCGGTGCTCATTCTCTCCATCATCATGCTGTTGATTGCTGCTTGATGCTCTGCCCTGGCACCTCCTCCTCCTCCTCCACCTCCTGCCCCTCCGGCTCCCACCGCTCCTGGGCTCAGTTCTGCGATGTTCCCCTGCTCTGCCCGCTGGTCTGCAGGTAGAAAGATTTAAAAAAATAAATAAATAACACTGACCAGGTCTCACGTCATGTTCTGTATCCCAACATTAAACTCTTCTTCTACTTTATGTTTTTACCTCACAAAGTCTGACCTTGTTTCTACTTGTTTGATTTATTTCATGACTGTGATTTGGGCTTTGATTGACAGAAGAAATCGAGAGATTGAAAGATTAGAGTCAAGGGGCTTTGGTGCAAAAAGTGGGAAGGAAACATTCAAATCAGATCAAATCCAATGTGCCTTTTTTAAGTCTTTTTAAGCTCCTTTTCTTACTTATTTGCTGCACCAGTTCTGCTTTTATCCCCTTTAATCAAGATCAGCTGACCACTCGAGACACAAAACTGTGCCACATAAAAAAAAAAAACCTTTGATGCTGTCTGAGTAAGAGGACAACAGAATTGTTTTATATTTAAAAGACCAAATGTTTCTTGAAATACATACATGACTGTACATGACTGAGACCACAGTAATGCATTCGGTCTAAAATTACAGTTTCCAAAGACTTTGGGTCTGTATGAAACCAGACCAGCAAGCTGAGTCAGTCCTTCCTGCTTTTTTGCTTCTGATGGCATCAACAACATTATGCTTTAGACAAAAGCAGCATTTGAAGACGAGGTTAAAAGTGTATTTTGTTGAGATGTGTTTGACATTTACTTTAGCTTTACTGAAAAAGGTCAGTGTGTTTTTTTTCATAAGCTCTTCCTCGTTTTGTGTTGCAAAGACCAAATCCAACGCAGCAGCACAAAATGTAAAACGCTCTGTGGAGGCCTGTAGCAGCTGGCGGTCTAGTTTGTTCACTGTAATTATACTGTTGTCTCAATGATTTATCGATGTTCACATGCTACACTTTCTTTTAAGAATGAGCCATGTTTCCCTTTTGAACCAGGTCAATACTGTTTCACTGAGATATACTTAAATGAAAATAAATGAAACACTAATTTCTACCAGAAGTCATTTTTAAATCTCTCTGGAGAGTGATGGCTACTGCTTCAGATCTTATCCGATGTTTTCAACTAAATCCCTCAGGCTGTTTGCCTTTTTTTCCCCCATCTTTGGAAGAGCGGTTGAAGGAGGAGGAAGTGGATGATTTGTCTGGAGGAAACAGATCAGAGACAGTTTGTACTTGGAGTCAGATCGGGGGCAGAACATGAGGATTTGGGGCAGAAGTTTGTCTTGAGCCACTTGGCTGCTGTCTCTGTACCCTCTCCACTGGCTGCCATTGAAATCCTGTGTAGTAACTCGTGTGGCTGCACTGACCTTTGAGATGTTTCTGGTATCTCTGCAGCTCGGGGGCCAGTAGGCCACCCAGGGGACCCAGGCAACCGAGCGCCGTCACCATAGAGTCTTCGTCATCCATGTCGGCATCGTCATCGCTCTCCCAGCTGCCCAGACCACCACTAGAACAAGATAATAACATCATCATCACACACACACACGTAAATTAAATATTTTATTTAGGATTTTCCTTAATTATAAACATTTTTCAACAAGTTTTTTAACTTGAATGTTGAAAACTTGACACTGTTTTGGGTCTGTGGATGATGAATATGCACTGTAACCTAGATAAAGCTGCAATTACAGCCTGTATCTGTATTTGTACAACAGGTAAGATTTCATTTGTACAAGCAAAAGATACTTGAAAAAGAAGATTTGGCCTCTAGTGTAAAGGTACCCTGTGGAGTTTAATATTTACTGTACATTCTGACCAAAAAACGCATACCTTTTGCCACTAGTAAATCAAAAACTCCATAGGGTACCTTTAAGGGCAGGGTACCTTTTTTGAATGTCTATAAAGTATAGAACAAACCTTCCATTGGATTTGACTGAGGTAGGGAACGGAGTGATGTTGTAGGTGTATTTCTCTCTCAGCTCAGCCAGTTGAGGGAAAGGAAACACTGCCATGGAGTAAACCTCCTGACAGATGGGGAGGAGGGAGGAGAGAAAAAGTATGTTAATAGCACATACTGGATGTCAATTTAAAAAAATCACTAAAGGAGGTTAAAAGGGTGTGAAAGGTTTTGTTTACCCCGTACCTGCATGAGTTCAGTAGGATCAATGAGGTTGTGCTCCAGCATCTCCTGAGTGAGACAACCCATCGTGCTGTAAAACTCGTCTGCTGTCTGACAGTACTCGATCCTCCTGGACAGAGACCGAGGGAGGAAGACGAGCAGCATTTATAAAGACGGGACGATGGAGGAGACAGGAGGGGAGGACGGGTCAATCAAAAACCAGGAAGCAAAAATCAAGACAGAAGAGAGGACAGAGGAGGATGTTGTATAATTATCAAATTTAATGTTGATTAACAGCACAAAAAAAACAGCAATTCGCACATTTGGACACACAAATGTTAAAATTGTTCATCAAAATCCCCACACAGGTCGAATCCTTATTTTTGGTAAGTACTGAAAGGGTCCACTCACTCTCCCAGTCTCTCCCAGATGGCAAGGGCGACCCGAAACAGCACCTCCGAACCCTCGAAGAAAACCGAGTCCCAGATCTTCAGCACGGTTGGGGCCTGCAGGCAGGTGGCGAACATGGTGAGGAACCACTGCATAGTGAACACGTTCGTCAACGGAGGCTCGTAGCTGCCTGAGAGAAAACAGACATATACAGTATATTTGTCATATTAGGTGAGTTATTTGTACATACACACGCCGATATTAAGGCACTTATTCACAGAAACATGGACACAAAACATTTGCAAGTTCTTTTATCCTCTATGCATAAAGGTAAAATATGGAAATTACTTACAGAAAATGCCATTATCTTAAACTTATGCTCACATTAACACCACTTATCAGTTAAAGCAGCATCATGCATGCTGTTGCCACCGAATATTTCTACCAGGTAGCATTTTTGACACACAAACACACAGATCTGTACCTCCAGCCTCTCTGTTGGCAGCTTTCTGCAGGTGGTGGAGATGCTGAGACAGTCTGGGCAGCTTTAGACGCAGCAGGTCTCTGAACACCGCCATGTCCACTGACAGAAGGAGACGTTACAGAGATTCAACATAGCAATAACCTCATGGTGTCAATCAAATCCTGAAATCAATGGGTACTGCACATGTTTCATTATGTCATTTTAATTCATGCTGTAAATGTTTCAAGGTCTGTTTTGATAAATCTGTTAACCTTTTTAGCTCCCGAATCCCAAACTAAAACAATTATTTTAATTACCGATTGGTCTGCCGCTTGTTTTCTTGATTATTTGATTAATATTCTGGACTACAAAATGTCAGAAAATAGTGAAAAATGACGATCACAATTTCCCAGAGCCCAAGCTGACATGTTTGAATAGCTTGTTTTGTCTGACCAACAGTCCAAAACACAAATTTATCCAGTTTACTGTCATTGAAGACTAAGAAAACGAGAAAATAGTCACACTTGAGAAGCTAGAACAAGTGAATTTTGTGGCATTCTTGTTTAAAAAATGACTTCAACAATTATCAATTAACAGAATTGTTGCAGATTGATTTTCTGTCTGTCTCTGATGTATCTGCAATGTAGAGACTACATATAACAACAACAACAAATTCTGAACTTTTTTGTACAAAATAGTTTCTGTGCCGTCTTTTTCTTTCATCTTTGATCTTTTTCAGGTTTAAAACGTTCCTGTATGTGTGTCATTGTGTTTTACCTGACAGTGCTCGCAGGTTGTTGGCAAAATAACTCTCAGGCAGCACTTTGTCGATCAGATAGATCATCACCTGAACGTAGAAGAGAGGAAAAAGTTCAGCACAGTGAAGTTTAATCATAATTCAAAAGGCATAAAGCAACATAGAAACTCCACCAGGAAGTAATCATTTTATTCCATAGTGCATTATATAAAACCTTTTTCATACAGCATAAATTTAATTCTGAGCATATGGTCACATTTTACAAATCAGCATTCATTGTCTCTCAGTGTTAGCATGTTAATACTATTACTGTGTGTGTGTACCTTAAGTGCATCGCTCTCATTGCCCTCTGTAACTTCCAGTATGAGTGCAGCCAGTACGTTGAATCCTTGGCAGTAGCCCACAGTTTTATTCCAGCGGGCGTACGCAAGCAGCACCCTCTTCAGCACCACCCTGTCCTGCTCCCCCTCCTGGCCACAGTAAGAACTGCAGCCCGTCCTGTGTAGATCCTGGACATCAGAAGGATGTACAGATGGATTATCTTACTACAATTCAGCGCAGTAGCCGGATAAATGAATTCATGCATTTAGGACAGAGACAGTGACAAGAAGACAAACACAGAGAAGTCGATGATCGGACTTTGCCCTGTTGATGGAAACGGCCATTACTCTGTTGAATCTCTGAGTCACTGAGAAAGAGAAAAGAGCTGCAGAGTTTCCATGATGCAGTCATCCCATTCTCTGACGCACAGTTATAAGCAAACATCCTCTACCGGACACTGCTCTTCACAGTCACATCAACTTTCACGGGACATACTGCATTTTATTAGTAGGATATGCTTAAATACACACTCAGTAGGATCAATTATGGCTACTGAATCTGAAAAGATTTTTTTTTTGTGTCCATCTTTGATGCAAGTCATCATTACTGTGCAGTTCCTGAAGATCACTTGTCACAAAAATAGCATTCAGTTCAACAGGTTCAGACTGTTCTGTCTGTGTCCTGTACTTTGAAATAATAAAAAAGTCTGACAAAATAAGCTATACTCAAGGTCCATTTCATGGCTTTTCTGGAGCTTTCATACAAATCTCACTGTCTTCATTAGTGAATGGAGATTGCTCAGTTGTTCAGTCATCATATTTGCTGATGAAGACTGAGATGACGTGAAAATTCAGATAAAAGTTAGTAAGTGGACCAAGTACAACAATTTCACTCTCAATAAACAAACAAAAAAAACTGAAAATATTTAATATTTAATCATTTTCTGATTTCTGATGTTAATTGCATGTTACTTATGTGTTCATATCAAAAATAATATTATAAATCTGATACAGATCTGCAGCAAGGAAAAGGTGATGAACCTCTGGTGAAAAATCCGACATGTGGAACTAACAAAAGCATGGTGTATTATTTTGTAATGCATTATTAATAACGTTTATGTCTGTGAAAAGACGGAAACTGGTTATAATGCTAAACTTTGATGAGATTAAGACCATTAACCAGTTTCAGTTGAAAGATTTTGTGTCGATTGATGGTCTAATTGCTCCAGCGGCTGACGTGAAAACATCTCTGCATGAAAACATTTTAGTATGAAAGTGTTTAAACTGTAAAAATATTGGATATGAGCAGTTTATTTGCAAACAATGGGTAACACTTGTTGTTATAAAGCACATATTTTAAAAGCTAAGTGCAATACATAACACCAATGAAATATATAATTCTGCAGTACTAATACTGTGCTGTAAGGGCATTCATGCTTATTTTAATTAATCTGCATGCTGTGGAAACACTGGGCACTGTTTTGCTAACTCGGGACACACACTTTAAAACCCCCTGCATATGCACGCGCAGTCACACACACACACACGCACACACACTGATCTCATCTCCAACCCTCAACATAACAGTACAATCTGATTACCTTGACGATTTGGATGCCGAGGGAGTCGTCGTCTGGGTTGCTACGCTCGTTAAAGGCAAAACGAAGCGTCTTCTCCCAGTCAATAGAGATACTGTGGAGGTACTGGTCTGCTAACGTTAGCCAAACCTGCAGAGAGACACAAGGAACCACATTAATTCTACAATAATACCAACAGCTAAACATTCACTGTCCCTACTGAGTCATGTGAACAAATATTTAAACTATCCTATTGTACCTTATCCCTATATACACACCTTCCAGCATATTCTCAGGTTTCTTTTTCCTCCAGCACTTGTATAAGAGGCCCCTTGTTCACAGTGATTCATTTTGTTTTGCAAGTTCAGGAAAGAGACAAGATTTCTTTGTTCATCTCCTCCGACAAGAAGAAAGTAATCGCTTCCGTTTCTTTGCCCTCCCTTCCCAAGAGATGAAGTTATGATGGGAGATAAATGGAGCGTTGTAGACTAAGTGCCTCTGCATACTGTTCTTTACACTACGCTGTCTCTCTCAAGACTGTAAAACTCTGCATGCAGGTTGACAATAATAAAGAAAACAGACTCTTTTTTTGTTATAGCACAACTGGGTCATCACTTTCTTTTACCCTCTGGGTTCAAAACAGACAAAGAGAAAGAGAAATGCGTATGGTCTTATTTAACAAAATGTCTTTTTATATGGAAGATATTTCTGGCCCAAACAGAAGTAGCACCCAAGGGTAGTGGCTCAGAGTTAGGGGCTACTAAATTAATTCATAGCTCGGTGACTACAGCAAATTACTACATTGCCACCATTGGGGGGAAAAAAAGATGTCCCAACAATGCCATATGTTATAAGTTACATACCCTCTTCCTCCATTCCTTTGGGATCCCAGTAGGGAGCCTAGCCACCGCTTTAAGGGCGTCGTACCACTGTAGGGAAGAAAACACACACCGTTTTATTTACCCCTTTATTTTCCTTTCTTTCAGATATTGTTTTTTGCCTTTATTGGACAGAGTGAGATGTAGAGGCAGACAGGAAATGGGGGGGAAAGAGAGGGGCATGACATGCAACACAGGTCATTGACTGATGCGGTTATATGGCATGCGCTGTAACCATTCAGCTACCAAGGCGCTCCTTATTTACCCTTTAAATTAACCAGCACACTCCCTCTGAGGCCATGGTTGTCCAAGTGTAACCCAGCAATACAATGTTAATATTTACTGTATTAATACTATATGATTTATTGATTGTCACATACAACATTAGATCAGCAGCTAAAAGTAGTAACAAAACAGTATCAGACATTCGTTGAATCTCAAACTGAACCAGTGGGTTGTGGCATATTTTTAGAGTGCTTACCTGCTGGAATCCATTCTTTCCCAGCGATGGTTCAATGGTAAACTTCAGCCTTGTGTCAACTCCTACAGACAAAAAGAGACACCTCGTCAGACTCGTCTTGAACCACATCTGGGTGACCATCAGTGTATTGGTCTGGTCAACATCCCCAAAGTATTACAGAAGATGTCAGACTGAAATTTGGGAGAATGGGTTTAAAATGGTAGATTTTTAAAAAGCTTTTGAATATGTGGCACTGTCTGATTTTATACAGACTTTGTTTCACATTGTTGGAAGCTGAAACAGTAGCCTACAAGCATGACCCCCTTTATCTTGAAGCTGCACCTTGCACCTTTATGATCAAAATAGTCCAGGAGGCATAGTTTCTACACAAGATGGCATCAAGCTGCTTTTGCTGATCATCATCATAAGGCAAACCAAACTCCCTTAGAAAAACATTAATTTATTCTTTTATTTAACTTAAGCCAAGTCTCTCCCATAACAAATAACTAGTTACTTCTCAAAACGATGTTTACAGATGGTAAACAGAATTTTGGCAGACCTTTTCCATATAAAAGGACTGTAAACTGACATTAGGTAACTGTCTATTGTTTCATCAGAATCCGAAATGAAAAATCCACCGGAAGCTCTGAGTGTTTTTTTTTTTTTTTTTACCTGTACATTAAGCTCTTAAGAGAAATGTATATATTTAAACCTTTTTTTACACGATATTATCGTTTTCATATTAGGCTAAATATCATAATTTTTTGAACAGAGTTTGGTGCTCTGAGACGCTTCACGGCAGAGTCGCTGTCCATTTCCGCGTGGTGCTGAATCCGCGTTTCAATCTCCGCTTCGCTGCAAATCGTGTAAAATCTCTTTGCACGCACAAACATCTTTAGAGAATATTCAGCGCAGTGGGATAATCCCCCGCGAGGACCAAACGGAAATGAAACTTCGATCTGAAGTTAAGAGGAAACGTCATGACATGTTTCCAACAGCTCCGACCGCGGCCATGTCCCTCCCCTGCGACTGTCTCTCTCTCCGTCTCTGTCTCCAGCAGAGTCTCTGGAGGTTTGCTCGGTCTCTCAAACGTCAGCCGATCGCACCACAAGTATGAGCAATGTAATTTTCACTACAATAAAAGTCCCTCAAACAAGATAAAATATATGTGTTTAACCTGCATCGTCCGCCTCTGTCGTTTTGTCCTGTGCCATACTGGATGAACGCCGCTTTATTCTGTGGTTTCCTCTCAGAGCTTTGGGAGAGGATTAACACGGAAAACCCTCCTACTTCCCGGTCACAGATTAGACCAACACAACTGACACAAAACGTGTGTTTAGCGACGGTCGGCAACATTAGTGAGGTCCAGAGGCTACACTCCTTCTTAATAGATGTAGTTCAGTCTCTCCAGAGTTTGAATGAATAGAAATTAAGATGTATAGAGACTAGTGGGGGACAGAGGAGGGAGGAGAGAAGGCAGGTAGGGACACATAGAAGGAAGGAGGAAGCAGGGAAGGAAGCAAGGAAGGGTGGGACCAATGGTGGAAGAAGTACTCAGATCTTGTACTTGAGTAAAAGTAGATAGTAAACACAGTGTAGAAATACAAGTAAAACCCTACTTAAGTAAAAGTACAAAAAGTATTAGCATCAAAAGTAAAAGTACTCATTATGCAGAATATCCCATTGCAGAACAACGTATATTATATTATTGGGTTGTATAATTATTGATGTATTGATGTGTTCATCACGTTAATGGTGCAGCTGGTAAAGGTGGGGCTGATTTTATTTACCCGATTTTAACGTTTTAACCTATAATAATACATTTATTTGTTGATTATATTTTGCATTATTAATCTGAATCTGCAAAGTAACTGGTAACTAAAGCTATCAAATAAATGTAGAAGTAGGCTATAAAGTAGCAGAAAATGGAAATACTCAAGTACAAGCACCCCAAAACTGTGCTCAACTACAGTACTTATTGAGTAAATGTACTTAGTTACTTTCCACCACTGGGAGGGGTGGAGGAAGGGAGGGAAGTATTAAGGAAGGAAAAATGGAAGGGGAGAAAGAAAGAAGGGAGAGAAGGAAGGGATGAGAGGGAAGGGAGAAAGGGGGGGAGAAGAAGAGAGTGAACTGTGAACAAGAAAACACTGTTAGAAACAAATGAAACAGGCTAAAAAAAAAGGGTAACTTAGAACACATCAAGTTGCTTCTATCACAAGATTAAAGCTTTTGTTGGGGTGGTATGAAGTATTTTAAGTGCTGACATTTAGACAGTGTACAAATAACTCAGCATTAGCAGATAAATATCTGAGGCATGGATAGATTTTGGCTGTGTTGTCAGTGTTTTATCAGCATTCAGCAGCAGGAAACCACAAGAAAACAAGCACAATCACCATAAAGCATCATAAAACATCATATGCAACTTGCCCTCCATTTATTTATGAACACTAGATTTATGGCTTTAGTTTTATCCAAAAACCACTTTCATGCACTTTTGCATCAGTTTGATCAATAAAAAAAGTTATATTTCCTTCAGCCATTTAGAGCTACCAAACATGGGACCAACACAAGCACCAACAACAAACACCACAAACAAACAAGAGACATCTACTATTTCTTTAAATTACCTGTCAAAACTATACATATTCCAGCAAAACTGCATAGAGAAATCTGAATGTTTTTGCTGGCTACATATCGAGTGCATCGGGAGTGTTCGTCCACAAACCTGCAGCGTACCACCACCCTGTGTGCTCTCGTGATTTGATTTTGAAGTCACTGGAGCTCAGATGAGTTATTCAGGCAGGAAAATGAGCTCATCTCACACCTTAAGGGTCTTTTGGGAAAACTGGATCATTGCTTTGGAATACATTCATGAAAATATTTGTAATAGCAAAAGAAAGCAATTTACCAGCTGACAATTTCCACAGCAGGTCATGCATTTTCTGGGGGTATAATATACTATATCTATCAGTTTATATTGGCTATAATTACTTAAAAACGTTACTGGTGTTGGGGCTGACATCAAAATTATACCCGATACATAATTCTTTGATATATTAGCCATATTTAATAATAATAAAATATGGCTAATATATAAATTATAATAATAATTTAACAATCTAATGTGCTTAAATATGACAATTTCTTGCCAATTTATACATAACGTTGCAGCATAAAATGAGACATACTGTAAATAAGAGCAGGCCAGTTTAAGAAGTAAATAAAAGGAAAATGAGATGATTTGAATGAGAACTACAAAAACACATAATTTAACATATTGACCAGAATAATATCTTGGCATTTATAGGGAACTACTTTGTTTCCAGATGTTGTTTAAAACCAAAGGATGATCAATACATGCAGTGCTTTCGCCCCATAGACCCATTAATAAGTGTCCTATCCAGACATGCGTGTGCTGACTGGTCACCTGGCTCTAAGGTGCAGAGCAGCCGCGGTGCACTTCGGGATATCCCGTTCCGTTTCTTCAGGACGTTGCTGATGATGTTACCGACCCCTCCCGATGCCTGCTGCCGCTGCTTCAAGCCCGCCCTCGGCCTCCTGCCGGCGGCGGGGAGCCGCTCCTGCCTCATCGGGAATCAAACCGTTCAACCCGTTCAATCACTTCATCGTTTTGTCCCGCTTCAATAATCCTCCTGTCAGACTTCCTCGGTGATGGGAGAGTCGGAGACGCAGCTGTTCCTCTAAAGGCTCTCCTCCCAGGCGTTAAAAATCAACCGATTACACTGATTACCGTGTTTCAAATCTCTTCCGGTGATGGCTTGTGTTTCCGACTTATGCTCGAAGAAAACGACGGACCTTCCATTCGTCATTCAGCGGTACAGAAACGTCCAGGAAGCCTCGTTCAAGCGACTCAAACATCTACATGAAATGTGATTTAGAAAAGGTAAAAAAATAGCCGATCGGTTCAGGAGGGAGTAACGGTCTCTGCTGCTGATGCTGCACACCTCCTCATCCTCCTCCGGTTCGGCGTCACCGGGAGGAGGTGAGAGGGTGGAGGGATGCGGTAGGATGGAGAGGCACGTGGGGAGGAGACAGAGAAGGATGAGGTAATGGTGGAGGAAAGGACCGGAAATGAGAAAGGGGTGGACTTTTGTTTCCTTAACCCAGTGATCGACCAGCTATTAAACAAGCACATCTATGTTGTCAGATTCACAGCTGCCCGACTGGGTGAGGTTTATCCACTAATATACACATTATTGGGGACACTTCAGCTGCTATTCCCTCTGGTGGATCCAGGTAAAACCCATTACTTTGGCCCTGACTAAATCTGCACCAATCACAGAGGAGCAGATATAGAGAAGGATTTTATGCTTTGACACAACTGAGGAGGTCTGTACAAAGAGGCAGAACTTAAATCAGATATATTTTCCCAAATATTTTGTATGTTTAGTGAACCTGAAACAATTAATCGATTAGTCAATTGTCAGAAAATTAATTGGAAGCAATGTTTTATAATTGATTAATTGTCTGGAATATTATTTATGGAAAAACAGCAACAACAAAAAAAAATCACTGGTTGTAGCTTCTAACAGGTGAATATTTACCCATTTTCTTAGTTGTCTTTGATAGTTAACTGAATATCTTTGAGTTTTGGACTGTTGGTTAAAAAAAAGCAATCTGAACATTGACACTTGGGCTCTGGGAACTTGTTTCATAAACCAAACAATTACTCTCGAGCAAATAAATCAGCAGATTAATCAATAAGAAAAAGAATTGTTAGTTGCAGCCTTTTGAAGTTTAATATATCCGTATGGAAGCCGAGAGCTGCCATGGTTGCTGATAATTATTTTGGGCCCATTATCTCTAAACTTTGTTATCTCAAGATACCAAATCACATCTCGGGATGAACAGAACAAATAAGAAATGTTACCTCTAAAACGTACTACCAGTACATACTTTACCTAAAAGCTTTGCACCAGATACAAGTCAGAAAACCCTACATTTTAGGAAACACTAATTCTGCAAACAGCTTTCTAAAATAAATAAATAAATAAATAAAAAAAGGAGGGCAATTAAATCTAAATGCACGACATTGTGAGTCAGTCTTACAGGTGCAGTAAGTGCTTCCTGACTGGAAAACACATCCAGTCTTAATGACATTCTGAATTAATATCTGCAATCAGGATGATGATAACGACAAAAAAAGGCCTTGATGATAATGTACCATAACCAGTAATGCATCATGATAAATTATATCTTTTCTTTACGTGTTTCAGTTGGATGCTCTAATTTATTTTCCATCATAAAAATATCGGCTTACTCACTCGATCGTTAGGCTACTGTACAATGCAGAGACCTGGTCAATAATAGATATAGATTAATGCCCCTCTCATGAAAAAAACATGTTAACTCAGACAAGTTAGTCAGATAAAATTGACAGTATTTACTGTACGCTTTGATTAATGTAGTTGTAATGTGAAATGTCTAGTAATTCTCCAAAATGTTGGGGTATTTAAGAGATTATTTAAAACAATTACATCATAAATTGGCATTTTTTGTGAAGTCAAAATCATGATGTGAAAATATTGGCATCACTGAACTCCAGAAAGTAATAAAATCTTGATGCTGGCATCTGCTTGGCTAATCATAATCAATGACTAAAGTTTATTGTTTAGCATTTTTTGTGTTACTTGCCAGATGGAGACTGTTAACATGCAAAAATCCCAGAGACAGGCAGTTTAGCCTTTCAACATCAGCCATGTTGGCTCCACGGGTACTGTACTGGAAATATTAGCACAACCAGGCCATAAACCTACGTGTAAATGCCTCATTACAATGCAACAGGGCGGAGAAAACCCATGTGTTACTGTATACTCTACCTCCTTGTGAGCCATCGTGCTGCATGTTGACAGAACAGGACAGCAAACAATCAAAGGCTAACTAACTTCCTTCAATTCTTCCCTTTGTTTTTCTTCATATCTGAAAATGAGTTCAAGAGCAATCAACCACAGAAACTGAACCACTCTAAGCACCTGTAGAGAGGATCCTTTCTGTACTTTCATTATGAGAATAAAAGGCTGATTATAAACTGTGTGAAGAAGAGATGACTCCTAAGAAAGTGAATCATTTGGATTTAGCCCTATTGTTAGTCTCCCAAATTCTAACCAAGTTCCTGATTTGTATAGTCAGGATATTTAATTTCATGTTCATAGAATGAGGCTTAATCCATAATCTCTTCACTAGAAAAATTAGCTTTGTAAACTACATTTCCAAACGTCTCATATATAACAGAACAGTCTGTTGAATTGAAATTATTGTACAGGCTGTTTTGGAGTAGAAGGGCAGGGAGATATGAAAATCAAAATATGATTCCCCCATAGTCATGCACTTTGGGCCTTATGTCCCAGTCCATTATGTAAATTTGAGATCTATTTTCATACTATATGTGATATGACAACTAGGAAAGTAGTGTACAAACCTGTAAATCTACAGTGCCTTGCAAATGCATTCGCCCTTCTTGAAATGTTGTACTTTTTATTTTGCTTCGAAGTTATTTACTGTGTTAGAAACACATGAAAGCATAAAACTACAATGTGTAAGGAATCCATTTTGCCTTTTTTTGGGCTAAACTGCACATTTTAAATTAGATACTAGATTCCAAACGTGGGATTTGAGTGGGAACAAAATTTGATCATTAAACCAAACAAACTTTTGGTTTATGAGACTATTTTGCTTCTACAAACAATATAAATAGGTCATAGTTGAAGATGTGTCCTGCTATTTTTTCCTCTCTCTGCAGAGGAAAACCACAAATATATTGACTCATAAAATGTCTATATTCATGCACTCATGTTTGTGAACTTACAGGCAAGCTGACGGGCAAGTACAGTCTCTGCTGTTAAAGCCTTTTACATGTTCATAAATCACTGATATCATGAGAACACACAGTATTTGTGGTCATTTCACAACAATTCCAGTCCTCCAAGAGCACTTGTGGGTGTCTAATATAAGAATACCTCCTCTTGAAAGTTAACACGCATCCTGTAATACAGTCTACTCAAGGCGGGTCTTTTTTAGTATCAAAGCAAACGAAGAAGTGTGTTTCTTACGTCGTTTTTGTGAGACAGCCTGAAGGCAAGCTGTGATTATGTCGTAGTTCTTCTGCAGTTTGTGGCAAAATCGGTCCCGTCTCCTCAGCTGGCGAATCAGCTTGGCCGACTGCAGGCCTGAACGATATTTGACCTCCTGGATGATTGAATGCAGCTCCTCCGGGGCTGAAAAGGCAAACGGAAAGATACCAAACACAGAAACAACAAGTTTAATCAGGGTTGCCATAGCGCTGATGAAACGTTTTTTCCAAGGTTTTCCTGTTGTTTTTCAAAGGGAGAAAAAAACTCGAACTTGAAACTCAAAATCCAGTGTAAATGTCTGAAACAAGTTGGAAATCCTAAAACTGATATAGAAGGTCCTTTTCAAGCTAAAAAAAACTAATGTCGTACTTTCTCACCGGCACATAAACGCATCACTCATTTGGGGATCACAGGATTATTTCTTTCTTTAAAAAAATCCACAAATAAATGCATCTGATTTCACATGTACCAGGTGATATGTACATTTGAGAGCCAACTTTTCTCTCTATAAAAAGGTTCAGTTCAAAACAATATTTGTGATTCCCACATTAGCTCGGGAGGCGATTAAAAGTGCAAAAATATTGTGGGGAAAAAAAAAAGGTGTTCAAAAATTAGATTTCTGAAGTTAATGTGGATTTAATTTGTGTACAATTCATGTTATTTATTTGAAGTTATTTTTCTGTTTCAGAATCACAGCATTTATTCAGGTCTCTCTAAAATATGTTATATTCTAAATGACACTACTTGATATAGTTTTAAATAACATGTGATGTCTGCACTCCACCGTTAGATCAGAATATCACAGTCATTTGTCTGTTTTTCCAAGCTGCAGGCAAAGCAGAAATGAAAACCAGAAGGCTGAAGTACAATCTGATTTTCAACTGAAGGTGACAGAGATCTGAGACATGAACAGACCTGTGGGACAGAGTTCATCGTTGTGTTTGTTATTTGATTTTTCATGTGTGTAAAATAAAAAGGCTCAATGCTGTGAATTACAGTATGTTCAAATCATGGTGACATTTCGAGCTCTGATTTTTTTCTGGGACAACTTCATTAAAACGTAACACCAACACCAGTAAGAACAATAATAAAAAACAACTTCTGCTACAAATGAGGCCGTCTGGGCTGATCAAAATCAAATATTATATCTCTGTATTTTGTCCTATTATTGTTGCTCTCACAGAAATCAATGGACAGAAATTGAATTTTCTATAATTAGTTCATCTTTTGGGTCTTGCATCAAGTGAAAATACCAAACATTTGCTCATTACAGCTTCAAAAAAATGAGGATTCGCATCTTTTCTTCATTTCATATTATTATATCTTAATAATATGAAAAATAATAATAATAATAAAAATGAGAAGATGAAGGTCGAACACACCAAAACATTGTAAATTAACAAATATTCCAGCAGTAATCAATACCATACGGGAGTTTTCTCATTTTAATTCAAGTTGTGCTTTCCTCCGACCTACCGGTCACATATTCAGGTGAGCAGACTTCATTATTATTACATTTTAAATACCTTTGCATGGGCATTTGTCATATTTTTTCACATTTTAAAAGACAATCAAAACAAATGACAGATTATAATTAATAATGAAAATAGTCATAGTTGCATTTCTATATTAAAGCTGGGGTAGGCAAAATCTGTGCACCTATGCAAAACCTTCCGCCTCTCTCTGCTGCCTCGTATCACTCCGCTAAGCCCCTCCCACCAAACCCACAACTTCGACCGGCAGCCGCAGGAGTCGGTTGACCTGCGAAACCTTATCCCTCGTAGTGCTCACTCTCCCAGGCGTGAGCCTCACCGACACCGCGGTCCATCCCACTGCAACTTGTCTTTTCAAAGACGCCCCTCCATCGCTTTGTGGCCGCAGGGCAGAGCGCCCCAGGCTTCAGAGGCAGCTGCAACGCCGTCCAGCAGCAGGATGAGAGGCTAGTACACCACACACACACCACTGTCCCCCTTCAAAAGTTATTCCCCACTGTTTGTCATCATGCCTCTTTGCCAGGTCGATACGAGCGCCATGACATTGAACATAATGAGCCCGAAGATCCGTGTGGAGCCGGGACGTGTTGTTTTGTGCTATACGCCGCTGTAGGCAAAGGACGTGTTGGAAATTCTTCACAAGTTGCAGGATTTTCAGCAGGATTTTCCACCATTGAATCAGGTTTTCACCATCTGAAGGGACGTGTGCAGGCATCTGCATTTGTAGCTCAGCCAATACGAACGCACCGTCTCTCTGAAATAACCTTTGATTGGTCAAAGTCTCCTGTCACGGGAAAGATTTTCTGAAACCTGAAAACAGCCAAGAGGAGGGGCAGAAGTAGAGGTTTTCTCTCAGGTCACTTGCAATATCTACTTAGAATAGAGAATTACAATATACTGGATGGTTATTATTGAATTTTGCCAACTTTAATGTCAAAAATGATCATCTTTTTCGATCAACATCTGCAGTTTCCTTGGAAGTTGACCTTTCATATTACCGCTGCTCCACCGGGAGGTCAAAGGTCATGGTCACCTACAGACAACGCCCAGTATGTGGCAGGATCTCCCTCAAGGACACTTAAACAAGGTAAGAGCTTGCTGTCTGAACACTAAGAAGCTTCCTTACTTATTAATATCACACTGCTGACCACTCACCACATTTATACGTTTACCAAGGGAGACCTAAACTTCTCCATCTAAACACATTACAAGTATTTGCATGCTTTAGCTGTTCTTGAAGGCATTATCATTATCGTTTCCTCTTCCTGAGTGGCAGCCCTCTGCTTGGTTTAACTTGACCGGGCCTCACATGTGTAGAGAGCAAACACTGAACTCCCGGGCTTGGCTGTGTTTACCTTAGGATTCCACTTCAACAGAGGAAACAATGGCGGCACTACACTCACAGTAACATACCTTTCAAGACTCCGAGGCAACGCCGTGGTACACACTGAGGAGAAGTAAATGAGCTGTCAACACACTCATCAGCCTCTGGTGTGAGTGTGTTCGTGCATGTGAAGGTCTGCGTACTGTGAGGCTACTTGTCAGTCACGTGAAACTAAACAGTGCGTCTGGTCTGCAGCCAGTTTTTAGCTTCTTCTGATATCTGATTACAGTGAGCTCCTGTAGACGTGCTAGCTACATATCTTGATAAACAAATGACGTAAAAAAAAGTCACGTACCATTCATTACAGGCTCGTCTCACTGAATGAATCAAATTAATTATGGTGCATTCGAGTTTCATGTTATTAAACGTCTCTCCTACTGTTTGCTGTCTATCTCTAGATGACTTAACGGTAAAAAAAACACTGCTGTAACTGTACATGTACACACACTGTAATTAAATGGATTGATAATTTATTACATCCAGTCATGGCTACCACAATTTATTTATTTAAGTGGACCATGTAGCAGCCAGACGTGAACGATTCACATTAAATAAAGTTTCTTTGTCAATATCATAATAAAATTCTGTATTTCTGCTATACGTTACATTTATTCAGTCATGGCGGGCCACTGACTCAAATCCTGGTGCATAATATTGTCTTATTTATCTCAATAAGATCCACGCAGCGAGGTAGCTGTTATACAGATTTTAAAATTGGGAAAAAGAGAGCAAAACAGTGATGACTGGCATTCAGTATCTGCCAATATCCTGAGTCTGTATTGGGAGAGAAAATGTTGGATGGGTGCATCCATAATATTTTCATTTAAGTTTACATTTAATGATGAACATGTGTCCCGATTTCCTTGCAATTTCAGCTCCTACCAATAATGGTTATGATATTTTTTAGATTTCTGCATTTCAACCAAGTGTCTAGTTTACATGTACAGCTTCTTCAGTACATGCAACTCCTCTGGCCACAGGGGGGCCTTATTTACCCAAGATGCATCTCTTTGGCAGGATAAACATAGTCAGGAAAACCCTCTGTGGTAAATGTGTTGAGGTATCTCTGAACATATATTTCATGCAACCAAGTCTGGCAGTGAGTGTCAACCAAGCAGTGGAGGTGCCACCTGTGGAACATCTGTGCCATATGCCAGTATACTGTAACAGCAACATGGTAAAAAGTGGCAGCCACTTTCTAATCTCAGCATTGCTGCAAACACAACACAACACAAATTACTTAGACTTAAATGGGAATATTTTGGTTTCTACAACAGCTGGATTTATGAAAGCTAAGATGTGGCCTCCCTTCAATAACTAATGGATGCCACAGAATCATCATTCATCATTTTTACATATTGCTTATTAAAAAACATATTTATAGATTTATCCGTTGTCACTTTTAAACAGATTAGATTATCAGAAAGTATTCAATCAGATTTTTAAAATGATGCCTCATGTATAAGCTCTGGGGCATAGTGTAAATAGCCAAAATAACCATATGCCTACAACCTGACTGATCTCTTGAACACCAATATCATATCGAAATATCAGCACTAAAAAGGTAAAGTAAAAATCTGCTTACTTTATGAAATGATGAGCTGTACTTGGTAGTTTTTAGTTATAGCAATCAGGCCTTTACAAATAATTAAAACCATAGTTACTTGCCCTGTTTGTGAACAGAGTGTGGGTGTTTTCTACTCTTCTGAATAGAGGGTGTGAGGCTTGAGGGTGTTGTATGTAGTCTACAGATTGTAAAAGAAAAGAAGAAACACAAACAACCACGCACACACCCTCACCTTTCTGGGCCAGGTAGTTCATCTGATGCCTCCTGGTGTGCTTCTCCTGGAGCTCCTGGAGGAAGCTGGACCCGGAGTTACTGCGGCCCAGAAAGGCATCTGAGCCGGACGCCTCCGTGGAGCTGTCCCAGCTGTCCATATTCCTCCTGCTGCCTCCACTGTACGTCTCATAAAGCTCCACCAACAGACAGTCCACTATGGAAGTCCTCGGAGCTTTAACTCCATCTCTCCGGGAGTCACTGTCACCGGCCGTGTTGGCCCTTTGGGTGGCAGCAGTAACGGTGCCAGGCGGAGCTCCGGGGACCTGCTGTCCCGGAGGTGATGATGTGTCATAAGGTGACTCGGCGGGGATCGTCCACTGCTGGAAGCCGGAGAAATCATCCAGGAGGGAGGCGGCAGAGTTTACAAAAACGCCGCTCTCGTCCTCGGTCAACACGCCGCCGTCGCATATGTCAACTTCCAAAAGTTCATTCCCGTTTAATTTCACCTCCGACGCCATTTTTTTTTCATTAGCCGCAAACTAGCCAATATTAACTCTCTTTTCCTGTAATTGTTATCCTATGTGTGCGTTGTCATTTTTCCAGACAACATAGCTGAAGTCGGAAAGTTTTCTTTGAGCGTCTCGAGAACGATAGAGCTCCTGGACCACTCCACTCCTCTCCTCAGAGAGGTGGAGACCCGTCTGACAGCTTTTAGTTTCCTTCCTGAATGTTCCGGATTCGATTTTCCTGCCCCCCCTCCGAGACTGAACAATGGGCCAGCCCACTCTGCTAAACTTCTCAACGGCTGCTAAACTTTCTTCAGGTCGCGCGACAGGTGCAACAGGCGCCAGTAGATGGTGGATTGACCAATCACGGAGGAGCCGAAAGTATATCGACCAATCCGCTTCCTTATATTAGGGCTATGCTAGGAGGTCGTTTAGTACGGCGATCCATTTACAATAGCAACATTTAACACTATTTAACAGTCCTGGAGGAAGTATTTAGACCTTTTACTTTATTTTGTTGTTATTGTAGTTGGTTGAGGTGGAACTAATTTTCAACTATTTTGTGTAAGACTGCAACAAATTATTATTTTTCCACATGGATTTAATCTGCTGAGTATTTTCTCCATTAATCGGTTGATTGGTTGGTTTGTAAAACAATCTGTTCTCTTTATTTTTATTTGTTTTTAATTAGAAAGAGAATAATAAAATACAACAATGCAGTTATAAAACATAAGACAGTAATATCTTTTTTTTTTTTTTTACACCGTAGAAATAACAATTATTATTATTGTTGTTTATATTCATTAGTCATGCTGAGGCAATCGCGTCTTCAAATCAGCTGATTCGGGCTTCCGTAGCTGAGCAGCACATGACCAGGAAACAGGGAAGTGTTGTCTCAAACAGAAACAGGGCAGAGTCTGTTCCTTGTTTTCCTCCGGAGAGGACTCACTGACAACATTCCACCCTCTTATAAGGCACAGAGCTGCGGGAAGAGACGGACAGCTTCGGTAGTTTGTGATTAAATCATGAAAATGGGCTCAAATCGCTCGTGTCCGCTTACCTTATTGAATTGTCTCCTAATCTGCGTCACTTTGTGGAGCTACCTGAGCAGCGGGGTGTTTGCCCAGTCAAACCGGAGACCAAACATTGTGTTGATCCTCACCGACGACTTGGACATCGCTATAGGGGGTCTGGTGAGAGAATTTAAATGTTTTTTGAGCTTTTATTACATGTGGTTTAATTTTTTTAGGAGCTAATCAGAGAGTCGTGACATTGCATTTACAGCTCTATTGGGGGAAATCTGTAATAAATTGATGCAGACTTTGACATTTTGTTAGTCGGGTCTGATTAAGCTGACTGCTCACATTCCTCCTGGTTGGACACATCGTTTAGGCATCTCACAGAGTCAGCAGCCTTATCACTTGCTCCAATCTGCTCCCACAGTTTTCAGCAAACACCCTCCTCTCCTGCTAAAATCCCTTAGCTAGAAACCTGTATCCGAATTCCATTGAAAAATCTGGCAATGTAAAGGCATAATCCGTGATCCAAGTGTGAACAGACTGGTATAGTATAGGGTATAACCCCTTTCTTTATATACATTATAAATACTCAGGAGGAAAACCTATTGATGTGATTTGAGTGGAAAGTTAGTCTCATTTTCCTTTTTATACTGTACATATTATGATGATTTAAGGGAGTTAATGTTCCATGAAATGGCTCGACAAAACCCTGAAACTATCCAGTGTACGGATGAGCAAAAATTGGAATGGCTGTTTAATTTTGATGATTACCAACCATGTCTCAAAAGCCTGGAAAACAAGTCAAGATAGATTAGTTAATTAGTACTTATTCAGATTTTTCCAGTAGGCTACTACATGGTAAATGTTTCTGCCAGTGATTTATGAATTTTAGAATAAATACTAATATCTTCGAAATCTATCTCAAGACATTTATAAATCTGTAGGACAGCTGCTGCTAGAAAGCCACATTAACTACTACCTACCTACCTACCACCACAACTAGGGCTGCAACTAATGATTATTTTCATTATCGATCAGAACAATCGATTGTTTGCTCTATAAAAGGTAACAATATATTGAAAAATGCCCCTCACAATTTCCCAGAACCTCTTCAGATAGCTTGTTTTGTCCAGAAACCAAAAATATTCAGTTTACTCTCATACAAGACATAAAAAAGTATTCAAATGTAATTAACTAATTTTTCTAAGGGCTTTCGTCATAGAGAACAAGCTTAGTCATGAAGGCAGTAAGACAGAGATGCAGCCTCATCACTACGTCTTAAGTTGTTGATGACTCTAAAAAAGGAAAAGGGAGCTTGTTGCCCAATTTGAGTTTGAGTACTACAGATTATTTAGTCAGGTGCAAGTTTGCTGCAAATCTGTCTCATCACACCAAATCTTTTCCTTCCAGAATCCACTCAGCAAGACGAAAAAACTGATTGGTGATGCAGGGATATCATTCACAAACGCAGTAAGTATCGTCAACATCATTATTGTCCTCCTTCACTGTCGTATAATGGCTCATCAGGGATCATTTAGTGGCTGAAAAAGAAGATATTGGTCTAGTTTAGCTGTAGCCTAGATCACCTGCTTCACCCCTTTAAATCAGTAAACAAGACTCTTTTTCCTCCATCTTCCCTCCAGTTTGTTGCCAGCCCGCTGTGCTGCCCCAGTCGGGCCAGCATCCTGACGGGGAAATACCCCCACAACCACCATGTCATCAACAACACGTTAGAGGGAAACTGCAGCAGCAAAGCCTGGCAGAAGAGTGAGGAAGCCCACACCTTCCCCGCCCTGCTGAAGGAGTACGGCGGCTACCAGACCTTCTTCGCTGGGAAATATCTTAACCAGGTAGGGGGCCGACAGGACTCCATACTTGTGTATTTCCAGGCTTTTTATTGGTTTATACAGACTGCAGCATGTTTCTCTCCATGATTACAAATGCGGCCTCCTTGTGTTTTAAGTATGTTGCTGTTAATTGTTCAAGACGAAAATAAACCTGCATTTATCTGAAGAATGAGTCATTTCCTAGAATGGTTTCCATATGTTTACATCTGCTAATTGCACAACAAAGGAGACTGACGTCCTGTTGAACCCTGTCCTCCCATGAACCCGCCCTTAAATGTGTTAATCAATGTGCACAGAGGCCTTTAGTCTGTCGTCGTGCCCCTGATCCATACCGGTACAGTTCCATATGTGGTCCATATTCTGGTTTACAACTATTTTTTTTTTTTTTTTAAAAAGAGTGAAAAGTGACGTGATTGTTAACAAGTGAAAACAGTCACAAGGTGTGCTGTCATACGATTAAAATCCAGCTGTCCAAGTTGCATCTGGTCTTGTGATAAACAGGTGGTCAGACGGGGAACCGGGACATCCACATTTTGCCAAATAACAAAAAAAAAAAAAAAAATTACCCTTAACCCTGTTTTGCCACTTCCCCTCCTCCCTCCCTGTATCTCAGTGTTTCCTGAACTTTTTGACTTGTGACCTCTTAAAGTTAAGCAAAGTCAACTTGTGACCTCTCATCACAGATCACCTCATGTGTCCCTTAGTGTGGGCGTGAGTGGAGAGCAGTTGAGTTGGTCCAGACTGAAATATCTCAACATCTCCTAGATGGATTGGCACAAAATCTTGTACCGACATTAATGGCTCATTAATGACTTTGATGATCCTCTGACTTGTCCTCTAGCGCCACCATCTGGTTCACATTTTTCCCCTGCAGGATGAATTGTAATAACTTTTTATGTAGCTCCATCATCAGGTCCAGTACTTTGATTCATGACTAAATACCTCAGCTGTACTTGTGTGTTTAGTGCTAATTAGCAAACACGCTAAACTAAGATCGTGAACATGATATCTGCTAAACATCGGCATGTTAGCATTGTCATTGTGAGCGTGCTAGCATGCTGATATTAGCATTGTCCCGGAGTACAGCTTAATAAAGCTGCTAGCATGGCTGTTGTTCAAAACACAGTTTACTCAAATCTTTTCCGTCTCTTAATATTTATCGGTAACCCAGTTGAGTTTTAAAGTCAGTCTGCGGTTCACCTTTACACAGCCTTGCCTTGGAAGTAAATTTTTAAATTGTTATTTTGTTTTAATATGGGTGATCTTGCACATACATTACATTTCTGCACACTGGTCTAGAGTAACATTCTGTATATAGATTTCTAACTTTGAGTTTTAAATCTATGTCTTCTACTTGTCTGTGCTGCTGTAATGCCAAATTTCTCAATGGGGGATCATAACAGTCGTAGCTTATTATATCTGTGTGTGAATGCTGTTTGTGTGTTTCAGTATGGGCACTCAGAGGCTGGTGGAGTGGAGTATGTTCCTCCAGGCTGGAACTACTGGGTCGGACTGGTAAGACTGAAACTTTTAACCTTTTTAGACACAAATTTACTCTGAGGCTCCTTCCTGTCTGGCATCATGGTCAGAACTGAGCCTTTAGCCTGAACTAACCTGAACCTCCTGAACCGATTTCTCCAAACCAGTCACGATATCACGACGCTTGTGAAAATATGTCACTTTTTATGTTGTTTTCAGGGAACTAAGACAATAATGCACAACATAGTCCTAGACCTTTCTCCTTCATATGACTCAGACTGATATTTTGGGGCTAACATTGGTCTTTTAATTGTTTTTAATGTAGAATGTATCCATACTACACTGTGGGGGACCGTTAACCTTTCCTCTTCCTCATCATTCTGGGACAGTGGACAGTTTTAGGATCCTGTGATGGACTAAAGGTTGTGTCAGAGGTTTTTTGCCACCCTTTAGAAAAATAAAAGTCTGGGAGGAAAATGTAAACCTTTTTGGTATAAAAATAATCAGATACATTTTTTAGATATATGCGTTTACAGAGGAGGTTTTTGCTCACTAACATCTCTGTGGGAAGTTTATTCAGAGTGGCGATCTGAGTTCAGTCTACCTTCTATGTGACTGGAAGCTCTCTGCAGAAGGAGCCAGACTAATAAATTGGCTAAAATTAGATTTCCTTGGATTTGCTGTACATCTCTAAACTGGTTTACAGAAGTCATTATACAGAGGTCACGTCAGCAATGCAGACTAGTTTATCTTCACTGATACTGAGCAAACAGATGTGAGAACTGCTCTCATGACCCAACAGCTTATCATAACATAGAGACAGACTCATGCAGTTAATATGGTTTCTGCAGAGCTGGTCTGTAGCCACATGTACCACCTTCTTACAGTCTTCCCCTTCTCAGCTTCAGTATCTCTTTAAACAAGCCTGGTTCAGAGGGAGTGGACACCATCATGTTAAACAGCTACTCTGGATCACGTGTCGGCACATGTGACCATGACGAATATGAACTTAACGACGTTTTGTAATCTGCTGACGAATCAAAAGGGCCCACAGCCTGCGAGGTGCAGGCTGCTAGAGGTTAACTCAACATCTTATCCATGTCACTAGTGTGGCAACAAGACACAGACCTGAAATCAGTTTCCATGACTGCGTGGACTCTACTGAGAAAGTACAGTGGAGGTCGTTTCACACAGAGGAAAGCCTGTTTGTGAATCTTATTCTGCTTCCATTGTCTGTTTTCCTCTGATTCCACCAAATTATTGGCTTTTTATGATCTCTATCAGGTTTTGTAAGCACCCTCAGTCCAGTGCTTTCTGCAGATATTCTCACAAATCAGGACGAACACAGGTGGTTGAAATTATCCTCATTTATTGTAATTCATACTAAACTAAAATCCAAGAAATAACTAATGGTAATCCAATTCTAAAACGTGCTTCATAAAACCTGTTTTTTAAGGCTGGATGAACTATTCTACAGGGTTCGTACAGAGACATGAGAGTTTGGAAAATGCTTAATTTTAACAGTTACGTTTTCAAAGTTAGGAATATGCTTGAATTCGAATAAAGTCCTTGAAAAATGCTTTGATTTTCAACACAATCTGGTGTTTCATCATCTACACAATCACTCATGGAAACCAAAAATCGTCGCCATATTTGTTTGTTGTCTCCTGGCATTTCTAGTAACAATTTAGATGTGGTGATGATAAAGGCTTCGAGAGTCTGGGAATTTTTGGTTTAGGTACCTTGAAAGTGCTTGAATTGTGCTTGAATTTTACTCTTTAAAAGCTGTACGAGCCCTGATTCTACAAAATGAACAGAGGCATAAAAATAAGAGTGTTTCATGGAAGTCGTTTGTGTTTTCCAGGAGAAGAACTCTAAATACTACAACTACACTCTGTCAGTGAATGGAAAGGCTCAGACACACGGAGCCGACTACAGCAAAGACTACCTGACAGACGTCCTGGTGAGACAACTGTTGCATTTAATCAATACCTTACTTTTTATATTTAATGCATATGATTCTTGGTTTTCTTCATATTGTGTCCTTATGTGTTTTGGATGAAGATGTTGCATTGTAATGCAACTTTGTCTTATTAACCAGTAACTTCAGGTATCATCCATTCAAGTCTTGCCTTTCTTTTCTTTTATGAATTAAAATACATTTTTGGGCGGTTGCAAGTTGAAGAAAATAAAATAAAGATCCTCTACTGAAACAAAGCTGTTTTTGATATAAATTAAATGGGCTTACTGTTTTAAAACCCAAATGATACTCATGGCACATTTGAAGACGCCGTTAGAGCAACTTTTAATATAACAAGTTACTTTTTAAGCGTTTTTAAGTAACTAGAAGTAATTTTTCCTCGTTCTGTTTTCAGCAGAAACCAAAGGACTTATGCATCATATTAAAAATTCTGATTTTTAAACGACATCTTGTGCTCTCTCTCTCTCTCTCTCAGGCCAACATGTCTCTGGACTTCCTCCAGTACAAATCCAACTGCCAGCCGTTCTTCATGATGGTGTCCACGCCGGCCCCCCACTCCCCGTGGACCGCAGCTCCTCAGTACCAGGGCAGCTTCAACAACACCAAGGCTCCCAGAGACCCCAACTTCAACGTCCACGGGAAGGTGCTGTACAGCTTCTCTGTCATGTCACTGACTTTAAAATATCCTGTGTACAAATTGGACATGGCTCTGGTCATGTCTAGATACAGATAAAGATCCTGTCCTGTGTTTTTAGTTGATTCTTGGCCTAAAAGGAGAACTTTGATTTCCGTTTTCTTTCTGTCTCTCTTCAGGACAAACACTGGTTGATCAGACAGGCTAAAACCCCCATGACCAACTCCTCTGTTCAGTTTCTGGATGATGCTTTCAGGAAACGGTGAGTCTTTGCTGCTTCTCTCCTTCCTCTTTCTCTCCTTGTCTTCTTTAAGCATCTTCCTCACCTCCTCTGCATTTGATTCTCTCTTCCTTATCACGTACTTCCTGTCACATTTCCTCTCCTTTCTCCTACTTCTTCTTTTTCTTAATCTTTCTTGTTATATTGTGCCCTTTTATGAGGTTTGTTTCCATGTCATTTTAAATTTTGGTCCAAGTTCAGTTTGGTTTTGTTGTTCTTCCTGGCCTGTAGGTGGCAGACTTTACTGTCAGTGGACGACCTGGTGGAGAAAATAGTGAAGAGGTTGGAGGTCAGAGGTGAACTGGACAATACGTACATCTTCTTTACCTCCGACAACGGCTACCACACAGGTATGTAACCACACACACACACACACACACACACACACACACACACACACACACACACACAGCAGCTGTCCAGGAGAGGATGTTTTTGCTCCCGTTATCAAAAGCTTATTAACAGACCTGAAAGAAATAAAGTTTGGAGGAAAGTTAGAAAGGAAGGAATGATCCAGAGATTTTTCAGAAGGATTTCTCAACATTGTGCGAGAGAACTTAAACCTCCAGTCGTCTAAATGTGTCAGTGTTTCAGGTTTCTTTATGTCTCTTTCAGGTCAGTTCTCTCTTCCTCTGGATAAGAGGCAGCTCTACGAGTTTGACATCAGAGTTCCTCTCATGGTCAGAGGACCAAATATCAAGCCCAACCAGACCAGCCAGGTACACACACACACACCTGTGATATTTGCTAGCCCTGAACTGCACCTGAACCGTTTCTTGTATCTAAGGTTAGACCAAAATATCTTCCTTGCAGGCTTTTATTCATTCATGTTTTAACAGGTTATTTATCCTCTTCTGATGAAATTTGTACAATGTAGTTTGTAAAAATGATCAATACTGCGTCTGTAGTTGTCAAGTATTTATTTCAACCACTGCATAAGTGTTAAATATGGATTTGTATCTTGAAATGAGAAAAAAGACTATTATTCTCTGCTGATGTATCGTTCAGTTATACAGTGAGCTGAGCAGTAAATCGAATTAACATCATCGTGAATCTCTCACAGATCCAAGTTGACTCATATCGCAATTTTAAATATATAAACTGTCTGAATCCAATATAATCAAACTGAGAATAGCTACAATTCAACGAGAAATCCAGCCAATTCAAATCAATCAGCCCACAGTCCAGAAGCAGCAAACGTTTGACAGTTTTGCTTGAAAAATGACAAACGATTATCAAATTAGTGGGCAATTAATTTTCTTTCAATCGACTAATCTTTGCAGCTCTACTCTTGAGTTTCTTAAGTTACTGTCAGGAAATGGACACTGATAATACAGATATATGCCACTGACAACATATTAGTTACACAAGAAGACTTAAAGCTCTCAAAATGTAGGCTTATTGGGGGATAAAACATCAACATCATGTTTTCTGTAAACATCTTTACACGTATCAAACCCACTCTGCTGTGGTGTCATTCTGCCTCAGCTGTATTTGTTGATCTGAACTAAATGAAATCATGTTGTCAGATGTTGGTGGCGAACGTCGACCTCGGCCCGACCATCCTGGACATCGCTGACTACGACGTCAACAAGACGCAGATGGACGGCATGTCCTTCCTGCCCGTCATGGTGAGATTCAGCTTCATGTGCCTGATTGATGCGATAGTCTATACAGTGAGTGACAGGTCTCTCCTTCACTCTTCACACTCCTGATTGGATGATTTTCAAACGCATCAGCTCCAGAAACTGTTGCCAAAATCAAGTTTCTGAATAAATGTGAGCTGAGAAATGGATCATGCGTCACTTGATGTGATGCCTGGTTTAAATTGTTAGTACTAACGGAGACAGCAGTTCATGTTGTTATCTAAATGTGACACAAAGTTGAGGCTTATTGGGGTTTTTTTTAACCAATTTTTGCCAAAGATGTGCCTGGTTTGGACGTCTGAATCGCCGCTCACATTTCCGTCTTAAATATTTTTATTGTTTCAATTTCAAATATTCATTAGGAAGTGAAACAAAATGGCAGTTAAGTGTGACTTTCACACTACAAATGTTTTTTTTTTTTTTTAAAGAAGCTGATTGTTTAAACTGATTTTCACCCGAATTTTTGTACTTTTTAAAATAATCCAGTCTATACCAGTTTTTAAATATTCAGAATAAACAGATTCCCAGAGAATTAAATATTAATTGTATTCATTAAAACACACATTTTAAGATGAGCTGAAACATTATTCTAATTTTAAAGTAGTAATGTTAAAGTTGCAGTGCTGAAGTTTAGAAAATGAGTGACATTAATAAAATGGTTGTCACAAAAATATGATGATTATGCACAAATCCTGTGTGTGTGTGTGTGTGTGTCACCAGGAGGGGAAGATGAACAGCAGCAGCTGGAGGACAGACATCCTGGTGGAGTATGAAGGCGAGGGAAGCAACGTGTCCGACCCCGCCTGCCCCCTGCTGGGGCCGGGAGTGTCGGTACGAGATGAAATATGATCTGTGGGGGAAAGAAGTGTCTCTGCAGCAGAAAAACACTCATAATTCTCGTTCTTCCACCTCTCCTCTTTCTCCAGGAGTGTTTCCCGGACTGTGTGTGTGAGGACTCGTACAACAACACCTACGCGTGTGTGCGCACTATCGCCCCCTCTGCCAACCTGCAGTACTGCGAGTTTGACGATAATGAGGTGCAGAGAAATGTTCATTGTAGTTGTTGTGACCTAAAAAGATTAAGAATGAAGGCACCTGCTGTGACAAAAAGGAAAAGAAATGTCTGTTTTAATATATATTATTAATATAAGTTAATTGTTACTTAAAGCCACTATGTGTGGAAAAATTCCTTACTTTGGTGCCATCTGGTGGTAGAATCAAGCATGACACTGTGGTAGACAGCAGTGCATCCGTTTTCCTCTGTTTTTTTGGCATACAGTTTGACAGTAGACTCCTCCCAGCTGATTAACATTGTTTGTGGATGTGCGCCCCCTGTAGGTGTTTGTAGAAGTCTACAACATGACAGCGGACCCCTACCAGCTGACCAACATCGCTAAGACCATCGACCAGGAAGTCCTGGAGAAGATGAACCATCGGCTGATGATGCTGCAGTCCTGCTCCAGACAGTCGTGTCGGACACCCGGCGTGTACGACCCGAGGTCGGTTCAGCACTAAAAAGTACACTGATTCTTAGTTTTTTAAAGCAGCAGGTCTGAGTTTCACCTACATTTGATTTCCTGCAGCAAGAAGATACTGATTAACTGTATAATCAAAGATTAATAAGGGGCTCACTGCACAAAGTGCAAATATGTCTGAATACATGTTTATTTTTGGAATAAAATTGTATATTTAGTTAAAAATCTTTATTTTTCCCCACAATTAGTTTAAAGTAGGTTCAGAGCGACATTTTTCTTCATTTGATTCTTCTCAAATTGTCACGACTGCATTATACTGCTGTGTAGTTCACAGTAAACAGGGTCCACTTGTGTTGAGCACAGTTAAGAAAACCTTCAGGTTATAAATAAATGAACAAATGGAAAGAAAATGCACAAATGAGACACTAAATTATGCTCCAGATTCCCATTAAATAAGTGGAAAAAACGAGAAATGGTTCAACTACAGAGTGCTTGCATTGCCAGAAGTATTTTAAAAATCCATGCACATTTGTTTCATCCAAATCTGATTTTTACCTGTTGTTTAATCATAAAAAATAAAACACTTTTCAGATTCAGATTTTGTCTAATCACAGAAAGCAAAAGGGATAATCTGAACTAATTATAGGGAAAATTTAAAAAATGGTCTTGAAAGAAAAGCTCCATTTAAACCAAAGTAAATATTCAGGAGTCTTTAAGTTACACTAGAAAATAACTAATTGGACGTGTACTGTACCCATTGAACAGTCTCTATTATCCCTATAATTAGTATCAATTACATACTGTAAACTTATTAAATTATTCAGATAACATGTTACTTCAAAGGGCACAAATTCATGTTAAATCCGCTATTTGTTGGACTTAAACCGTCTCTAACACAGAAGCATCGACTCCTCTGTGTTTTCTCAGGTATAAGTTCGACCCCCGACAGATGTTTACCAACCACAGCTGGCGGCTCAGCAGACTCAGGCAGAAGATGAAATAAGAAGGACGGAGGAAGAAGAAGGGCTGTATTGTATTTTGTATTCAGCCTTTCCTGCTGTTGTTGCCTTGTTTTCAGGCCTCCTGAGCCAGACTCGTTGTAGATGGATGGAGAAGGGATCAGGTGGGGTCATATTTTGGGTTGCCATAGAGATGGGAGGCCTTTTTAAAGCTTCCAGTTTGGGCTACTGTTTAGTGAGTTTGTCAGTAGGTGTGTGCGGGGAAGCCAAATTATTCAGGATGGATTTACACTCGCAAGCCATTTGTTCAAGTCCTGTTTTCTTATATTGTGCACTAAATGTCTGCTCGCTCAGTCGTATCAATTTAAAATTCATGTCTGTGTTTCTCTGTTGAGAATATCATCACATCAGTGATCTGAACAGACGAAAGCTTTTTCATCTACTCGTCCGAATACACGCTGCCGGGTTGGTTGGTTTGGTCCTCAACAATTTATCAGAAGGTGGAAATTTCAACGTTCATCACCTAGAAGTTGCCTTTTTAAATGGTTGAGAAAGCAGCATAATTATGAGTGATACTTTTTCCAGAAAAATGGCAAAAGAAAATGCAAATTTATGCGCGTTTCCATCCACTACTGTGATCTCGATGCACCAACTCTGAATATTTGCATAAACAGCAGCAGGTGGCGCTAATTCTCCAATATAAATAATAAATGTCAAAAAATCTAAAATCAATAAATTTACAAAAATGGAACAAAACCAAGCAAATACCAGCAACACTTTGGCGTTTTTACTATAAATAAATCAAAATTTGCGATAATTTGCCTTTGACTGAACATGTTTGGTTTATGGTGAATAAATACAGTATATTAATATAACTTCCGTTTGTCTGTGATAACGTACGTAACTGATTTTAACGGCCTACATGTAGAGATCAACAACAACGTAGTCAGTTAATTTGTTGAGGACCAACCGACTGCAGAAAAAAAAAAAAAAAAAAAAGATCACATCTGCTCAAAGTTACAACAGGTGAATTCTGACCTGTGAGTCCGTCGGAGGCGTCCGGAGGTCGTAGCGGAAACGGGAAACGCCTGAATTCATCCGTAATCCGATCTTTGATGGAAGTGAACGGGTGTCGGAGCAAATATTCGTATGACGGGAAGTGTCGCGTGATCGTACCTGAAGTAAACAGAAAAAGAGCCGGTTAGTAAAGGGCAAGAAACGCCCTCACAGATGAACAGAAGAGCGCCACCTACAGGACTTCATAAACAGGCAGTCCAACAGACAACAAATCTCACAGAAATTAGTGCCTATTAACCCCCCCCCAAGCCACTTTACATTCACAGTCAACACTACTGGAGAAACGACTGAATGCACTGAAAGCAGCCAACACGTAACTTAATGTAACTAATTTGGATCGAAACAAACGCCAGATCCTTTGCAAGCAGCAGCAAAATAAAAGTGTTTTCCAATCATCAGAGAACATTTGGGTAAAAAGCAAATTTTGTGACTAAAAATACTCTAATAATAGTCAGGAAATGATTTCTAAGGATTGTTAGAGGCATCAGGATAAAGTTAAATTTACAAATCTGATTAAAACGCTGCAGACAGACTCAGATAAAGTGTTTCCAGCATCAGACGTACACACACACACACTACATCATTTCAGTGATTTATCTCAACTGTTAAAGCACCTTTTTCATTCACACATTTCTAATTTATCGTCAAATTTTTGTCTTTTGTGTTGTTTTATTGATTTCCTATTCGGATTTCAATTCAGCGCGTGTTGTACGTTTCATACGGAGTTTATTTAAGTCACTTACATTTCCATGTCAATTTGACAACTTTACATCAAGTATTTCACTAATAATTTCATGTTTGTAGTATTTTACTGAGCCACACTTGAATCGTTGGTTCGGTACAGAGATTAATTTCATTCAGCACAGTTTGAGATCAGTTATTTTTTGTTTAATGGTTTGGATGTAAAAACTTTTTTAAAGGCCAGATAAAATCAGTGAACATATACAAGAATAATCTATATTTGATATATTTTTCAATGCGACCTTCTCCTTCAAACTTTATAAGGGAACTGTTTTTCTTTGGATCACATCTATGTCTTAAACTACATTTAGACAAAAGGAATTAAAAACATTAATTTCTTTAATCCTGCCTTGAAACTTCTGTCGCTGTTGAAACACAGAAATCTGCGTTTTATTCCACGAAGATTTTCAAAAGGTTGATATATTTTAGCTCGAAGCTGCCTACAGCCAGCATTTTGTGGCGAAACGTTTATTTTTAAATAAGGATTAAATTAAATTCTGTAGATTGTTAACATCCAACCAAAGATCTGATGAGGAGACTTGAGGAAAATATTAAACGACATTCAGAAAGTCTCTCTGTAACGACGTCTGCATGACATTTGTTGTGTGTTGATTTTGATCGTGAATTATTTTCTTACTGACAAACCGGCTGTTAATTGTGAATCAATGATTTTTCCACTCGTTCCGCTGCTACTGTAGTTGTTACTCTTGGATCATACAGCTCTTTCTTCCTCTGTGGTCCGTTTGTTCGGCGTCACAGCTGGACTGAATTTAAGTTTCTCGTGAGGACGCTCGAGATTTAAAAAAAGGACTCAACATGTGATTATTTTTCCTCAATTTGTTTCAATTCACTGATGCACTTTCCAATCTGTCAGAACTGTTTTGTTGTTTTTGTTTTTGGAATGATGATGATGTATTTTAGGCTTGTGTGTTTTTGTCCAAATAAAGAGATTCTCAAAATATCACGGAGGGCCCTGCTATCTCATTTAAACTTTAATCTTATTTCTTACAATGGGTTTGAGCAAGCACAAAAACATTTCAGCTAGTTTTCGCTATATAAATAAAGTTTTTAAATTTGTTTTCCTGTTTTGAAAGGTCCTAAAAAGTCTCAATTTGACAAAATAATATCAGGCCTTAAAAACAGGGTTCATACAGCTTTTTAAGATTTAAATTCAAGCACTTTCAAGGTACCTAAACCAAACATTTCCAGACTCTCGCAGCCTTTATCCTCTAAATAGTTACTATAAATGCCAGGAGACGACAAACCAATATGACAACAGGATCGTTTCATATCAAATATTAAAAGATTTTTGGTTCACATGATGAAACAGACTGCGTTGCATTCGAATTCAAGCATATTCCTTAAGTTAAAATTTAGCATTTTCCAAACTTTAAAGACTTTGTACGAAGCCTGTAAAAAGTTATTTAAATGTTTCAGAACTGAGTTTATGATGTGATAAATTTGAGATTTCTTCACCTGCAGATAAACTCAAAGCTTTCTTTATGTACTTACCTTTATATTTTATCTGCTGCAGTTACCTGTTGGGGAAAAAGGCCAGTTTGGTTTAAAACATACAGTAATTTGGTTGTACGTACGTACAATTATTTTCTACATTAATCAATAAATCGTTAAGTCTATTAAATGTCAAAATAAATAGTTAAAGACTACAAGTTTGAAAATTAAAAACAGTCCGTTGGTGTGGAGTTAGAAAGAAGTGAGCTCACCAGACCTCTGCAGCCCGCTGCTCATCTCTGCTGGAGGCTAGCAGCTCGAGGCTACATTAGCCGCTACATTAGCCACTGCTAGCATAACACACCTGGATCTCCAAAGTGAACTGTCGGCTGTTAGAGTTGCATTGTGGGTAATGTAGGTGCCAGGTTTTGACAAGGAAGAAGAATGCGTGGAATAATAAAAAAAAAAAAGATATCTCGATTTTTTTATACTTTTTTAATTTAACTGTCCATTGTGAGTCTGACAATGCTAAATCGGCGGAGTACTCTTTTAACGTATATTATTTCTATAATTTAACTGCACAGTATTTTGGGTACAAAATACGGTTTTAGCTCACCATATGTCTTTTTTTTTGCTATGCCAATGGAACTTTGACTTTACTAAAAAATGTCTTTCTTAAAACCGTCCCAACGTGAGAATGAATTAGCCTACATTTAGTTTTCTGTAGTCCACCATCAGGTCTCCCCTCCCTCCAGGACGGGCAGGAACGGCAGGTTGGTGCTGCCCAGGTAGGTCCTCCCTCGGTGCTGGAAGACGTCGCTGATGGCCCACGTCAGGCGGCCTTCAGGGTCGTGCAGCGTCCCCACAATCTCACCGTCCGAGCCCAGCTCCAGGACCAGAGCGTAGCGCGGCAGCAGAAGGTCGTACCAGCTCAGGGGAATCACCTGGAAACACAAACACGTTCAGTTTAATGAAGTTACAGTTTGCTGATATTGTTATGCTGTCAATCTAAACCAAATGCATCATGGGAAAGTAGATTTGGTTATAACTCCTCTAAACTGCACAGCTGAAAAATGTTGTTTGAGTATCAGGGTCTGTGGGTTCGTGGGTCAGTGTTTTGAAGCTGAAAACATTTTTGAAACAGAACATATCTCCTGGTGATATTCAGTACGTTTCTTTTTAATGTGGCTGCTTTAATGCTTTGATCAATATAGTATTGATTTCTGATCAAACTAGGCCACAAGATTAAAAACGTATTATGAAAATGAACACACGTAACCTAAATATGAAGGTGGTATTTTAGTACACATTGTGAATATTGATGACACGGTCTGTCTCAGCTTTAGGTAACACTCTTATTTTTTTATTTATATTTTAATGCGTTTTCGCCCCTCTACATTCACAGAATTCCACATTTTGACTTTTTTCAGAGCTAAGAATTCTAGTTTTACTATATGAACTCTTTTTAGCTCTTACTTGCTATAATCTAATATTCATTAAATCATTTTTTAATACTCTGGGTTGCAGTTAACAACCCGAACAGACAAGGATCAGATTCTGTACTTGACTCAAGTCATGTGGTTTCAAAACAGTTTCTCCAATCACTGAAGATCCACTTTCAGTAGCCAGTAACATGATTTCAGGGTGTGTGTCCCTCTATTCTTTAACACTAATAAACATATTGATTATATCAGATGTGGAAGAAACTGACTCTAAAGTTATCAAACGATCAATTAAAGACCTGAGATCTCAGCTGGAAAACACACCGACCTTGGCCAGGAAGCGTTTGATAGCCGGGTACGGGGCGATCATGTCCAGGAAGGGAGGCGTGACCTTCCAGAACCGCGGCGTTGTTATGCCGACCAGGAATGTTCCGTGGTCGCTAAGGCGGATGTTGTCAGGGTAACCGATCATGTTGTCCACAAGGATCTCCTTGGTACCGGCCTTCGGGCCCTTCAGCCAATATCTGAGAGTGGACAGAGAGTCAGTCAAAGGCAGTTTTAACGTGTGTGTGTGTGTGTGTGTGTGTGTGTGTGTGTACCTCAGTATGCGTCCGATGCTGGTCTCGGCCAGCAGCAGGAAGTGTTCGTCAGGCGACAGGGCGATGCCGTTGGGCATGTAGAGCGAGTCCAGCAGGACCTTCACACTTCCTGTCTCCGGATCGTAGGAGAGAAGACGGCCGAGGCGGTTCAGCTCGATCACCTGAAACATCACACAGGTCAGTTCAGCTTGTTACTGTTTGGTTTACCTTTTTAGTTGAATTTAGCTTAGCATAGTTTAGTTTAGTTTGATTATCATGTTAGTTTAATTTAACTTTTTTAGCTTTTAGTTTAATTTACCTCTTTAGTTTATTTGAGTTTGCATCAGTTTAGACGATCACAGTTTTGTTTTGTTTATACACAAGAATACATTGCACATTAATGTGTACATTAATCAGATTTCTCCAGCACATGGCTGTTTCTGCTGAAAGCTTGGTGGGAATAATCTGATGTTTTTAAGTGTATGTAAACACAGTGTCTCCTCGAGCCTCATCAGCAGCGCTCAGACATTTGCTGAACTGAAAGGACTCTTTGCATTCTCTGTTTTGGCAAACCGACCGGACGGACGGGTAAAAAGAACAAGTGTGTCCTCACAGGTTTTGTGGAGGGCTGCGGTTGCCAAGCAACACTGAAAAAAAAACCTTAATGGACTCTGCTTGCATCGGCTTTCCTTTGCTTGGTCATCTACTAGAAGACTTCCTTTCAAATCTAAAAGAACAAGATCTCTTTAAGGCTGAGACATTCAGCTAATTGGCACCGAACGGATCCATCTTTTCCCCTAATCTCACCTCCAGTTTGACGTGTCTGCGTCCCCAGCGACTGGAAGAGTCGGTGAAATAAATTATCCCGGTTTGGGAGGAAATCTCCAGGCCATTCAGGAAGGCAAAGGGAATGCCATCAGCACCTGAGGAAGAAAAGGAAAGAAGAATTTATTTACAAATTATCAAAAAACTGGGCTTTACTCAGCATGCATACCGACACACACACACACACACACACACACACACACACACAGTACCCTGCGAGTTAGCCAGGAGCAGAGTCCTTTCTCCAGTTTTGGAGTTGACGCTGTGCAGCCCAAAGTAAGAGTCAGCAACTATCAGCTGACCGTGACGATCCAGACGAACGCCGTGAGGACGGCCGCACACGGGCTCGTAGTCTGTACTGCTGCCTGCAGACACAACATACAGGTTTCTATTTTATCTGCCTATCTGACACTGATGCCGATCTGCTATAATTAGTTATATGAGAGAAAGACGAAGAAGAGCAGACATTTAAAACTGAGGAGAGAAGAAGAATAAACACGATTTTGTGATTCTTAACAAAACAACTGAATCTTTGGTTTCAAACTAAGGCTTATCAATCAAATTAGGTAAGACCAGTTTTTTGCTTTTAAAAAAGAGAATTAGATCTGTTTGAAGTGTTTTCCATATGAATTAAAAGAGTTCACAACACAGAATAAAAAGTAAAATGGGAGAAAAGAGGAAAAACATGAGCTCCTGATTTATGCTGCTAATTTAGAGTCCCTCTAAATAATTAAGAAAATAAATGCTGAAATAACAGTGTTAAAAGTGTTTGTGCTGTCCATGATTTTTTCCATTAGTGATTCATTTCATCCAATGTTCAGCTGTTTAAATAATGACCCTCTAAGTCAGTATCAACACACTTCAGATATGTTAGAATAAATTAAGATAAAATTAGCAATTAGCTGTTGGAATTTCAGAGCTCATATTAAATAAACTAACAAAAAAGAACTGCTTCTTCTTCATCTATTGAACTTGTTACCAAAACACACACACAAACTGCTGATGTTACGGATTAATTAAGCTTACAAAGCTCATTTGTAGGCCAGGAGAGTCTTAAGAGCACCAAAATACTGACTGCAAAAGAAATCAGTTTGTTTAGAAAAGTGTAAAAGTGTAATTGAGTGTGAAGAAGAGCGAAACAGACGTGTAACAAATAAAAAACACAAACCACATTCTGGTAAATTCTGTCCCATCTGTGTGATGAGGGTGAGGCTGTCATCAGGACCGATCCTCCACAGCTTCCCGTCCACTGTTCCTGTGTACACATTACCTGGAACACACACACACACACACACACACACACAGGTCAGGACAAAATACCTTGCATAGAACACAGGCAAAGGTCAGAGGTCAAAACCATCAAGCTCCTGGCAAGACAACCTTACTTGTGTAAGTCAGACACACACAAACATAAAATCCAGCACGCTCACCCTCCTCATCAGCAGTGAAGGATTCTGGTCCATGTAGTTTCCCAGTAAACAGCCTGCGGCCCTTCTGCAGTCGGGTGTTGACAGCCAGCGGGCCCTCGAGGGCCGGAGGAGGTCCCTTCAGTCTGGAGGAACAAATCTAGATTTAATTGTTACCGACAACTGCAGTAAAACTACACAGCAGTAAATTTACAATATTATCTGATAATTAGTGGAATAAGCCTCCAAACTGGATGAAGCTCAAATCACCACCGTCCCCAAGCTAAGCCTGACAGAGCTGCTAGCATGGCTGTAGACTCTTGTTACTTTTTAAAAAGAGGGTAGTAACTGTATGTTGTGCATGTGCGTGTACGTGTGTGTACTTACACATGTGGTTTGGGGTCTATGGGAGAAGGCAGCAAGTAAACGGCAACAGCCACAGCGAGCAGAGCCGCTAATGACGATCTCTTACCCAACCTGACAAGAGAGCAGGAATAACAAACCGTCCTTTGTCAGATACTTTAGCCATTTTGTTGGCCCATTAACCTCAGACTGAACACATCATAGCTTTCTAAGGGCCAAACATCTGCAAAAAAACCTCAAAAATTATAGAATGTAAAAATATACACAAAGACAGATTTAACACTCTTTAAATCTATGCACACACACAATCCTTAATATAAATTCAGGGTCCCTTAAACAACTAAATTTAAAGAAGTGAAGTGAACTTTGACACGTTTAAGATGTTTCACAGTATTGTGTCACGTAACACTGCATGTTGTTAGTTACATAAAGCTGATCCCATCGGTCCAAGAGTCTGTTACACACAGATGCATAAGTGGTTACAGATCAGTGTTTAAATAAATAAATAAGACTGTAGAGTTTATTCATTGCATGCATTTTTTTCCCTCTTAAATGTAAAGGAATTCCTCTGGAGATTGGTTTCTCCTATCAGAAGTAAAACGAGGTGAGGAGAAGCAGATTTTTGGTGACATTTAGACTGTCTGAGTGGAAGAAATGTGACATTGTTCTGTTGAAAACCAACTGAGGAACTTCTGCAACAGTTTGCATGATCTTTTTAACCCACCTCCTCTTCATCCCCCCTGGAAAATTTAGGGGCTTCAAATTTAGAAAAATCTACAATATCATACACATATACTACCTCCATTGTTTTCCTCATTATTGTCTTAGTGTCTTGTTTGCTGTTGAGTTGCGAAGCACTTTGCAAAAGTCCTATAATCAATTTTGCTAGTTGTGTAATTCAGCTTGACACATCTGGTGTCTTTGGAAACAGTGGGATGTTGTCTAGAGGTTTGCTGGTTCAGCAGGGTTGAAGAGGTTAATGTGCTGACTGCTGGTGGATTGTAAGCATGAGAAATTATCCACAGATTGCCCACCAGTGGCCCTAAACCAGCACATAGCAATGATTTAAGTTGTTGTTACTTTATCAGCAGCGTCACATATGCAGATTCATCATCAAAAATGCGGCCTGGCACTTTGCAGAAAGCGTAAACCAAACTCTATTCCAAAGTGTGGTAGTTTTAGTCTTTCTTCGAACCTGCATATTATTATAAAATCATAATATATTTTCACAAATAGTCACTTAGTTAGTGAAGCTGATGATCAGGAAGCAGGAATCTGCTTTGGTCAAATTAAAACTTTATGCTAGCACCTATGCCCACTGCTGTGTATTCTGATGGATTAGCTAAATTTGTGGGAAGTAACACCTGGACCGGCATTTATTTTTTTAATAAGAGCTGCTTGATGCATTTGATTAATGCCGAAAAGAAGTCTAGCTCTTAACAGTTCAAAAATATATTTAATTGGTTTTCATTACAACACTCCTGCTTTTACAAGAAGAATTGACAGATTTCTGAACAAAGTTTGGCGACGCAGAAAGAACGTTCAACAACCCTGTCAAAATTCCCCAACCAATAGAATGCCAGCTGTGGTGTTAACCAATCAAATGATCGCTGCCTCGTTGCGGGCGCCTTCGCTTCTTACAGCGTCCCGCACGGGAAAACACCACACACGCAGGCAATCGGACTTTACTTTTTCTGCGTGTGAGTTGCAAATGATAAAAGTGTCAAACTTACATTGTTGAGTTTTGAGTCGGCGTCTCTTCTTCCAGGTCTGACTGAAGGGAGCGTTGAATGAGTGCGAGGCGAGTGTAAAACACACCAGAGAATATACATATACTAGAGCATCCGGCGAGGACCTTCAAAATAAAAGTGTTCGGGCACAGGTTTGCGGTCAATTTGTGCCTCTATATATTTTCGGACTTCTCTAATGGCTACAGATGAGATATTTACAAGTAAATACATTTACATACTATTTTTAAACGAGTACAATTTTGCAGTAAGGTACCTACTTTAGCTGACCACTTCCATTTTAAGAGTTAAATGTTTTTACTTTTTACTACATTACTGAGGGAAATGTAGGCTACTTTACTTAAAATTAAGAGATTAAAATCAGCAATGTGCAATACTTTAAGTGAAAGACTTGCTGTTTTGGGCCCATACTGACCTTTCACCCCTACGGCCCTTTATACTTTGTGTATGTACTCTGTCGCCGCCAAACTCACGTAAAGTACAATGGCACACAGCAGACATAGACCATGCCAGCTTAATGATTTGCCCAGGTACCCAGAAACCAACCAGTACTCCTACTCTGGATTAATACAACCCGGCCCAAGTTTTGTGGGTGTCAATTACTTAGTGGTACTTTTATTAAACATTATTATTGGGACGTGACCCCTGCGAGTACAATATGAACAAAAAGGTCTCAGATCTAAAAGTAAAAGCATCAATATCACAGTATAAAAATACTCTGTTACAAGTAAAACTCCTGCATTCAAAATCTTACTTTGGTACAAAAGTATTAGCATCAAAAGTAAAAGTACTCGTTATGCAGAATGGTCCATTTCAAAATCATATATATTACTGGATTATAATTATTGATGCATTCATGCGTACATCACTTTAATGTTGCAGCTGGTAAAGGTGGAGCTAATTATAATTAATTACTTGATATAATGCTGGGTGGTTTAATCTATAATAATATACCCTAATTTATATTTTGTATTAATAATCTAAATCTGCAAAGTAACTAAAGCTGTCAAATACATGTGGTGGAGTAAAAAGTACAATACAGCCTCCAAAATGTGGTGGAGAAGAAGTATAAAGTAGCATAAAATGGAAATACTCAAGTAAAGTAAATCAAATTAATTAAATTACCAAAAAAACAAACTGACACACAGTGAACCTTTTTGGGGGCCCCTGGGGCAGTTCTGGTTTGTGAGACTACTTAATTTCATAATTCAGGTTTTTTTCCATTGACTGATAACAGAAACATAAGCCAGACATTCTGAGCTTTTACTTTGAAGGCAGTGTTGGCAGGCTCATTCCTGTAGCTTCACAGGTGACAGAAGTCTAGTGTTTGTGTGTGAGACAGTGGGGGGGGTCCCACTTCTTTTGTTGGGGTCAAACAGAGGACAAGAGGAGGAGCTGCTCCAGACTTCAGTCCTGCCAAATTACTGACAAAAGCAGAGCTGCAAGCACACTGACCTGTTAAAACATAATAAATAACTGTCAAGTTTGAATAAAGACAGGCTGTTCAACTTTTTTCACACAACACCATCTGTCTATTAGCTAAATATGAAGCTACAGCCAGGAGCTAGTCAGTTTAGCTTAGCATAAAAACAGAAAACAGCGAGGTGAAACTGTCGTTTTTACACTTCGGTTTTTGTATGAATTAAAGATATAACGTGTTAATTAGTGAGCTTTAGAGGTGCTGGTAGGCGCTAAGCTAGCCGTTTCCCCCCGTTTCCAGTCTTTATGCTAAGCTAAATCAAAATAAGAAGAAAAAAGTATAGTTGCACAATCTGAGATAAAAAAAATAAATACATAAAAGCACTTCGACACACCTTTTTTGTTTTGTTTTTTTGTTTTTAATTTCACCTTTAATAGATGCAGACCGCCTTGTGAGAGGAAAGGCCACATTTGGTAACGAATCAAAGAGAAACCACAAGATACCGACAAAAATAAGCCTGCCTCGGTTAACTGTTCGCCTACAGAGATCTGATGAAACCCTCCGTCTCTCCTGCAGGTTTGTTTTTCCTCGATCTGCTGCTGTCAAACTTTAGAAAGGCACTGCTGAGGTCTGAGCTCTCAGACCCGAGCTCAAAGGCCAAAATTCAGCTAAATCTTTCACTAAAATATGGCTTCTATTGACTTTAATGTGGAGTAGACAGATTAGTGAATTGAAATGAGAGGATTTATCATTGTAAACCTTCTCTGAGCTTCTTTTCATGCTTTATTCGATTCTAAAAGACGACAATAATTTTGGATTTTGCAGCTCAAGTCTGAAATTAAAACCTTTTTTTTTTTTTTCATCAAGTGTAGAACAACAGAGTGAACTTAGCTCAGATGCTAACGAGGAACTCATGTGAGATAAAACCTGATGAATCGCGGAGCATCTGCTCTCTATAAGTGAAGCCCCTGCGTACAACAAAAACAGCATAATTGGAAAAAAATATCATCAATAAAATGGTAGAAGAGCTACACACAGATCTTTGGCATTTAACATTACAGTTTCTGGCTGTTCAAGCTAGACACATCGCGCAAAACTGAAGATCTTAAGAGCCTAAAACCTGATCTGAATCTGAATATTTTATAATATATTATAAACAGCTATTTTTAAAGATCAAGAATGAACCTTAAAGCCAATCGTTTGCACGCTCTAAGACTCTAGTTGTGAATGAACAGCCTTAAAACAAGATTTCTGAATACATATCAGGTATATTAACTCTTCATTCATTAACACTACTGGCCCAATAGCCTTTCATAATAGATTAATTGACCAACAAGTCTAATTTATATTACTAAAAGATCTGACAGCATTTGAAAAATAGTATTTGTTTTCACCCATCTTGTCAGCATTTTCCCTCCAAATAATTATTTTCCAAATGCCGTCCAACCCGCCGTTTTATCTACGATAATGCATGTTTTTAATGTCGAACAGCCCAGTAGTGTGTACAGTAAGCATGTATGTATACAACGAGACAAACAGGAATACATGCGAGAGTCGAGATTCAACCAAACATTTCACAGTCTACAGCTAATGCGGAGCAAAAATTATACGGAAGCTCGTTGAGACAAAATAAAAAATAAAATTTAAAAAAGAGCTTAAAATAAACTCTCACACTGTACTTCCATTTGTAAAAAGAAAAGAAAAACATAATTATGAGTGGAGCTTCTTTCAAACTAAGAGTATAGTGTATTAGATGTACAGAGTGTGATGGCGGAAGTTTTCAGATTAAACAGGAAGAATTAGAAAAATCAAAAACCTGTCTTCCCTGAATTCCAAGTTAAAGTGCCCCAAAAAAAAACATTTTTATGATACTACTAGTCTTGTATGATGTGTTTTAACAGTTAAAGTTGTTTATCAGATACACGAACAAACAACAACATGGCTTTAAGATTCATTAACTGTTTTCATGCAGACTTTCGCATCATTTTAAATTATATATTTTATACGGAAGCAAAAAAAAAAGCCAAAATAGTTTGAGCTTTAGAAGCGACTGAATACCTAATTTAAGTGATTTGAATTTCCATATTTGAAATATACACTAGTGAATTTCAAGTTTGGGTACTTGTGACAGACAGATTAAGATTAACAATAGTAATGATTTAAAAAAAAAAATGTCCCTCGTACATCAAGCTCCAAAAACGCTGGATCCTACATTTCCCATAATGCAACTCAACAATGTCTCCCATTAGACACTCCCTGCCTCCTAAATATCCACTTCTTTCAAGTTCCATATGGAGGCTTTCTGTTAAAAATGTTAAGCCTTAAAACCAAACTGAGATTTTATTTATTTTTTTATTAATTCTCCTCACAACCAGTTAACTGAACTTCATGTCTAAAATTGGTGGAGTGCCCCTTTAAATGTCACAATTAGGTATTCAGCTGTTTCTAAGATTTTGTTGGGTTTTTTTTTTTTTTTTTGCTTCCATAGATTTAACCCAGTGTTTGATAGTAGAATAAACCAGGGTTAAAACCCCTTTAAATAAAACTCTAAACTATATATATATATATGTTCTGCCCTCCAGTGGGAAGAGGCCTCTAATATATTTTTGCTCCAGGCAACACCACAAAAATATCTTTGGTTATAACAAAACAAAAAATTAAAATCTATAAAATAGTTTGACACAGAAATGAGAGAATAGTTGCGGTATTTTTCCACTGGATGGCGGTATTGTACAACAGTTTTCTACAGAAAAGCACCACAGCAATGTCAGTTTGACTCCATTCAGTACCTGCAGCTCAAACAATGAAGCTTTTTACATCTTATTTAATTACTTGCGATATACTTTAATGGTCTGATTTGTAGTTTTGTTCGTCCAAATGATTGTCTTTGTGATTTACCTCTACTTGTTTGTCTGTTGTGTCCACAAATATCTTAATAACTGCTGATTCAAAACCCGAAAAAAACAAGGATTTTTCTACAAAACTACACTGAAAACAAACCTCTTTGGTCTCTAAGCCATAAATGATAAATTATATATACTTAAAGAAGACATTGCATATATATTTAAGGCAGCTATTTACTTGCAACAACATCAAAAGGCCTTTCATGAACCCTTACTGCACAAAACGTTTTTCCTTCTTTTGCACTTTCTAATGCATATCTTTTGTCTTTCCATCCTTTATTTTATCATCCTTTCTTTCTTTCCTTGTTTCCCTCTCTAATATTTCTCCCTTTTATCCACCAGAGAAAAAAAAGCTGACACCCGTGTTGACGAGGAGGTCAAGGCTGCGCTTTTCAACTTGAGATAAGAGCACAAAAACACAGGCGTTTTAAATGAATGCCTGCCAACAGATAGACAGGAGAGCGGCACAACGCAGCCATTTTTCCCTCTGCTGTTCTCTGCAGCTATCAGCACTTACAGACCTCCTTTTCTCTCTCAGCTGTGGATTACAGGAGCTGTCATGAATTCAAAAAGTGAACAAGCAGTTAATCAATTTGAGGAAAATCCTGTCATTGTCCTCAAGGTTATGTTCACACTGCTGTTATGACAATCTTTCCCATGTACTGCTCCTCTGGACATTTCAAAAACAAAACTTATCTTCCTTCCTCCATCTAATGTTTCTCTTCTACTTCCTCTAAACTGTTCAGTCAACTTCCAGAAACAGGTCAAAATCTCACTCCTCCCTGCTCTGACCACACAGGGTCAAAGGTCAGGGGCCACGACTATCCAAACTACGTCAGTCTGTACAGGTCATGTTTCGTCAAACTCAACTGGTGGGAGTGAAAAATGCAAACAAAGGCTTTAAATCTAGTTCATCATCCCCACTCGTCTTCACTCGCCATAACAAACAATCTTTACAACCAAAACTGAATTTCTTTCTGTGCTCACAAGCTTCTATTTGACTCTATTATTTTAGTCTTTCAGTAGAAACCTCTCCTCTTTCATTATGTGTCATGTAGAGTTTGTGTCTGTCTGTTTTCAGTCACATTAAACGTGAAATTCACCTCTTTTGGTTTCTCTGTACCTTCTTCTAAATACAACATTCAGTTTCAAGCCACCGTCTATGGAGTCTGAAGTGTGCCAATAATAATAACAGTAATAATAATAAAAGATAAAAACACGTATCACATTTGCAATAAAATGATGCATTACAAAACAAAAAAGTAAAATGTAAATAAATATAAAGATATTTTTAAACAAATTTTTAAATTTAATTTCTATATTATGCGTAAGTTAAAGAGTTATGGGTCACATTTTGCTGCTTACTTACTTTGGAGATATGTAATGGAGGAAAAATTAATCATGAAAAAGATTCTTCAGAAAAAAATATCAGTGCATTTGCCAATTAATACTTTTATTTGATTTTTTCAATTAAAACAGAATTGCTAAATAAATTTTTTAAAAAAGTTGTTTAAATCATAATTTTTGTTTTTTTTATTAATGTGTCTGCGCACTAAATAAATATTGTAAATGTTACAGCGGGAGACAAATTCTTTATTTTATTTGATCAAAATGTTTTTTTAAAGGGCTTTTAAAAAATTCCATTTTATTTCATTTAAAAATTTTAATTATTATTAATTCAAAAGAAAACAAGGAAACATCCTTATTAATTGATCTTTTTTACTTGGACCAAGTAAATGGTGTAAATTAAATGAATCAATTTATAATTGTTTTTTCAAATGCATCACTTTTTACGTGTCGCCCCTGATGACCATGTATGTCCTGTTATTTTATTGATTATTTTGCCATTTTATGTTCAATTAAAAGCAATAAATATAAAGACAAACAATACGAAAATTAAAATTAATGTATCCGTGTTCAAAAAAAAGTCTTTAATTTTTCCTTTTGGCACACTCGAGACTCCATAAACGCATGCAAGCTACTTGTTATTTTATTTCAGAAATATTTTACTTTCAGTGTAACAAGACTTCTTGACTTCCTGGGTATGGTCTAATTTTTCTGGTATTCCTGACACATATGTAGCTTAAAGATGGTTTTCGATCCACATCCAGGTGTCTGATGCGCAGGTTGTCTGTGTATTTATCTCTAGCAGCAGCCTGGATAAACTATTCTCCGTGTCTGTGTCAACAACCAGATTGGTGCTCCGCCTCTGTAGAATAAACTAAAATAAGACTTTTTTTTTGTTTCAAAAATACAAAATAAAACAATAAACCGCTTCACCCATATAAATTAAGAAAAAAATATGTACAGACCTTTGAAACAAACACATTAAATAAAACTCTAACTCAACATATGGCCTTGAGTCTTTCACAAGTTTTAAGGATAATTAAAAAAAAGGGGGGGAAACAAAGAGGAGTCAGATGAACTGCATAAATTATGTCACAGCAGGACAGAGTGAGAGAAGAAGAAGAAGAGAGGGATGGACGGAGAGAGGGCGAGAGGATGAATGAATATGGCACAATTAAGTGAATCTTTGGTGTGAGCAGAAGTCTTTAATCCAGGCTGAATTAAACTCCAGCAGCGTCCATTCATCTCTTTATTCACTTGTCCTTCGCTTGCTGTCTCGCAGTTTATTTCCTGTCTTCTTGTCATCTTTATATCATCCCTCTTTCTGTGTGTATCATCCCGTCTTCCTGGCGCTGGATCCTCTCTTCTCATTCTGCCTTCACATCCCTCTCTCTTCATCAAAACTTACATCATTTTTCTCCTCAGAGGAGGTAAAAAAAAAAAAATAAAAAAAAAATCACCTCATCCGTCCTTCTAGGGGGCAGTAGTCCAGTTTTATGGAGGTTAATCATCTAAGAAGGCCCTCTGACATCCTTCAGCGCCTCCTGCAGTCTCTGGCGGTAGGCCTCGTAGCGGCGAATCACCGCCTCCTTCTGCTCATCCTCCTCCTTGTCGAGGATCCGCAGGAAGTTGCGCAGCTCGGGGATGGAGAATGCATCCCACTAAAAAGAGGAGCAAGCAAACAAACTTTATTTATACAACACATTATTTACAAATTTTGTTTGTTTTTGTTTGTTTCTTTTGGATGATGAAGGATTGTTGTTTAATTGTATAGTAGGTCCTTCCTTCTTTTATGGTTATGGTTGTGGATTTTCTGTCTCTTTTTATTATTATTATTTCCTTCTTTAAAATAACATTAATAAGAATAATAATGGTGGTCGTTATGAGTATATCCATCATGTTGCTGTTGTTGTTAGGTTACTATTTTTACCAATATATATATGAGGCAAAGGAAGAAAAAGTTGGAGGAAGAAGAAAAAGAAAAGATGGCAAAAGGAAGAGAAGGAGGGTGAAGAGAAGGAGAAAGCAGAAGGAGGGAAAGGGAGGAAGAGGAGGATTACAACGAGGTCAAAAGTAGGAGGGAAAAGAAAGACGGATGAAGGGACGTGGAGACAGAAAAGTAGACAAAAGAATTAGAAGAAAAATGGAAAGGTTGAGCAAAGTATGGGTGCAAAGAGGTATGGAAGCCCATAGAAGCCGAAAGAAGAAAACACAAGTTAAGTTAGTCATTATTAAAACAAAAATGCTCATGGTAATTTTGATTTACCATCTCATAATCAGACTAAAATGACAAAAACAAAATTATGGGATGGTAAATCAACGTTATGGTTAAAATTATAGTAAGTTAAGTTAAAATTTTCATACATTTTACTTTGCAAGTCAAAGTTTTGACTTTTTATCTTATAATTTTGCTTTACCATCTCATCATTTTGACTTAGTAAGTCAAATTTCTGACTTATTTTTATTTTAACATGACGAACATTTTATGTGGGTTTTTTGCACCCTTTTCCTGGCGTAAATGGGCTTCCGTAAAAAGGTGTAGAGAAGGAGCAAAAGGAGGAAGAAAGTAAAGGAGAAAGAGAAGAAGAAAGAACGAGAGAGGAACAAGAAGAAGAAGAAGAAGAAGAGGGGAAGAGACTGTAAGTAGTGGAAGGGAGGAAAGAGAAGAAGAGAAGGATGAAGAAAAGGAAGTGAGCACAGAAGAGGAGGAGGATGAGGAGAGGAAAGAGTGAAGAACAGGAATAAATATACAACTGTAAATTACATTTCAAAAGACAGAGAGAGAAAGAGGCGGAGAGGTGTAGTGTTACCATGACTTCTCCAGTCTGTTGTTCTCTCAGTACGAAGCTGAGCGTGTCGGTGTCGGGTCCCGCCACCAGACGAAGAAACAACGGCTGCTCGCCATCCGCCAGCTTACACACATACACTGCAGGACACACACACACACACACACACAGATTAATTTAGTCAGTGCAGTATGTGCGTTCCTTCAAGCCACATACATGCAGGCACCACTGCGGTCGCTGCAGTTAAATTTTATACAGTGTGTGTGTGTGTGTGTGTGTGTGTGTGTGTGTGTGTGTGTGTGTGTAAACAGGGATGGCAGAGGATGAAAGGATGGGTGCGGCACATTAACGACCACAGTAATTTACAAAAACAGAGAGGGAGAGAGAGAGATCCATGTTGTTAGACTGAAGTATCAGAGACCAGTGGTGGAAAGTAGCTAAATACTTTTAGTACTGTACAAATTCGAGGTACTTGTACTTTACTTGAGTATTTCCATTTTATGCTACTTTATACTTGCACTCCACTACATCTCAGATTTGTCTGACAGCTTTAGTTACTTGTCAGATTACAGATTTTCACACCCTTCCTGGCCAGTGAAAACCATGTATCTTCAAATTCGGTGATTTTGAATTGAAGGATTAAATGTTCCTTTATGTATTGAGAAAATTCTCCTCCTTCTTAGGCTAAATAAACTATTTAAAACCCTCCCTTGATCAGCTGGAAAATGCATCGTCACAAAGCTGAAAACAGGGCTGTTTTTCTGATCTCATGAAAGTGGAATTTTTTTTTAATTATTCAAATGCACGAAAAAAGGTAGCCTACTTAACTAATTTTCATGTTGATTATTGTAGAATAGCTCAACGTCACACTGAGAAACCTCAACATATTAAAAAGGGACAGTTTGACCTTTTTGGGAAATACATTATTACATTACATAACTGATTTGTTTTCTTCAAAAGTAAGATAAGAAGATGTGTCTGTTAAATATGAAGCTACAGCCAGCAGCCGGTTAGCTTAGCTTAGCTTAGCATAAACACTGGAAAATAAAGCTGAATAAAATCTCAGTAATATTAGACATGATCTATCTTCTCGTCTAACTCTCGGCCAGAAAGTGAATAAGATTATTTACAGAAATGTTTCTTTAATTTCCACTGTAATCTCAAACAGGACAAATAGAGTGTATTTCAACTTTTCTTTTCGTCACTTTGTCTCATCCTGAAACTGAAGGACATTTCTACACCACAGTTCAGCTCAACGCTTCATATTTCTGATTGAACAACTTGTTTTTAATGACTTGAATGAAGACTATTGTCTGGGAAGTTTATATATGAGCTCATGTATATATGAAGTCTACATATTGTAAATCTGTTGTCAGACTTGTGTCTAGACACTGTCTTTTATTAGCAGGCTGCGTCTCACTGTACGTCTCCAGTAATGAGGTAAAACCAGACCAGGAGCTTGTGTGACAGCAGCAACACAAAGGGGGAGGGAGGAAAAACCCACCCAAAATCTCTATAAAAGTTTGGGGGCAAAATGTTTCACAGACTTCAAACAAGATATAAAAACAAGTCGCAGAAATTCAATAAAATCACAAGTGACTTTAGGTCATGTTTTATAGTATAAGGCCTATAAACTCCATCTTCTCCTTTCTTGGAGACGCTAAATAGACTGAAAGATAATATTGGATACCCAACGACCCTGCAACAGCTGTTGATTCATACATACACATACACTGTGTATTCCTGGTGAGCTGTTGATAGTGGGGAGAGCCCTGTGGCATCCGACATCCAGCAACATGAGGGCAAGGCATTCAGAAACACACACACACAAATACACACACACACACACACACACACACACACACAAATACACACAGATCGTCAACACTATGTCAGTGCCAAAGCATCTGACACCAAGTTTGGCATGAGTGGCATGAAACACTGTCTCCACACCCTGTCGCTTTCACTGACACTCACTCTCTCACACACACACACACACACACACACACACACACACACACACACAGAGTGGGTCAGTGGGCTCAGTCTTACCCTGCTCCTCCCTGCGATAGCGTTTGTACAGGGCGTATTTGGCCGGGTTGTCTGCGACTGTGAACTTGTTCAGCAGGGCGACGATCACCTGAACGCACACGAGAACAAAAACACTCAAACATCTCAGCCCAGACAGACGCCGCTAATGACGCTAATGTGAACTCGTCAATAATGAGCTCGGTGACAGTGCTAATGAAGCTAGTAACAAACAGGATCACTACTGTACAAATTTACATTCACAATAACATTTTTTGTTATTTCACATGAGAAATTTCTGCGTTTGTGTTTTGGTCTGAAGTGGGCGGGGCTCTGTTACACAAACGTGATGTCACATATTCCTATGCACCAATCATGGTCATATCGGATCAAACCGCACCCACACGGTCGAAAGATTTGAGGTTTTTTAGAAGCTTTAACTGACCATTAATAAACACTACAACTAATATCTAGCTAGCTAATACAATACCAATATTTATAATTGAGTTATAGGGTTATAGGTGTCCTGATATGGGAAAATAACAAGGCACGGGCAAACAACAACAACAACAACAGGACGTAAAGCAGTTTTGCATTTCAGCTGTGGTGTGCATTATTTTCTATATCAGAACATCTCGGAGTGTATTATTGCACTGCAGAAAGAGAAGGTGTGTGTTCAAATCACCATCCTGTTTGTGGTCAGTTTAATCAATACTAATGTCAATTTCACCAACGTGAGCTGATCTGGAACAGAAGTACTATTGCTATGGTTACCTGCAGTTTAATGTACAGTGAGCAATAATTCAGAACTACATCAGTTCATTACTGCACTGTAACTGTATTCCTTACATATTTATTTTTACATGTCTATTTTTTTTATTTTCTAAATTAATTTCCCCTTCAATGTATTTTTAAATATTGTTTTAATGCCTTTCTTTGCCTTGATTTGTGTTTGAAAGGTACTATACCAGAATATTTGCGCTTTCACCTTGGGTGTCCTGTTAAATGATTTTGACAGACACCTGCCAGCCGATCAGAATCAATATTTTTCTGTGGCTGTGGTGTACTGATGTACCGGATCAGAGAACAAACAAAAGCTGACTGAAGAGTTAATAAAACCTCAACATCGGCCCGCTTCGGTTAAACCCCCGACTTCAACCCGTATGTCATCAGAGCCTTATTAAATCGTGTTGACGAGTGTGTGTGTGTGTGTGTGTGTGTGTGTTAGCCACCTGTCTGACTGTGTTAATGGAGCTGATGTGGAGGGTGTTGGTGACTCCTCGGGGCAGATAGAAGGCCTCCTCCACCAAGGCTCCTCTCTGGCCCCCCCGCACCGTCACCGGCCTCCTCAGATCCATCTGGACCTTGATGAAACCAGTATACCCACCAGCTGAATTCTGGGAGAGAGACACAGAGAGACGTTATGGCACAAGCTGCTTTGCCAAAACTGTACTCACTTATGACACTGACAATTAACATTTATGTATGATATACAGTATTAACTTATTTCTGTATTTGATTTGTTTTACTGCACATATTCTCGTTTCTCATTGTTGTTTTTAATACTGATATTTGAACTTAGATATAGAAATACTTAGAGAAAACTTAGAGATAGAAAGTGATAAAAATGTTAAAGCAGCGTTTACACTAGGGCTGCGGCTAATTATTATTTTCATAATCTATTATTATGATTTCTCAATCAATAGATTACTTGTTTTGTCTATTAAGTGACAGAGAATGGTATAAACTCCAAGTTGAAGTGTTGAAATTGTTTGTTTTATACTACAAAAAGTCCAAAACCCAAAGATATTCAGACATGACAAAGAAAAGCAGCAAATCTTCACACATGGGAAGCTATAAACAGTGATCGTTTAGCATTTTGGCTTGATTAATCGATATATTTTCTGTCAATCGACTACTCGATTAATTGCTGCAGCTGTAGTTTACAGTTAGTTAATTAGTTACTTAGTTGGTTTGTTAATTAGTTAGCCAGTTAGCTACTTACTTAGTTAGTTAGTCAGTTAATCAGTCAGTTCGTTAGTCAGTTCAGAGACCTGAGAACAAATTACGTATACACAGGATCAAGGAACAAGAAAATGAAATCACTCAAAACAACCATCACACAAGGACAAACTAATTAAAACAATCAATTTTGTAGATGAATAAAAACTAATGTCAACGTGAAAGACTGAACTAATTCTTATTTGAGACCTGCGTGCGTCTGTGGAATCACACATTGTATGTTCCTGATTTAAACAATAATCAAATGACTAAAATGTGACTAGAGACTAAATCAGGTGCTAAAATGAACACTGAAGATGGCAAATTAAAACATAAGTAAAATGCATTAAAATGAGAGTTGCAGGTAAAACAATCAGCATCGAATCAGACAAACTGAAGTAAACTAAAACCTCGTATGACAGGATCTCTCCTTGGTGTCTTTTTCATTCAGTTAGTTTCCAGAGCTACAGTGCAGTACGTGCTATATGATCTCTCCAGAAGAGACCAGTTCACCCAATAAGCCCAGTGCAGGACAGATGGCCCCAGACAGAGGAAGAGCATCTTAATCTCATTACTCCATGTGGGGCCTGGAGGAAGTGTTTATATGCGTGTGTGTGTGTGTGTGTGTGTGTGTGAAGGTCGTAAGTGGACAAACGAGATCAGTGTGAACAGAAGTCAAAGAACACAAGCTGAAAGTAGACAGGATGACAAACAGAAACTCACAGATGAAGTGACAAAAAAAGAAGAATTAGAAAGAAAGGTGTGGGTAAAGGCTAGCTGTCTGCATGCTTCACGTTGTGATACTATCAGCTCTTACAGGTTTCAGACTTATTTCTGTACATTTCCTGCTTTTTTTTGACCAAACCTCCTTCTGACTTTAAATAAAATTGACAATAGTTTATTTTCACTACACCTGGGCTGGTTTTAAGTTTAAAACAAGTTGTAAAATATCTTCTTGTCATGAACCCATTTCCCTGGGGCCAGTTGCACAAAACACCTTATGTTAACATTTTCCTTAACAAGTCCGAGTTAAGGTTTTGGTTGCACAAAACACCCTTAAGTCTTCTCCTTAAGGTTTCCTTAAAAAGTTCACTTAAGGTTTTTTCCTATCTTGGTCTTATACTTAAGGAATCCGTTAAAGTTAGTTAAACCGTTGCACAAAAGACCTTAGCAACCAAAGTAAGGAGAAAAAAAAAAAACTTAAGGTACCTCTGACTCTATCTTAACCACAACATGGCCGATAAATGAAGAATGATCCGCGACCCGGAGAACCCAATGGATACGCTTAACGATGAGCAATTGATGTTTGCTGTTATTTGCGGATCGAATTTACTTTTTTGTGCGCGCTTTCTTTTAGTGTATTCCTCCAGAAGTATCATCTTTTTTCCCTCCTCTGACTTACTGACTTTCCCAGGAATATTTTTGAATCCCCAAACTTTCCCTGTATTGAAAACGCTTCTCAAAATGACATGATACTGAAGTGAATATTGCATATTTGACCCAACAAAGGCCTTTAAGTTACCTGCTGTTCCATTAAAAAAAAAATAAGAAAACCCTTTTTTCATTTTGTACTATCAAGTTCAAGATGTCTAAATGTTCTTAACAGACACCAACAATGCTTCACTTTTACTGGATTTAACTTTTATAGTGTCTCACGGTTTGAATACAACGTCATGCTGCCAAGGAAAACACTGTGGGGGTGAACAATAGCAGGAATAACATCACATCACTCTGATGTGACTGCTGAGGAATGCTGGGAGCAGGAGGACGGCAGCGTGGACGTGGAAGCCATATTTCTTTCTTCAGGGTTCATACAGCTTTTCAAGAGTAAAATTCAAGTTGAAGTCCTTACCTTCACATCTAAATTGTGGCTATAAATGCCAGGAGACAACAAACAAATATGACGAACAGATTGTTTCATTTCAAATATTAAAAAAAATTATGGTTTACATGAGTGACTGTAGATGATGAAACACCAGATTATGTTGAAAATCAAGCATTTTTCAAGGAGTATATTTGAATTCAAGCATTTTCCTAACCTTGAAAACATAACGGTTAAAATGAAGCATTTTCCAAACTTTCAAGACTTTGTACGAACCCTGTTTCCTGTAGGGGGGGAAAGGGAACTTAAATACACACAAATTATTTCATTGATTTAAAAATGATTTCAGTGCTTCCACTAAAAAAAATAGTCCATTAGATTCTACGGTTGGAACTGCGTCCATAGCAGCGTAAACTTCTTAGTTTAGCCCACGTAGCTGCTATAATTCACGTTAAACTGAACATCTGTGAGACAAGGTGAATGGGACGTTTCTGTTCAGCCATTAATCATGAATCTAAAGTTTCGTGCTCTCCAAATATATTAATATTAGAAAAATCCTCCATGGTGTTTCCCGATGGAGTAACGGAAAACTAACATAATAAGCTGTTACATTTACCTACGGACTGATATGATTGGATGTGGTCCTACAGGGTCTATATATAACAGACTGTAATTGACCAATCAGATTCGAGTATTCGACAAAGCCGTTTTATAACACTTTTAAAGGAGCCATTCTGCATAGTGAGTACTTTTACTTTTGATACTTTAAGTACATTTTGCTGATAATACTTCTACTTAAGTAACATTTTTGAGTATTTTTATACTATGATATTCCTACTTTTACTCTAAGTAAAGGATCGGAGTACTTCCTCCACCACCTTTTAAATAAAAACACAGCAGGTATAATTGAATATCTTTGATGATCATGAGACTTTTTCAGATAAGTGACAATGTTGAGTGTGATGGCTGCTTCGGCTGATTAAATCAAATGATGGTAGAGGCAGCAGCATACAGAATATCTACCTACCTTGTACAATAGTTTTTCTGTTTTTAAAAAGGAGAAACAAGCTCAGAGCCAGTTTGTGTGTGTGTGTGTGTGTGTGTGTGTGTGTGTTTGTCGTCCACTCACGAGGGTCATTTTAAGGTGGTCTTTGGTCAGCGTGTTGTACTGCTCGACCTTCTGCCTGATTTCCTCCCTGCTGAACTCCGTCCGCAGCTCTCTCTCCTTCTCCACATCCTGACAAAGAGAGAGAGGGAGAGAATAAAAGGAAACATGATTAAGTCACAAGTCAACTAAGATCAATAAAACAATAGAGGACAGTAGCGGCAGGGAATCGTGGAAGTGGATTTCTTCTTTATCCAAATCAAGGGTCTAAGAATAGAGGGTGTACAGATTGTACGAAAACACAAATCTATATGCAGTTTATATTTACGTATTTATGTAACTTCTATTGGCTGCAATATTAAGACCTTTAGTGGATGCAGGTGATAAACTAATCACGGACAGAACATTTTGCAATTTCTGTCTATTTCCTAAGAGATGAGAAACCACATTTTTGATATGATTTGCACTGGGTGCGTGTTAAACTCACTTCCTGACGTTGTTGTGGAGAAAGGCATTAAATGGTTTCACAACTGCATGTTAGTGGGAAACACGTGGAAACGGAGCTGGATTGTAAAAGAAGAGAAACAAAAAAAAAAAAGACGATTTTAAAATTAAGAGAAGAACGTCAGGAAGCAGAATGAGAGCTACATATTTTTTTATGTCTTTGCACAGTGCTGCACAGGTAAAATTGAGCATTATGGTATTTTTCATGTGACCCAGCCCACTTATATTATTTGATAATAAGGAAGGAGGAGATCTCATTGGTGGCCTGAGAGCGCTGAGAATAAAACACAACATGCACATGTCACTGGTCTTCTCATTCTGTCAAAAGGGTTGCAGCAAGAATCACTCGCTCGCTGCATGCTGGAGGGTCAGCACATGACAAAAACACATTTCTAAATCAGCCCGGGTCCCATGCTGCGCGACTGACTTCTAATTTTAGACGAAACAAGGAAACCTGCTGCGGGACAGAGCACGCGAGTCACACACAAAACAATTCAAAACTCAACAACACAAGAGAAAAAAAAACAATGTTTCCAAGGCTAAAATAGAGAAAACTGACCGGAGGCTGCGTGGACTTGAACAGTGTGTATAACTGATTCAAACAGCTTGTGATGTGTGCGAGGCTTTAGACATAAATAGCCGGAGAAGCGTGGTGGGGAAGGTCACAACAGAGGTCAGCTGATAGAGAAAGTCCTAGATAGATGTGTACAGAGACAAACATCTGCATATGAGCTTTGACAACCTGAAGCAAACACCTCCAAGCAGGCTAACATGAGTGACACCAGGTCAAACACACACAGCATGGGAGAGGTGACGAGTCCAGTCCAAGTAAAGCCCAGTTCAGACCAAAGATTCGCGACGAGACGAGTTGAAACCTGCAACTTCTGGCAGCGTGCCGGGTCTGAAACGTTCTGAGAGCTGCCATGTTTACACCAATGCGACTGGACGAGACGCTCAAAAATCATCTCGTTACAAATATTTGGTCTGAACAGGCCTTAAGTCGGCCTCTTTTAAAAATTATTTTACAAGTGCACACAGCTGCAGCTGCAGAAAACACATGTAAAACTATAATTTAGGTCACGTGACGAAGCCAAAATATGTTACATAATTAGTCGTAAAGAGCCCGTCCACCGACCTCAGAGCCACTTAAAATGTTTTCAGGCAGATGTTTGGTTTTCAGGAAAAAGTGGCACATACACAACCACATGTCCCCACCCTGACTGCTCTGCTGCAACAGTTTAAACCTGTTACGTTGAACTCATATTAAATGACTCATCATTATAAATTAAACCATTTCGCGACAAAAAAATGAAATGGAAAAGTGACACATTGGCCTCTCGAGACTTGCCTTTTTTATTTTACATTTCATACTTAATAAAAAATGAATAAAATAGATTAACCGACGATGAAAACACTCATCAGTTGCAGCCTTAATCCACATTTACATGCAGTATGATGAGGAAAACATTTGTCTCTCCTCCCGACTAACTTGTGTATCAACAAAACAACACATAAACTAACAAAGTCTACCTAATTGAAAGCTAGTTTTTCATCATTTAAAGCTTTTTAAGCGTTAAAAAGAACCGCTTCCAGATGTATAAAACGTCTGTCCTGGTGTTTTACACGTTCTGTCTGTATGTGTGCAGTATGTGAGTGCCATTGCAGAGTCTTCAGACTTTAATTCTGCAGTGTAGTGTGTGTGCTTACATGGGCATAGTGCAGCTCTCCTCTACATCTATTAAAAACACACACACACACACACACACACACACACACACACAGTGCAGAATCCAGGGAGGCTTTGAAGGCGCGTACACCCTTATATGGAAAACACACGCCGCTCAAGGGAAAGACAAGGTGCCAATGCAGCATGTGCAAACGCTGCGCGCACACAAACACAGACATACTGCAGCTCTGAGAGCTTCTAACATTGTAATGTGTCTCTGAGAAGGAAATGCCAGTCTGTGTGCGAGCTCGAGAGAATTACATACACTTAAACATGTCGTTTATCACATGTTTAGATCAGATTAAAGTGTCATTGATCTGTCAGAGTCATTCACAGCTGACATGGTGAATATGATGGACGTTTATTGTAGATACCTAAATAAATATTGTCTTTCTGTTTCTGTTTTCTGATTACATCCTATTGGAAGATTCGACTAGGATCATTAGGTTGCATTCAGCACCCATAAAATACATTGATATTTGAAAGTTGCAACACATTTTTGATAATTGATTAATAATTCAAGTCATTCATTGTGGAAATATGACACATTTGCTGGTTCCATCCTCCCAAAATGTCAGTATTTGCTTCCTTTCTCAGTTTTATATGAATGTAAACTGAATATCTTTGGGTTTTTGACAGAATTACATCATCTTGGGCTGTGGGAAATTGTGATGACAACATTTTTTCGACATATTTTAGAGGCTGAACTATTAATCAAAACAATTATGAGCAGTTAAATCAGCTCTACAGTAGATGTGATGAATGTTTATTGTAGAATTTACTGGGTTTTATTGGGAATCTCTTAATGTTTTGAGTGAATTCAAATAAAATATTTTTGGTTGGATTCCAACCAAACATCCAAGAATATGTTAAAATATAGCAGTTTTATGTACAGTATGTACGGAGTCTCACAGTCTCATATAATAGATCATTTAACAACTACTGACACATTCATTATCTCAGCAAATCCGCTCGTGGTGGCGACCTGACACCTCGGTGGTGGCGACCTGACCTGTCTATCTGCATGTGTCTGTCAACCTGACAAACAGACACTGACTCATCAGGATTAAAAGGAGGACACACAGAGGGACTGTGGATCTCAACAAATCTGCTCAACCACTCAAACAAAGACGCAGACAAAGCCACAACAGCGTGAATCAGAGGAAAACGGGTTCCTTTATTTATTTCTTAAACTTCTGTTTAACTGTGTATCGTATCGTGACGTTAAGTTTGACCTGAGGGCTTTTGGCCACATTCAGTCTTCAGATTAAGCACCTGCCGAGTCAGGTGAGTCACAACTTATTACCAGGAAGCAGCAGGTAAGGAGATTATCTGTCATCTTACCATCCACAGACAGACAGACAGAGGGGGGAAAGAAACAAGACAATGGGATCATGGGATGGGACACTACAGCTCTCTATCACACATGATGATGACAGTCTTCATGGCAGTTTTACAGCAAGCAAAATCCTCGCAAACAATTCCTCATAAAAACAAACACTTTCACTCGCCCCATCATATCAGAGCTGGATAACACTGACCCATTGTGACGTTACTGGCCCAAAAATATCATTCCAGCCCCTCGTGAGTGTGTACACCAGTGTGTCCAGGCCAGGGTAGGGAGAGGTTAAGAGGAACTGGGAGGGTGAGAGCAACCAAATCCAAACAAACAGGAGAAGCAGAGCACAGCGGAGCTGCAACACAATGAGGTCATGGTCCTATTTAAGAGCACAGCGAATCGTCCAGCCGAAGTTGGAAGACCAACACTGAACAGAGGGGAAGAAGGAAAAGACAAAAAGACAGTAGCTGGGTTTCAATAACCAAGAAGATTAAGATTAAGTTGATTTGCACTAGAAAACAGAGAATTCTCACTTAATAGCCAGATCTTTAAGTTGACTAACGCTGATGCTGAGGCCTGTATCTTGTAATTAAATGTACTGCATGTTAGTGAGTTCAGTGACAGCTTGAAACGTCAATATGCTGCAGGATTATAAAGCCTTTAGCTGTAACAGATTCCCACACATGTAACGTCTTAAGAAGACACAGTGGTGTGCTGTTTTATGCTGTGTGTCGTAATATGCAGGTTATCATGGAATAAAGGCCCGTGTTACTGGCTCAATCGCAGGTAATGATGGTGCACAAATTGTGCTTTTAGAGGGGAAGTTTGATGCCTTGAATGCTGATTAGGACAAAATATAAAAGACACTTATTATGGTTATCTAAAATCAGCCAAAAATTTCTATTCAGTTTTATTTATATAGCGCCACATCATAACAAAAGTTATCTCAGGGTTCTGTTTGTCATATGTTAACCCTGTTACGACAGCAGATGTATTCCTCTCACCGCCCAACTCTAAAATAGAACTGCTAAAAATACTTTAAGTATAAAAACAGACAATATTTGAAGAAAAATCAAATTTCATGTCTCCATACTACACTTGCAGAGAGCAGAAGAGCAATAAAAAGCAGAACAGGCTGCAGAGCTGCCAGGAAACGCTGGAAAAAGCAGAAGAGAAAGACAGAATAAAAAGTGACGAGACACAAAAGAAGAGCCAAAGGGAAAACAATAGAGATAAACAAGACAGAGGAGGGGGATCATATCAAGTTGTATCTTTTATCTCCTTGTCAGTGTCTCCCTGAATAACTCTGGTAGTTAAAGTTAAAAGTCTGTATGTGTGAGAGACAGAAGCGGCATTTTCTTTTTCTCGACCTGTTATCAGACACACCTGCACCTTTCCTGCCTTTGTTTAGTCACGCTCGTCTGCATCCACTGTCTGCAAATAGATGACATCATGTAAGTGTGTGTGTGTGTGTGTGTGTGTGTGTGTGCAGACAAAACATGCTTAGCCCGGCTAAATAGACCCTAAAGCACTGGAGTGTGTGTTTGAGTGTTATGGGAGCTACAGGCAGACTAAACACAGTGGTTTGACTGAATCTAACCTACATTTTTAAAAAGGACAAGAAAGACGTTTCATTTCTGTCCCTGTAATTATTTCCTCATGTGACAGTCTTCCTCCAGGCTATGCATGTTTGACACGACCGTTTCATTTAGCAAAACATTACCGAGGGAGTTTATGCTGGTTATATTATACTGCTCGTCATGTTCCTCCAATTTTTCAACGCTTTATTTTACAGGTCAGTTATTTCCTGATATTTTCCTAAAAAGTTCTTTAAGGTTTCCTCGAAGGAACGACCTACTTTGGTAGTTAGTTAATTTAGTTAGCTGCGAGTTAAACCAAAGTAACTTTTTATTCAACTAACGGCTACTGTACTTCCATTATTGATTATTCTGACAGTTATTCTCTCAGTTTGGACAAAACAATATCAGAAAATAGTAAAATATGATAAGTTTCCAAATCCAAAAGGTGACATCTTCAAATGTCTTACTTTGTCTGATCAACAGTCCAAAACCCCAAATTATTCAGCAAAACCTCACCTTGGAGAAGCTGCGACTAATCGATTAATTATTGATTATTATTGGAAACATTTTCCATATATGTTGAATTGTATACTTGCCTGTAGACAAATCTGCACTGACTAAAATACTGTCTAGGTTTCTCTAGTTAAATTGTGATTGATTAACTGGAAATGTACCATCTCTATTTTACCTATAATTACTTCCTAGATTACTTGTTTCTTTCTAGAAAACTTTCTTGGACATTATTGGAATTTACCGACCAGAAAAATGTTTTTTTTCTGGTGTCCATTTTCCTACCCTCCCTCCCTCTCTCTCCCTCCCTCTCTCTCTCTGCTACGTCCTGTTGAGTCCGTGGGGGGGAAGTCGAGATCGGCCACACCTTTCCTCCCAGCATTCCTGCACTAACGGATACACACACACACACACACACACGCACACACAACACCACATGAATGTGCTGTACAAGTGGAAGTGCTCACACCTTTTCCCCAGCTAAGGATTTTCTATAAACCTAACCACTATTCATTCTCACCTGGGAGGCTTTCAAGGCTTTAAGGCTGATACAGTTACCTGTGTGTTTGATTTAAAGATGTTATTCAATGTGTTTTCAATATGAAACAGCAGTTAGCCATTGATTTGTTGTAAAAATACAACAAATCAAATTAAAAGAGGAAATACTTATATAATAGAATTGGATCAACATGTCTTGCTTGTAAGAATCAATTCAGCGTTTAGGCTCCCCATTAATTAATAATAATGATCACTTAAGCAACACGTAATCAAACAAACTATAGCCTGATCAATATACAGCATCAGCAAGGCAAGATATTGGCTTATCTAAATATTGGTATATGAAAGAAATTACAATAAGTTAACTGCTCAAAATTGACTTATCTTTTATCTACACAGTCATCTTTGACAATGACATTTTTTGGTTTTGCTAAATATAAAGTATAAAACATCCCGTCTCAGTACATACTTGAGGTAGAGGTCTTCACCGGTCCAATATTTTTAGTGTAAATGCTAAACAAACCTGTGGAGAATTTACCCAAACTGAATGTGCATGAAATAATCTACAAAAGACAAGACACTTGATCTAAAAAGGGACACAAAGACGACCCAGAGATTGTTAAAACTAATCCAAACCAACCGATTAGACTGAAAATAACCCAAACCATCCTTTCCAAAATATGTCTGTCTTAAAAGTGAATATGCACTGCCAATACATTGTTTTTTGATTCTTGTTACTCTCATATATCAATATTAGTAACACCCTAAAAAAAGGCAAGTCAGCTTTTTCTTCAGAAGAGAAGAGAGAAAATGTCACTATTGTCTTTGCAAACAGAGAAGTGAAACCTGCAGACTAAACTAGCTGGACCGCATAGAGACAAGAGGCCGGGCTCAACACAATGATGCGAACCAAAGTGGACTACTGACGTCGCTCTGCAGTACTGTCTGTACGTCTCCAGAGTGGTTCAGTAAGTACAACATGGACACACAGTTATGGTTCAGCTCTCTGTGAGGAGACCACAAGGAGTCCGTTTGGAGGGACCACCCAGAGTTGGAGCTCCAGCACTCCATCAAGGCCTTTACCAACAGCAACAAAGAGGATGGGGAGGAGAAGAAGAGTGGAAAGGGAGGAAGACACAAGCAAAGAATAAAAAATTGAGAGTTATAGGAGCAGAATTAGAAGAAAGAAGAAGAGAAAAACTAGGGAGGAAAATGTGAAGAAGGATTAGAAAGGAAGAGAAAGAACAAGGAGGAGGAGAAGTCGAAGGAAGAGGAACAAAAGAAAGAAAAGGTTGATTAGACAAAGAATGAAGATATGAAGAGGAGGAAATATTAAAGAAATAAAGAAAATGTCTTCCTCATAACTATCTTTAGTGGTAATAATAAGTGTCCCTAGCTGCCTCTTTTCAAACTCAGCTACTGGACATGCAGTTAACTTGGTTGCTTTGGAGATAAATATAACATTAAAAAACATGATGTTGACAGTCAGCTCCCACTGAGAAACGTCCTCATTAGACTGACAAATGGATTTCATTACAGCGGCTACATACTGGGGAAAGACACTGCTTTGCCAGGGCTCTCACACACACACACACACACGGAGTTGATCCTGAAGTCTAAAGATTGCTAAATCCAAACAGTAAAAGATGAAAAAATAGGAGGCTTTGCTCACATTTGTTAACACAAGAAGAATTGAGCAACAGGCCCAAAGATGTGTGTGTGTGTGTGTGTGTGTGTGTGTGTGTGTGGGTTGAGATTATGAAACTTCATGGTTCGGACCTTGGAGGAAGACAGCGAAGGCAGGGCATTTACACACAGTAAATGCACGTAGGGCTTCAACTAATGATTGTTTTCATTAGCAAAGAGCCTGCTGATTATTTTTCATAATAATCTTACATAGTTTAGTCTATGAAATGTCAGGAAATAGTGAAAAATGTCCTTAAAATTGCTTGTTTTGTCCGAGCAACAGTCCAAAAAGCAAAGGATATTTAATTTACAATAAAATTAAAGAAAGAAAAATAGAAAATCTTCACATTTGAGCACTTTTTGCTAGTTAAACGGCTTAAAACAGGTACGGAATAAGCAAAAGTGGTGTCGGTCGGTGCTGACACAAATTTATATTTTCATTATCGGTTAATCCGCTGATTATTTTTCTTGATTAATCGGTTTGGTTGAAATTAGTGAAAAATGAACATCAATTTCAAAATGTTTTCTTTTGTCTGACCAACAGTCAAAAACTCATTGAGGTATTTAGTTTATCATCATAAACGACTCCGAAAATAAGCAAATATTCACACTGAGATGAACCAGAGAATTTCTGGCACGTTAGCATAAAAACTTACTTAGGTGATTAAAATTGTAGCATTGAGGACGTCACATACATGCACACATACGCCTGTGGAGGTGGGTCAAGACTTACCGACTCACTGACACCAAAATGACTTCATTAGATTAATGTCTGTTACACTACGGGCAACCCTAAACCAAAAGTCTTACATGTCACAAACAGCCTCGTTAAGAGATACTTATATTAACGAGGTGGTTGAACTTTTAGGAAACCACAAAACACAAAAGTGAAATCCAGCCAGAGCAAACAAACAAAACAGCAGTAATGAACGATAATGACAGCACGGTTCACTGCAGACAATTCCCCTCAACAGCCTCCGTGAGTCAGACATGAAGCAACAGAATATTTTCACCATCAGTCAAATCTGACAACTTCATTACTAAACGACGCCCACTCTGTCTGACACTCCTCCTACATGACGACTATACAGAGCCTCTGTAGGTTGCAGCAAACAGACACGCGTTCATCATCACATTATACACACGGCATGCGATAATACACCTTTACACTCCCACAGTCTACAGTATCAGACATGCTACATACTCTTTTTCAACTGTATCCTTGTATCATTTAGCGGTTTTAACAACACAAAAAAAGAGAAAGAAATTACACAAACTAAGTCAACAGCTTGCTTTTAACAATCCTATATTTTATGGCAGGTGTTTTGGAGCATTCATAGCTCATGTGGAAAAAGTAGAAATGAATCTCGAATTACATAATGAACTATCACAGTGCTACTCGTCGCTGCTGTGATACAATGGCCACAATGAGGATGTGAAAGGCAGGTGTGCCTGTATGGAGCCTGATAATGGAAACAAGGGAAACAATACCTGTGAGATGTGCTGCTCTGAGTGTGTGTGCGTGTGTGTAATGATGACTGTAATGTCACTCTAGACAGACAAAGTAATTCACCTCTGCTACAGTGGAAAATCCCTTTAAAAGAACCTGAACACTCCCACACGCACACACACACACACAAAAACACACACACATATATTCCCACATCAAGCTAGCCAAAACACAGACCGAGTGATATCCAACCACCGTGAGCCAAATCCTAATGTTCACAACCACCACACACATCCACATAATGGCCAGACAGCACATTCAGATCCCACAGACCTTGAAGGTTTTTAGTGTGTTTGTGTGTTCAGCGCTGGATTGTTGCTCCACTTTAAGTATCACATGAAACAACTAATGACACACAGTATGATGGTTTATTTGGCACGCAAGCCTGTGAGTCGCTATACCATCATTATGTGTAAACCCAACATTACGCATGTTGTGGTGCGATGGGGGGGGGGGCCATATACTGCACTGAGGTTCCAGTAACACGGTTTCATGTTATGTTTTTAACACATTACACCGAGTACTGATTCCACTGTCAGCAGCAGAGAACCTCCATTGCCTTAAGATGTTGATAAATTAGCAAAGTTTCTCCTTCAAAGGGCTGAAAGTCGTAACTTTAAAGCTTCGTATATGAAACCTGAATTAGAAACATCTCTCGAAAGGTTAAGGCATTAACACAAACCTGACCGACACGGAGTTTTTGAGGCAGATATTTGAGACTTTAAAAGTATGATGATATAGACGATAAACTAGGGTTGTCACTATACCAATTATTTTCTCAATAGATGGTTTGGGCTATAAAATATCATAAAATAGCAAATGCCCTTAAATATAATTCAAATTGATTGTTTTGTCCACATAAATGAGGAAATATGTCATAATAACACAAAAAATATGTTGTTATAATGTGAAAAGGACCTTGTAAAAAGGAGAAACTAAACACTTTTTTTTTTGTCGTGGTGGCACGAATACGCTGCCGCACCAGAAAAGCAGAAAATCTTCACCTTTGAGAAGGTGAACTAGAGAACATTTGTCTTTTTTTTTGCTTGAAAAATAACTTAATAGATTGTCAAAATTGTTGGCATTCGTTTTCTGTTAATGAATCGATTAAATTACATATTTTTTCAGCTGTAAAACAAACATTTTGGTGTACTGAGCGGGACATTTCACAGCTGAAAGTTTACTTCTCAATCGTCTCTGGTGGACAAAGTGTAATGCAGACAATGTTTCTAATCTTTGACATGTCTGTACTGCAATTATCTTGTTACATATCGGCCGACTCATACGCTGATACCACATATATCAGCCAATATCGGTCCGATTTATACCAATGTATAGGTCTACATCTGATTAATACCATATTAAATTAAGAAGGAAACTTTGCTTATGCAGAGAAAACATTTCTCACGCATAACATTCGCACCTTAACCTTCAGCTTTTCCAAAAACAGCTACCTCTGGCCCCAAACTCTAACCACAACACAGACTCTCACACCAAAAATGGCCCTCCTTACCTCCAAAACCTTTCAGAGAAGGTGGTCTTCAACACTTTCTGTAAACCTTCCTTCTCATTTATCATCATCTGACTCTCACTTTCTCCTTTGCACATCAAACGGAGCACCAAACCGCCTCAAAGTGCGCTGTGGTTTGGTGATAATGGCGGCCCCCGGAGATCACACACACACAGCCGGTCTAAACTGCTCCCAGATGAGCTCCTAACTGAAGACTGGTATGTGACAGACCAGCTCACAGAGCATGGTAGAGACAGCAGCCAACACATGCTTCATTACTGATCATATAAACACAGAGAAGGCAGAAAGGCCCACTCACTTTTCTGCTAGCAGACATAAATATTTCAAACTTTTAAACTTTAAGAGGAGGATGATCCACTGCTCTTACTAAACAAGAGTGAAATTATTGCGAGGAATAAATATTTTTTCTCTACATGCTTTTATCTTCATGTTACAAGTGGGTCACCGCTTTGGTATCAGGTTTTAGATCTGGGGGAAGAAGCACCCAGATGCCAATCCTTGATTTTAGCAGTATATCTTAGCAGCTTACTACCAGCATGTTTCTGCATTTGGAGGCTGTGAAAATGCACAGAAGTCCTGGCATTTTCAAGCACATGCATTGAAATAAAAAACACACTGTAGAGCAAAATAAAGAGGAAAAGAAAAAAGGGGGCCCCTCCTCTAAATCTCTAACTTTAAGATCTACTTTGGAACATCTGTTCGATTGCTGGTGGAAAGCAAAAAATACAGTTCTTTAAAGTAGGTTACACCTCCCATCTGGTGCCTTTTGACCTTGTAATATGATGCTACAGGTGGTCAGTTTCTCTACAGAGAGGTCAAATGAAGTCAAGGGCAAGAGAACAGGAAGAAGAGGAAGAAGGGGGGGTTAGAAACCACTTGACCACCTGTTCAGAGAGTTTGGACGAGAGCTGTACAGTAGAGAGTCTGTTAAAGGCAGCTGGTTGTGTGATTCATCACTGTCGACAAGCTTCAGAAGCTATGACCAGCAGGCACACAAGTAGGACTGGATAAATATAATTATTGCAGTGCTGAAACTGATGGTTGCTTTCATTGTCAATTAATCTGTCTGACTGTATCGTTTAGTCTATAAAATGTCAGAAAAGAATGAAAAATACGTCTTCAAAATTCCTCAAATTCAAATTGTTTTGAAAAACAGCAGATGTTTTCAATTAATTCACTTTCAATTGACTAAATACTTAATCAACTAATTGTTTCAGCACTGAATAACCATCATCTTGAGGTTTAAAGCTCATATTTGAGCTTAAAAACAGTAGTTGACCAAACAATCTTGCCACAAGGTCCATTTAGTAGCTGTTCTGGAGCTTTTTCTGACCACTAAAAGGATTTGCCTCAAAGTTGAGATTGAAGACTGACTAAAATGTATGAAATGTCCTTAAAAGTGCTCAGAAAAAAATGTAAATTCAAGCATCTATACTTCCATGACAACTAGGAAACTCCATCTGGTGGGGAAGATCATGTGATATGATTGAAAGCTCTAGAACAGTTACTAAACTGACCTTTTTGTGAGATTGTTTTTGCCAGGTATTATTGTCTTTTATCATATTTTGTGGCATGAATTCTGATGTCATTTTCAAGCCAAAGAATTATCATTTTTATAAAAGTTTTAGTCAGTGTTTCCCATTAAAATATTACCCTTCTCAGGGTGGAAATGGCTTTGATTAGTGTTTGTAATAACTAAAACTGGATAAGGAGAAGAACAAGAAACAAGAATTAGATGAAAATATTCCTCAAATGTTCACAAAGTCAGGTTTACTGTAAACCACCAGTATAAAATATTGATAAATTCTATGTTAAAATCACATCATATCAGAGGTAGAAGACATAAATAGATATTTTATTGCAAAGCCATTATAGGCCAATATACTGTACCTTGAATGCATCCTTATAGATATACAGTCGTTCTATCTTTCCCTTTCCTCTCTCACACACTCACAGTCCTGACAAACACCTCATATTCTCCATGACGCAGGTGATTCCTCTCAAAGGCAGATTTATCTTATTATACAACACAGCCCACTGCTGTGTGTGTGTGTGTGTGTGTGTGTGTGTGTGTGTGTGTGTGTGTGTGTGTGTGTGTGTGTGTCTGTGTTTCCAGACATAAAAGCACTCCGGTTCTGTTTGAAGAGATAGCGAGGGCCGCACAGTTAAGAACAATTCCACTTGTGTTTCCTTTGGAAAAGCAGCGCGCAGGAGACGGGGGAAAGGCAAAAGAGCCTCATAAAAAGCTTTACGTAACCTGCAGACAGTCAACAGAGACTGTACTTCAAAACACCAGAGTGCAATAGGCCTCTTAACACACACACACACACACACACACACACACACACACTGGCACACACCAAGTGGGTTGGCTCATACATAAAGATAGACTGGTGTGATTTTGTTTGACATTTTACATTAATTCTTTACTTTTGAGTTGAAGCTGTGGATAGATTAAATCTGATATCTACTGTAAAGTAACTACAATGCAGTAAAGTATGCAGGGGGCCCTTGTAAACTGTATTTCGGCCAGCGTGTGTAAAAGCTTCTGAAGCAGCAATTACACCTTCAAAAGGACACTAAAACAGACTAATTCTGGCGGTTTGAGGAAAAGTTTTTTGACATCGCTGTTTCTGAGTAATATTGTCCAATGCCACACTGGAAAACTAACTTTAAATTTGTTCTAAAGGCCAATTCATGGTTTCCGCGTCCACGAGGGTCCACGTAACTAAAATTTCCAGCCATGCTAGCAGCTCTGTGAGGCTGTAATTAGGCACAGCCGTGCTTTGAGCTACATGCTAACATCTCACAATGACAATGCCAACAGGTTAAAATGTTAGCATGCGAACACAATAAATTAAAACAGTATTGGACAAACTTTGACCTGATGATGACGCAAAATGAAAAGTGAAGGGATAAAAATTAATCCTGGGGGGGACATGAATGTCTGTACCAAATTTAATAGTTGCTGAAATATTTAACTAAAAACAAAAAATGGCAACCTCATAGTGGCGCTAGAGGAAAAGTCATTAGGCTTCATCCTCCTGGGACCATGAATGTTTGTACAAATTTCATGGCAATCCATCTAATACTTGTCTGTCCAAAGTGGTGGCCCAACAGGCAGAAAACACAGAATTTGGGGCCACATTTTGATTGAAATCACTTGGTATTCCTCTAAAAAGTAGTTCATATCCACAGTGAACATGAACTCACAATCCGCTCAGACATTTGTACCAAAGCACCTACATTCAGGCTTCACCGCACCCTCACATATTGTAACTGGGATGCACTTTAAAAAAACCACTGTAGTAAACTACGGAGGGTGTCTCTGTAAATTGATCTCCTGTCAGAGTGTAAACGCTCCTGAAGCAGCATCTACACCATCAAGGGACACCAAAAACAAAAATGAAAGTCAGATTGATTCTGCTATATAGGCAGGTTGAGGCAAAGTTCACCCACAGCTACATTAAAGACTGACACCATTGTTGCTGAGTAAAATGTTTCCTCACTACGCTGCAGGGGTTTTTTTTACAGAAGAATAACACTGGAAACACATTCACTAAATGTGTTCTTGTAGGAAAAAAAGGATATCATATTGGAGGCGGTTGAAGCTGCCAAGTTAATGTTCTTTGTTTTAATAAAACGGCAAAATCTAAACACATTTCTCCAGTCAACTACCAACTTTTTTGTCAGCAAGGTCTTCAAAACATAAAAGAGAGAGATCTCTAACACTAACTCCTGTGTTTATGGTTGGCATGGCAGTGTTGTGAGTCTAAACAGTTTAAAGGTTGACTGAAAGAACTTTAAAACAACTGTAATTCACATAACGCACAGTCACTCACATGATGCGCGATCTGCCAGACGACCAACAACCTGTGGCCTCTTGCTGTGGCAACTGAGGAAGCTATAATCACAGACACACTAAAGATGGACTCTTGTGAAATCCTCTTTTGCTCTCATTGTTGTCAAACAGACGGACTGCATCATGTAAGTGTATCCCCCGACATTCAAAAATCATTTAATGAAAAGGAGGATAAATCTGAGACTTAATTTGCAGCTTTTTAAGAGCGGTACAATGCACAGCGGGTCCTGAGTTTAATCTGCATCAGTGGATGAGGCCTAATAGTCTTTAGTAAGGTTCAAAGACGGCCAAGGACAGCTCAACCCAGACTCAAACCTGAACCTGCAGGCTTAAAGATACAGTATCAGACAGAACGCTGCTGCCAGGATAAAACTGCTACCAAATGTTGGCCGAATGGAATCAGGTTTCAAAAACAGAAGTGGTAGCTGCAGTAAAAAAAAAAAAAAAGACATGACAAAGTGAGAAGAAGGAGATTAATGCTTTCGTTGTGGGATCCTGGATCAAACACAACAATACAACTATTTTTATAGTTGCTTAATGGTTTTGAGTCATTTGTTGAACTAAAAATGACAAAATGATCTGGTTCCAGCCAAGCTTGATTCACAGTAACCTATAAGAAGATGTTGGATTGCCTCAAATCAGCAAGGTGTACTACTGAGAATCAGTATGGCTTTAATTACTAAACAACAACAACAACAACAACAACAACAACAACAACAAGACTTGGGTGGCAATGTTGGTGCTGAGAGAACAGGATGGAGAGCGGAGAACAGCCAGGAAGTGACATACAATGGAGGAGGAACCAGGATGGAGGGATGGAGGGATGGAGGGGTGAGGAGGCGAGAACAGGGGGTGAGAGAAGTTGGACAGACAGAGGAAGGAAATCTAGAGGTGGAGAATGAGTGAAAGGACGGATTTTGATTCACATGTCCAGGAGGGCAGGAAAGACAACAGCAGAAATAACAAAACTGTATTTTCAATAAAAATAAGCCAACATCGTCCCTCTACTGTAGTTTCTTTGGTTATATATTTACTGTACAATTTATCGGCAGACATTATATGTTGCTTATTATTATTATTATGCTGCTTTGGTTTGAAGTGGGTGGGGCTCAGTTATAATACGGTGATGTCACGTATTTCTGAGGAGAAATTTTAAGATTTAAAACCACGTTTGAGGGGCTTTAAATGCTGGTGTGACCAAGTGGCTCATCCATCCAGACCAAAAACATGGCAACACTAAATACTTGTAATTTCTGGCATGAAATTGATCATGTTTAAGGATCAGTACCTAGTATTCTCCATTCTGGTAAAACTAAAATGGTTTGAGTAAGTTGGATTTAATACATGTTTATAATACAAATTATTTTTGGTTTTTGGTTGACTTGGTCATAACCCGAGGACAAAGACAACCAGTGTTTGTTACTTTATAAGAGGTCACAAGCTAAAAATCCTAGGAGCCACTGCAACAGGAGATGACAAACAACAATGATCAAATAGTTTCAGTTTATAGGTGAAAGGATGTACAAAGTTTGCTCAAACTATAAGCTGGTCGGCGATGCCTTACAGTGAGTGCGAGAGAAAAAGAGAGATAAGATCTGTATCTGGCAGTCAGTCAGTCTATCAGTTGCCCTTGGTACTTTTTTCACAGATAAGAAAGTTAAAATCTTAGCTCAGCGGGAGAGAATGACCTCACTTTAATGTGTGCTGGTTTTCCACAGAAATTCACATTAATAATCAAGAAGCACACGGACTGGTCAAACTGGACGCACAAAATGACTCAATCAATGTGTCTAAAAACAAACAGAAATGAACATAATGGAAAACACACCTGGAGAGATCTGCAGGGCGCGGTCAGGTAAAAATATGGCGCCATAAATCTATCAGCTCTGGGAGTGAGCGGTCAGCAGTTTATGTGGGAGGAACAACAAAACAACCTCACAATATTACTGTACGCTATGATGTCACTTCGCTTCAAGTTTCATTTAAACAGCAAACACAGCCTGCACTTCATTTCTTTCGCTGTTGTCCTTTTTAAAACGGATCACTGGAACACACACACACACTTCACTGTACGACTTGTGAGGAAATACCACTTCCTTTTCCAGATTGACACATCCGAAGAGCCAAGTTTCCTCTCATGGATCTGTGACACATTAACACTGCTGTCGTGTAATACTGCTGCTGAAATCATAAGCTGATTTAAAGGCCGGGAATTCAGCATTTAGGAGTGGTAGGCCTATGTGACTTATGCACTGTTTATGGAAAAGCACTGAGAGGGTGACAGGGTTAATGCTTTATGATATAGCTCATCTCGGAGCTCAAATACCCTCAAGCTGAACGTTTTAACTGAATCTTCTTTAAGTGGTATACTGAATAGAGGTGCTTATACAAAAAAAAAACCTTTATTTCCTTTCAAAAGCCATGTTAAATGTTGTTTAAACACATGTAGTCGAATACAAACTTTGCATGAATAAAATACCGTTTAAAATTAGCAAAATTATGTTTTAAATCACAAACTATCTGCTCGATAACATTTGTAAACAAGGCTAGGAATATGTCCAGGAATTTGATGCCAACTTTCTTTCAATAAACATTGTGGTTGGTACCTGAAAAGTATTACGGTTTGATACCCAGTCCTATTTGAGTAAGAAAAGAAACCAAAAAACTGTATGTGGAACGTGAAAAACACCTTAATTTTCAAAGATTTAGGCTGCAAAAACAGTAATTTGTCACATATAAGGAGGTGTTTTGGGTTTCCTTTTGGTACAGAGGTAAAATAAAGAAAATCAGATTTTCTCTATGTTTCCAATGCTTACTGTTTTAAACTTGTTTTTACTTTTACCTGATTCAGGGGCTTTGTGACCACAACAACACAGAACATATCTTACAACAGGCTGCAGGAAATTCTTGATAGACAAACTTCCTCCCTGCATTGGACTATTTTTGCAGAGGGATTACATTTTTCTGTACTGTACTGTCTTTTGCAAACCTTAGCCACACTTTGGAGCCCTAAACTGCCATATCGTGAATACTATGCAGGTAAATTAACGCATGCATTAACGGCGATGTAAACAGAGAGAGCCAGTCCAAACTTCGCTTTCAGGAATCAGTAAGTACAATTGAAAGAAACTTTACAACTCACCAATTTGTTGTGGCAATACTTTTTGCGTTCCTTTTCTTTTTTGGAGTCCCATGTTATTTTCAATGCACATGTTGTACCACTTAAATCGGAAACTCTAAACTGCCTATAAGTGTAAAAATTTAGTCTGTGTGTGTCTGACTCTAAAACAACACTGTCGACCTGTCAAGTGTGTATTCCCTATCTCTGTCCCAGTGCATGCTGGACACCCTGAACAAGACATAAAATTGATGCACGAATGGAGGGATATTTGGCTATTTCTGTGGTAATGTAAAGCCTGTTTAAAGTAAGTGTTATGTCAATACATTTCATTACTGTTGTTGTTAAAAATAAGACTAAATTCAGTGTCAGCAGAAGTTTCCCTGCTGCAACGTGACCATGAGCTCCGAACATCCCGTCTGAAAAAGATGATGAATACACCACAGTAAGCCTACAGTCTGCGGGGATGATTTGAATTGAAGATGAGCTGCTTTAGCTGTCCAGTGTGTGTGTGCACGAGTGTGTGTGTGTGTCCTGGGGGTTGGGTGGGATTACCCTCGAGCGTTATTTTCATGAGACACACAGACCCACTGGTCAGTGTGACATTTCCCAACAGAAACACCATTCACACACTGAAAAGGTGGAGGAGTGGGCGAGTGGGGGGGCGAGAATGTGTGTGTGTGCACACGTTTCTGTTTGTGTGTGTGGGACATAGAGATAAATCCTCTTCTGGCCAGACTGTTACATCTCATTTCCCTGTTTGACCATCCAGAATCACTTTATCACCCATCCGTCTGCCTAGTCTTTGTGTTTGTCCTCCGTCTCTCTCTGTTCACACTCCAGCTTATTAAACTTCACTTCCTCATATATAGAACTGCAGCCTGGTACCTTAATGAGAAATGGCTCCTCTCTCCTGGGAGCCACTGTGATTAAAGTCCAACTGAAATCACATTTAGTCATGCCGTTTTGTAGTCACAAATAACGTCACGTGTTTTTTAAATGTTGCCACCGCAGGAAAGTAAAGACAAACTGATGTTAGCAGGCTAGGTAGCTAATCAAGTTAACTTTCCCCGGTGAAAGGGTGGGAAATTAACTTTTTAAAATGTGAACACCTACCAGCCACTGACAAATAAATGGTCAAATTCACCAGCCACTCAATAGTAAATCATTATTTTGTGTCTGAAATCTACCAGCCACTTTCATATTTGACCAGCATTTGGCTGGTGGCTGGTTCAACAAGCTCAGATGCAGGACAAGACGTACTACTATTCAGTATATCCCATCGTTTAAGAGTTACATTGGTCAATCTAGATGGGTGGAGGAGCACAGGACAGCAGTACATTCACAAACTAACTTCTGTATTTTCTAATTCAAACAGACACACATGAATGCGCCATTATTTTCAGCCAATTTGCACTTTAAATTGATTTTCTATATAGACTTTTTTTTCCAATACCAAATTCAGCACGTATGTACAAAAATAACATGTTTTGTAACTAAACAAAGAACTTTAAATGAACACTAGTCACAGTTGGTAGACCGGTGTTTGCTGACATAATTTCTGTTTCATGTGGAGTACACTGCCAGCTTTGCTACAGTTACCACAGTCTCAAAATGTCCTAGCCTTAGCCAACTCCAGTATTTTAGATAATCCATTACTGCCTCCATACAAGTACAATTCAGTGGTAAACATAAATACTCATCGACTCGCACAATAACCTTCTATTTTTCCGATAGAAAACCAGTAATTTCATATGGCAGTCCCACATTTTTCCCAAAGGACACCTCCCTTCTCTAGTTGTAATTACTGTTGGCATGTGGGAAACCACCATACAGGAGCCAGGGTCCCATTTCAGGTCTAGAGCCACAATTTAAGAAACCACAGGTCACAACCTCTCCTGCAGCGCTGTATGGGCCACATTGTGCATCACACAAACGCACACACACACACTGCCATGAGGAATGAGGACCTGTGTTAAGGGTCTGTTATGGAAAAGTGAAGGGTCATGCATTGCTGCAGAATCTGCAAGCAACCCATGTCACACACACACACACACATACATTAAGTGGGCAGAGAAGAAGAATAGCTCAATTCTGTTACAGTATGCTGAGTTCTGAACGTGTGGAACAAACCAGCTGTGTTTGCAAGACTGTCTGAGATACTGTGTGTGAATGCATGCATGTGCGTGTGTGTACAAGTGGATCAGCGTGAGTGAGAGCCACTTGAAGACAGTAGCAGCAGGCCAGAATTTAGTCAAGGACCTAATTTTTTGAGTTTCAGACATGATAAAACTGAATGTCTTTGGTTTTAACTCAATCTAGACCTAATTCTCTCCGTCTGCAGGCAAGGAAAGACGTCACAAACAAATTTAAATCTAGGCTGGAATGCATCATTTTATTTAGGGTTATTTAAACTGTGTTGTGGCCAAAATGGGTCACAAGGTTGGGGTTGTGGTAGACTCATGTGAGTCCCTGGGGATTATGGTCTGCTGATCACAGTTTCCTACTAATGTATTTTACAATTTATTGTTGTTGATTCAGTACTAAATGTAGGATTCCCTTAATATACAAATGAGTAAAGGCTCCTTTCTCTACCTGTATTTTAATTATCAGCTTTTAAGACCACCACCTATCTGGAACAGGGGTGAAACTCTACATCTATTGTCAAACGGAATGTATGCTAAACCTGTCAAACCTGTCAAAAGGGGTTTAAATGACAGACTGGTTGTTGTCATGCAAATATTCCTATAACTTGCTCCAACACTTGCCAAACAATTTTGTCGATTTACTGTTTCCCATTTCATAGACAAGCCACTGTGAAAGGTAAAACATAAAATGTACAACTTTACAAATCTTTAGGGTCTACAATCTTTTAGGGAACAGAGAACAAATTACAAAATCATAAGCTTTTCAACTGGCTCTGCTCCTTCCATTGGGCGAACGTAAAAGGGCACAACAGGTGAACCAACTCTAAAAGTGATATAAATGGGTGCGGTTTTATAAACTGGATGTGTGCCGAACTCAAGTATGACTATTAATCAATTGCAAATGGGCTTCAGTTAATTTGTATTTCATATGCGCTTTTGCTAGTCAACTAGGGAATGTTGATTTGACAGATTGTTGAATGAAGTTCCGAGCGACGTCCCCTCCTGAATGACTGAAAAAGTTGGTCTACCCAGCAATTACTTCTACAAAACATAAACAGCTTTTACAGGGAGGTTATCTTTAAAGGTATTTCATGTTTACCTTGCTCACTGTGACTTTTCCCGAAGGTTTTTTGAAGAAAGAGGTCCTGGCCGTAAAAAAGTACTCTTCGGAGTCATCCTCCAAACTACTGTATCCACTACTCATCGTGCTATTCCACGTCATTTGAGGAGAGAACCTCTCGACTCAAACTCGGCCACATCAAATCCCCCAAAACTGAACAGCTGTTGGCTTGAAACGAACTCCAAACAAGCTAAGTGCCGAGCCTCCGTCTGTTTGTGCTCGCATTAGTCGATGTTTGCTCAGTATGGGTCGATTTCCTCTTTGAAATCCTCCCGTCAAACACACTCGCTTTACTCCACCGGCATGGCCCGAAACTCATTTAAAGGTTTCCATTTTTAGAAAGAAAATGTAACTGTCAGTTGTTACGAAAAAAAGGAGGTCCAACAACTTTTAAAACCTCGCCAATTTTGAAAGAGATAACGAAGAAAATCCCACGCAAAACTCCAGTTAAACGGCGTCTTTAACCTACTGTTCAATGTATGATTCAACTTCTGTGTGACAGCCAGGCTACAGTAAGGCCCCGCCCACTATGAGCAGCAACTGCAGCCAACCAATCACCCGTATGACAGTAAGTGAAGCCACGCCCAATACAACTCGACAGCCAATCAGCGCTTTGATGGCCAGTTTGAGTGGAGTGGAAGATGGTTTATATTTCAGATGATCAAAAACTGTGGAATAATGGGGATTGGCACAGAAAAACTGAGAAAAAAAAAACATACTGACATGTCAAAATATCTTTTGTTTTAATTGTCTTGTATATCTATCAACATGTATATTTATTTTGCTGTGCACCTGTAAACTGCAAACTCTTTGTATTACTTAATAAAAGGTAGAAATGGAGGTAAAACAAATAAATGGGATGGTTGTTTTTATGTGATGTCATTGATTTAATATTTGTATTATGCAAATTATAAATTGCTCAACTCTAACATGTGTAATATTAGTTTCTGGACATTCTGACATTTTTTTATCCCAAGATTATCCCAACTTCCAGCAAAGTAAAGGACTTCTACTCAGGCATATTGTATTGTTTTAGTGATCTACTGAGACCTACTCAGTAGTTAAATATAAACTGGGCCACCTTCCAGCCTGTGAATGTGGGTAGTTCCTTCATTAAGTGCTCCCTTCTTCTGTTTTGTCTCATAAACAGCAGAAAAACACATAACAACAAACGAAAACAGACCAGAAAGTTCTTTGGCAAAACTATCCCAACACAGTCCATTTCAACACTATAACAGTCATCGTCAGCAGCATGGAGATGGATTAAGATCAATCCATGATTGCTGGCATGTCAACAAAATCCATTTTAATGACAGCCTAGCGAATAAACACTGTGTGATATGACTGAAAGCTCCAAGGTCCTCAGGCTAGTACAGTAAGTGGACATTGAGTTGGGAAGGTTTTGTCAAATGCAATAACAATACCAGATTTATCCTTTAACATTCTGAAAAAGAGTGCTGTATCTCACCATGTTTCCATTAATTAAAGATTTTAAGCTTGCCGTTTTTACCCTCTGCACTTGCTGCGGACATTTGAAGTGCCCAGAGGCAAAATGAGAGCTTCTTTCTCCTCCAAGGAGGCATGGAGTCACCCTCAAACCTCAATAAATTCAAAACAAAGCTTGAAAAACACACCACCAACAAGAACAAAGTTACCCACATTCCTAAAATAAAAAGGTCAAAGGTCAGTTACAGAGCCGCGCCCGTCAACAGCTCAAAAAAAGATCTGAACCTGTTCTAATTAATACCCTGAAACACTCTCACACACACCCAGATATTTTGAAGATGCAACAAAGAAGTAAAAAGTAGTGTCTTACCTCGATCAACAGGCAGCAAACTAACGCTAGCTTTCTAAGCTTTTTCCTCTGCAACATGCTTTTCCTGCCCCTGCTTGCATCAAGTAAACTAAAAATACAGAGACCAAAGGCATTTAACAGCAATTGCTGGACTGACGCATTTTGTGTGTGTGTGTTTAATTGCTAAGGCCAATGTACGCACCCTTCTCATTGGGTGGATCAGGACTCATGTACAGCTGCCTTTTCAGACACTTTAACATTTCCAGAAGGTCTTAAAGCTGGTGGTTGTGTCTCTGTGTTGGTGGGAGGTAATGTTTGATTGCACGCATCTTTTTTTTTTTTTAAACTGATTAGCAACCAAGGTGCCAATAACTACACCAGCCACTGTTTTTAATGAATACAATGTGACTTTTCTCACTCTTTAACAACTTTACCTGCCGTGAATATTTTTTATAATGAGCACAGAGCTAAAGCGCCCCAGCTAGAAAGAGGTTAATTTTCTTTTTTCCTTACTTTTTGAATGTGATTACTATGTGAAACTTAGCTGGAGCCCCCAAGGTGTTTGTTAATGGTCAGTTTGTTTTGTCTCCAGTCTCTAAAAATGTCTGCTCTTCTTCTAATTAACCTGAAAGAGGCCTCAGGCAAGAAGAAGCTCGTACTGACAGGAGACAGCTTATATGTCCGTTTTTCCATTAGTCCAATTATCCTCTGCAAGTAATACTCCAAAAACACAAGTATCAAGATAGAAACCAACAGACAACAGAGTTAAAAACAATACTGGTATGATGTTATCTATATTAACAACTACAATACTGCAAAATACCAAGGCTATAAATCTCTTTATCTGAGATGTTTTTCGGGTTCTTGCAAATGTTTGCTCTGGACAATGGGAGGCTCGAGATAAAATTAGCCAAACCCAAATGAGAAGTCTCAATGTGTTGTGGTTTGGTTTTACCATAAGGCATGGTTTTGGTGCAGAGATGCAGTTAACCTTTTACAGAAAGAGAAGACTAGCCTTTTGTACCATATAGATAAAACAACATTTTAAAAAAGGTCAATATCAGTATGTTAAATCAGTCTAAGCAGCCTAATTCCAAGGTAAAAATGAGGAACCGATTATTCAGAAGTATTTTATTTATTTCATGCTTATTTCATAATTTCAACAAAACCTGCTTTGACTAAGTTTTCAGTGATACACAGGAGCCTTCTTGTCAATGTGTTTCTAATAAGGTTTAATATGAATGTCTCCAAGTGTCTCCAGAAATGCACCTATAGCGCCTGTATGCAGTAGTCATACAGCACACATAAGAAATAATAAACATCTTGAAACCCTATAATATCGTGTGTTCAGTACAGCAGCAACCTGGCCAACTGCTGAGTTCATGTGCTCGTAAAATGGATCAGAGTTTTACTCATGTTTTCAGCGGGTGGTCTCTTATATCGCCCCGTCGTGGGCCAACAACTGTAAGCTATTACTGAGAACAGAGACAATTAAAAATGTAAGTAGTGTACCTTGTTTTCAGCTACTTCCAGGGCCTTGTTTTATATTACATCCAGGGTTAAAGATTTTCAGCATTATAAGTTCGTATAACAGCCCACCTAGCTGTAAAAAAAAAAAGGCCTGAAAACATCAGCAAAGCAGGTTCTGCTGCAGGGTGAAATCTACGGTACATCTGCACTAAATCAAGCCTAACTCACACACACACACACACACATATGCAGCAGCACTGGGGACAACCAGTGGACAAGCTGGGAGATCTTTAGACAGGCTCTAATTTAAAACCAGCAGGGTTAGAAAAGGGACCAGAAATAAATATGGCACATCTGGGGCAGCCAAACCACCATCTTGTCCTTTAAAATACCGGAGAGATCCATCCAAAACACACTCAGTACACAGATAAGCTGGCATGCCACCATATTGTCCCTAAACTGTCCAGTGCGATACAGATGGAGGGCAAAGACAGAAATACACTTTAGGTGAACACGTACACTGATGCTTTTTGTGTTTTTACACTTGAAACGTTAACCAAATCAGAAATTAGTTGTATTTTTTTAAACCTTTTCTGCCTTTTTATATATTTTTTGGCCACAATCAGAAATTAGACATCAGAAAATGGTGTCTGAAAGCTGATACCAGTGCCACTGTCTTTGGACTGAAGCTGTCAAATATCAATAAACATGGGTATTTTGTGCTTTTAATCAGCTATTTTTACTTAGCCAGTAGAAACTACAAGTACACTACATGAAGCTGTTTAAGTCACATGCTTCATGTACGTCGTGATTTATTCTCTAAGTCTGTTTCCATTGCATTTTATCAATAAACAATAAAAACTTTTTTTTGCCATATTTTGAGATTTTTCAGCGTTTCAACTCAGGTGGATGATTCAGTACCTGCTGATTACACACCTACTGTCTGAACAATAGTAAATCTTGTCTATTGTGTCCCCAGATTTAGTTACAAACATGTTCACACACACACACACACACACAGACAGTTGTGTGTGTGTGTGTGTGTGTGTGTGTGTGTGTGTGTGTGTGTGTGTGTGTGTGTGTGTGTGTGTGTGTGTGTGATCACTGGTGTTAATCTGCTGTCCAGTCACTTTGCCCGGAGCCAGTCTGGTTAAACACTGCTGACATTCCTGTGCAGGCAGCTCCCTCACTATACTGTAACACTGTGGCTGTTAACATGAAGACACAAAGTGAACAGCGGGAGGATTTAAAGATTAAAACTTTCCCATGGCACAGAAATGCATATGGTATTCTACAGTTTGGTTGTAGCCCGTCAAAATTAAAACAAATCGCACAACTTCTCTCCAGTATGTCATGTTTTATTCACCAAACGTTTTAGGTTAGAAGTGAAAAAGAATACAAACATTTAACTCTAATTACTAATGTTGGAAAATCAGTGCAGGAGCAAATAGTGATGCTACTTGTGCACTGATTCATCAGTATCTATAATCTAATGTAAAATATAATAATATATAATTCACAAAACAAGTACTTTTACTTTTGATACTGTAAGTACATTTTGATTATAATTATACATCATGGTATTGGTACTTTTACTTAAGTGAAAGATCTGAGTTCTTCTTCCACCACTGGTCAAAAGGCATGAATGAAATACAGAGAAGATAGATGTAGAGAGAGAGAGAGGTTGTGGAAGTGGAATGTGTTCTGTTGGTTTGGTGAGATGGATGATCTGCAGCTCTGCACTTATACATTACATACATTCCAAAGCAGGGGCAGGTCCTCATGTTTCCTATAACACCTGCAGCAAATGGCCACTGCAGACTAATTTTACCTAAAAGTTCTTCCGCATACTCAAAAACAACCAATATGACGCTTTGTTTGGACTGTGCAGGCACCCTGCAAGCTAATTATTTCAGTTATTTATTTGAAAATTAGCGATTTAGTTGGTTACATGTCTAAAATAAAACAACTCAGATTGTCTGAGTTGGGAATCCTGCAAGTCCCTGTATGATTCCTACGAGGACTCAAGACACAATTAAGATAAATTCAGGATAAAAAACAGAGATTTATTTCATTAAATTAATTCCTTTTTTAGCCTAACAAATCACTTGATGGTCCTTTAAATAAATCCCAAACCTCTGGATTTTAGTGTCTTGTTTGTTCATCATACTTTGTCAACTGCCTTGGTTGCACTGTATTTAATTCCTATTATTTTAAGGAGGCATGTGTATAAAATTCTGACTACATTTGGTCCACCATCTAAAAGTATTTAATTAGTTTGAGTTTCATGGAAGGGTTTTAGTCACATGTGATGTCCACATGGCATTTTTACTCCCTGACAAGCCCGGTGAGAAACGCTGGAGTGTATCTGCAGCTGAAGGTCTGGTTAAACATTAATCCAGTTTCAAAGCAGGAACAGGTTCAAACAAGCCTCTGGTCCACCTGACATCTACATGTATCCTGGGTGATGAGACAGTAATGGGATAAAACAACATCAAAAGCATTTCATCCAGGTGTAAAGATGAATTAAATCTTAATATTTCCATCCAAGTTGCATCCATTTCTTTGTACCTGTGAAGTCATGTTGTTATTTTTCTACTTTAAAAGCCAAAAAAAATAACCTGTTAATGATCCGGTCATGGATACTATGTGTAAGCTAATGTTAGCGGTTCTGTATTTGGGGAAGTTTACACTCCAGTAACCCCAGCCAAACTCGTTATACGAGTAGCATTAAGCAAACACAATGATTATTAGCCCTCACTTATCCCTGAATGTAAGCTAAGCAGCTAAACAGGGTTACAGTATGTTAGGCGAGGCGAGGCATTATTATTAATATTGCACATTTCATACAAAGGTAATTCACAGTGCTTTACATAAAGCATAAAAAGACAAACATGAATGAAATAACAGCCTGATCTTACATTTTTCCATATCATACTTCAGCTAACTAGCTCTACACTGCAATACCAGACTTTTGCCTTTGACCTGTTAGCTTTAGCCTCAGTCTTTTAGCACGATATCATTTATGTAGCCATCAAGTGCATATTATAGCCCTTTAAATATGGTTCTCATTTTAAGACAAATCAGCTGGAAACATTAAAAAGTCAGCCAAGACAGCGCTTTCAACCAACTCATGAAGCTAACGTTACTGTAGCTTAATTAGCTAGCTAGCGATAACTAGCTAGCCAGCATTTTAGCTGGCAAAAACAGTCGCCAGCTTCAAATGAGAAGAGTGCTTTTGTCTTTTTGTGTTTTAGTCTGAAATTAAGCACACAATGTTTCAAAAATAACTAAGAATTTCAAGTAAATCCATTAGTGTTATCATTGTAAACTGCATGTCAATTTCTTTACATTTAATGAACAATTCTGTCTATATGTTAAAGTGAGTGTGGCTAAGTTTTGCTTAAGAGGTTTGGACAAAGTTGTTGGGATAGTGGGAGGGGATTGGTAGATAACTTTAGGGCTTAGGGTTGAAGGCGTTCAAGGGTTAGCAAAGGTGAAAGGTCAAAGATTGAGGAATGACTTTCCCCTCTCAGGCTCCCATGACCTCACTCAGTGACTATGCACTCACACACTTACCTTGTGCAGGTAAGTGTGTGAGTGTTACTGAGAGAGGGACAGAAACCAGAGACTTGACTGATGCATGTGTTGTTTATGCACGTGAACAGGTGTGTGATTCTTTTTCTGCAGGTGTGTGTGTGTGTCTGTTCTCTAATTTAAAGGCAGTAGGCGTAGAGATAGTAGTGGGTGTGTGTGTGTGTTTTAAGAATACTTTAAACGTGGGAACCAACAGTGAGTGTGTTTGTTTTGGGGAATGTAAGTTTTACAGCTACCCAATTAGATTTTCTGAATGTGGTATTTTCCTAAAACCAGAATTGAGATTATAGGAAAGTGGCTTTACAGCATACAGCAAACAAATATAGAATTTTGTCATTTTGTCTTGAAACAAGCATTATATTAACTTTTCACACTTTGAGCACAAAATGGAACATTTTTAACGATGATACCAAAACCCACTATGCAAACTGACCACTAGGTGCGCTTGTCAATGACAAAACAATGGAAGAGATACAAACAGGTGACAAATTAAAAGAAAAACCTGAATAAATGATGGTGAAGAAACAAATGCAGATGCTTCCATACAGCTATAGCTATATATGCTACACCCTTCAAAGTAGAGTTTCTGAAACTTTTAGAGAATCTAAGCCAATGAGCGATGTAGCTTTTCTGGAGGCTCATGATGGAACAACACTTTACTAAGACACATCATGTTTTTTTTTTTTTTTCCTTTAACCGTCTTTAACATGTCATTCTCGACCATTTTGTTTATTTCCAGCTAACTCTTGTTAGCAAATCACATGAGCGGTATGCAGGTGAGGGGTAAAATGGGCCAAAAATTGGAGAAAAAAATGGCTCAGGAAAGACTTCAGACTGTGATAAGCAAGGCCAGTGACCAATACTAAGAATACTAAGACAGTCAGGGTCAGAGTAAAAAAATCTAAGTCACAAGATGTGTCTCGGACAATAAAACCAAAGACACAGCCCTACATGTTAGTCACTCAGCTGATGTTTTTTATCCAGAGTGACATACAGCGAGGGCATCAAGAGTTCAACCTTCAATACATAGCCATAAGCTGCAAGAAACTAGATGTTACGAAGTCGTAGAATCCATCCAAGATTTCTGTGACCACAGAACAACTTTTTAAAAGCTTTAGCAATACGTTTCCAAAACTAAAGTGCAGATCCTAAAGGCCTGTTTCTGTGTCAACTTCCCAACCTGACCTCAAAGAACTAGCGCCAACACAGATCAACTGCTGTGTCACCACGCTCATCGCCTCACGTCTTCTGTCAAATTCTCTTCAAAAGTCGCACTTCCGCCAGCAAAGGTTTTGCACGTGTGTGGGGGAAAAAAACTCTGCTCATCATCCAAAAAAATCACGCAAAAAATGCGAGTGACTGTCTGCTACAGATGCTTAAAAGGCGCTTTGTTGCATCAGGGCCCTATTTAAGCAATGTTAGGTCGATTTTTAGGTCGACTATCTGACTGTGGTCTGGGAATACTTAGACTGATAATATACAGGAGAGAATAAAGCCAAATCCTGAAGGTGTAAACATCACACGTGCATGCCTTGAAAGGCTAAGCAGAAACACGTTAACTGTTTAAGGATATAGAAAAAAGGAAACAGCACTATGGGGCCTAGATAGTCCTATAACACCTGTGAGGATGAGTGTGTGTGTGTGGACTCCTTTGTTTTGGTGTTTCAGGTGTTAAATATCCAACCTGAGCTCCACATTGCCTCAGGGACTCGAAAACTGATCCACAACTTGCATGAAAGCAGTTGTGTGAGTCCATAGAGGTTTTACCATGTGCAGGTACTTGCAGTATATTTTTGGATTTCAGATACTGATACACATTATTGTGTGTGTGAGGCCCTGGAGGCCCAGTATTTCATCATGACAGACAAAACACTGAGTGTCTCGTGATCAAAGAGCAGAGGAATGCCGTCAGAGGATCGCTCGCAGCCTCGGTGTATCACATAATCACTGACAGGCAGCGAGAGGAGGGATGCAGGCTTCAATTCAAACGCTGCAGCCCCGCAGGTTACACTGCAGCTGGGGGAGCAGAACTGCACGGCTGTTGATGGTTAATGTGGGAGTGATAGGGAGGGACGAGCAGCATGAAAGGAGCTATAAAGGTGCTGGACTTTAGCCTCCTCGTTTGAATTCAGTCATTTAAAAGCTGCAAAAGTGCCATGACATTTGATACAGATATTCAAAGTCGCCAGAGGATGAATCCTAATAACTCTGGTGATCCCCTGACTTTTCATTTAGCAAGTTTTAATTTGAAACCTGCAAAACTACTGTTGTGTGCTAGACCTGTTTAGTGCTAATGAACAAATATTAGCATGCTAACACAGTAAACAAAAATGGTAAACATTAGACATGCTTAGTGCCAGAATGTTAGCCTTATCATTTTGAGCATGTTAGCTCAAGTAGCTACAGCCTCACAGAGTTGTAGACTCTTGTTCTGTTAATGTAAAGTCTCCACATTCACGTCACTATCTAACTTTTGCAGGTGCCATTTAATTTAGTGGATATCACAGTTATAAATGGTTTTGCATGTCCGCGGTGAGGAGTTAAATGAGCTGTAGTAGCTAGCTATAAAAGGGGACAGTGAGAAGGAAACTACACCGGTGTAGGCTCTGCTGGTACTGCACACTGTGATAAGCTAACTTAGACAAACAATAAAGAGATCAAGTCTGTGCTCATATCAAGCCTCTGCATGCACATTACAGTCCCAGTCTGTAGGGAAATGTGTAGAAAGGATAGAAAGGAAAAAAGTGAAGGGCTCCCAAATGACTAAATCCACCCCTGGCAGGGAGGTGGCGCAGGTTAAATTAATCTCACCTCAGTTAAACCGACTTTTTAGGCTGACATGAACGTTTATATGCAGCTCAAAGTGCACAGTATAGCGAGTATTTTCAGACCGATGGGAGATTTATGAGTGTGGGGTCATTTGGAGGAAATTACCGCTTCATGAAAAGATAATTTTTTTTTTCACCGAATGCTGAATTGAATTACTTAAAATCTAACAGGATGAGGGGAAGCAGCTGGCCTGAAGGCACACAGCTGAAATTAACTGTTTTGCAGCAGCAGCACAATAACAGAACTGTGAGAGATATAGAGTCACCAGCCAAACACACACAGTTTATTTAAATTCAAACAGATTTATTGGCATGATAAGATTTTCTTACCCTGCCAACACAATCTCTCTCCCTCCCTCTCGCTGACTCTCCTTTCTTTACAGACTTTTTAGCTGAACTCAGTTTAAAATAATAATCTTTAATAAAACTTTTCATATAAGTAAATAAAAAATATTAAATATTTGTGAGCACAGACTTGGTTCATCGTTTAACTTTTGGGGATTTGGGGGAAATTTTGGGAGTTTTATCATCAAAATAAAACTGATGCTTATGTTTTCTTTGCATATCTCCTCTGTCTTTTCTTCTTTCTGTCTGTTGTTTCAATCTGAGGTCTGTCGGCGTGCATTCGTATCGGTGTCTGTTATTCTTGCTGACAGTAAAGTCAGTGTGTCGCTGCTCTGTTTAGGCTGCATGAATGGTGAATGTGTGTCATTTACAGTGAACTCTAATCCTGGTTGGTCGGTATCTGACGCTGAGATTGTCTGCCTGGATAAGAACAGGACCCAAGATAAGAGCTAACAAACATACACTGTATAGCTTGTACACACACAAACACACACACACTAATACACACAGAGAGGAGGCCGTTGCAGCGTCCCACCCTGATACAGATCTGTGTTTTCCTTTGTCCCTCCCACAAACTAAGCAGAAAAATTACTTAGAATTTTCTTTTACAGAGTTCAATTTACCTCCTGATACGCTCTTCCTCACTCCTGCACATGTGCACAAAATGAAACTGGGTTTTATTTTGTGATGACGAGTATGTGAAGGGTCACATTAATGTTTTCATAAACGTGGCCACAGACCTGCAGACCTGTAGATGAATTAGAAAAAAAACACATCCTTTCCCGTGCTGGGCCTTTTAATAAAAACACTGAGCTGACATTTTCCACCACCGACAGTTCAGGTTTTGGAAAACAACCTCCAGTGGCTGAATGTGAAAACACCAGTCTCGTCTCATGTTGTAGAGAGAATAAAGAAATCTGTGCTTTCAAAATGCTGACACACGACTGTCAACCCGTGCAGATATTTCCGAGTACTTTTGCAAAACAGCGCAGCTGAGAGGCCAGCTCTCCGACACCTCCAACTCTATCTGTGATCACTTATAACTTACAACTAGTCGATTGCACAATGCAAGAGGTCTGTCTCGAGAAGCAGGTTTACTGGGTTATCTCGGTAACTTGACCCAGAAACAGAAACCAGCACCTGCTGTTGTCGTTCACCTGTATTTATGTCTCTGTTGCTGTGTAAAATAGCGATTTGGTCACTGTTAGCCTTTGTTATTATTACTTTAGTTATGGGTTATCCAACATGTACAAGAGAGACAACAATATACAGGTAAATATAAATGAGGAATACTAGAAAACAATAAATGTGAAGGGATTATGAAAAAATAAAGTTAACTTTTGTCCCAGAAACTGTGTTTATACATTACTTATTTGCAACAGCAAATATGTTTTTTACTCCGGATTATGTTGTTTTTAATCAACATAATGAGTAAAAGGACGAAAAAGACAGATATGAATCCTTAACCTGCCAAACATAAATATAACACAACAAAAACTGTCACTCAGAGTCCCAAAGACAAAGACTCCTCAGAGGCAACGAGGGGCTCAGCTGGCGTTCGCTGTAAACTCAGCTATAAAAGGCGTTAGCTGCGCTGTTGGCCATGTTGGGACATGTTAGGAGCCAAAAAATGAAGGAAATCAATGGGACACGTCTGTTGTTGGGTCTGTAATCCGTTGACTGGTGTCCTGTTTCTGCAACAGGCAGCTGATGATGGGGGAGCTTTGTCTGTCAGACCTGCATCTGACCGAGGAGTTAATCCTTCACAATCCACAAAGATTACAGTGTTATACTAGCTGCTATAATTCATCTCTCTGTTACTGCCTCTGCTGTCTTTGAGTCTCTTTGTCTCTCTGAGTATTTTAAAATACCCTGATAGTACGTCAAATAAGAGCCTACATTTCCTTTGAAAGCTATGACGGGTCCTGAACGGTGTGTAAACTCATCAGCTGAGTGTTTTGCAGGTTTTGTGACAACATTTCTATCTCTTAGAAGCTGTAAATGTCTGCCAGATTTACTAAAAATACAATAATGTGATGGCTTATTTGTTTCAAATCTACGTCTGTAGTTCTGAGATCGTAAATCTTTGTGGTTTTCTGATCTTTATCCTTGTTATTCGTGCTGCAGCTTGTAAACTCTGCGCCTCTTTGCGGTCTGTGTTTGACATGTGTTATTTTAATTTTCACTATTGTTTTCCTTACTATGTTTGTTTAAAATTTTTTATAACCAAGGCATACGCAGTTCAGGAACAGTTTGGTGTCTTTGGAACATTTTTACTCTTGAACGCTGTTTTTGCACACTGTTTGACAGCATAACATATTTGATATATTTTGGTTATCAAGTTATATGATGCTTATATTTAAGTGAAACATTTAAACCCAAGACACCATGTTTTTATGGCTAAAAATATTTTCTATATTCTAAAAATGTTCTGCATGATTTTGTACACGTTTCCACAAACTTTTGTCTGCCATATGTGGTATCATTTGGAAGTGCTGGAATGTTTTCTGAAATTTAAAGCAACACCGATTGATTTTTTTGCACATCCAGCAGACACAGAGCAACATTAGTGATCATTTGGAGTTTTATTTGTGGCCAACCGACCAACGCAAGTCCAATATTCACTCTACTTTTAGCTCTGTTTTTGGTCTCCACCAACTCCTGAGAGAAATATCTGGCCCTTTAGCTGCTAAATGCTACGTTATGTTCACCAGCTAGTTGCTAACTTTGTCTGTCTACCGTTAGGTGCTGAGCAGGTAGCGTACAGTGGGTTTATGAGAGCTTTTTTACTAAAAAACGACAATATGAGAGCAGTGACAGTGAACCAAAACAGTAAAGTTGCTTAAAACCAAAACAATGAGCTTAAAGACACTAAACTCAATAAAGCTGAGGTAAACTGCAGAGTTGGTGATAATTATCTGTGGGTTTATGCCTAAAAGTGACCCCTCTCACACTACACGTAATCATTTGATCCATTATTAATATAAAAATGTTGATTGGTGCAGCTTTAAAACAGTTTTGTTTGCAGGGTAGCTACAATTTTGTTTTGCTTATCTTAAAAAATGCCTCAGGACTTTAAACTTAACATCACAGAAAGTAAAATGTTCCGTTTGTATGAATCTTAGGATAAAATTATGTTTAATAATTCCAATAATATTCCATTAAAACAAAGTCTGAGGCATCTGTTGGATGCACTGCTTAGCTCTTATTCCTATGGAGGTTTAATGGACCTGTTGTAAGTGTAGACAAAAGCGTCTGCTAAATGAATGTAATGTAGCATATCTTGATACTCACAGCTAAATTATACTTTAATTGTCCATCTCTGTGCGTGCATGTCCCCGTCTGCCTCTTTCTTTCTGCAAAGTGACATTTGCCCTTTATGTAAACATGTTTTATCTCAACAAGTTTGATTTTCTCCCAGACTCTTCCTCCATTTCCTTATGTGTGTTTGGCAGGTAAGCCTCTGCCCTGTTTGTATTTTCCTTAACACAATAGGCGGCTGATTAGAGGACTGAGGGGGGAGAGACTAAGGGAGATACACGAAGAGGAAGAGAGATATGATAAGCAGATGGTGATGATGTTTGTTTACAGGAAGGACAGAATGAAACCAGATGTTTGATAGTGAGGAGAGGGGACGGTTGATGGATATCCAGAGATTCAGGATTCTTTAAAATGTAGCTTGTCTTTAATGGTCAGTGAGCAGCAACACAGAAGAAGTTGGGGGTTTAGTGCTTTGCAGAAGAGCACCTCAAAAGACTGGACCAAACATGAAATGTGCTTCAGTGAAAAACTACACATGTTTAAGAAAGACATCTGTCCTTCATCTGAACTGATTCTAATGTTTTTAACTGCCCCCAAAATGCTCTAAATGCTGTTTCAGATGCTTTAATAACAAGCCGAGAATATAAATTTGAGTATTTTTCTTGTATTTAAACTATATTGAATCAAAAACAATGAATAAAAAGTATGCAAGTAAGTATGTAAGTACTTGTCAGACCTTAAATGGTTGAACATTACTCTTCTGAAGTAATAGTAAATCATTAAAGGAGTAGTTCAACATTTTGGGGAATACGCTTATTTGCTTTTTGGCAGAGAGTTAAATGAGAGGATCAATAACACCCTCATGTCTGTATGTTAAATATGAAGCTATACAGCCAGGAGACGGCTAGCTTAAGTTAGCATAAAGACTGGAAACAGGGGGAAACAGCTAGCCTAGCTCTTAGTCCGGCACATAACTCTCTGTAAAAAACTACAAATTTATGTTTTAAACAAACAAGATATATTGTGTTAATTAGTGAGCTTTAGAGGTGTTGGTAGGCAGATTGTTTTATATTTGGACAGAAATAGGCTAGCTGTTTCCCTCTCTTTCCAGTCTTTATGCTAAGCTAAGCTAAGCGACTGCTAGCTGTAGCTTCATACTTACTGTACAGACGTGAGGGGAAAAAAGCAGACTCCCCAAAAAGCATATTCCCCAAAAATGTTGAACAATTCCTTTAATATGCAGTGAAGAGTATAGAAGCGCGCGCGTGTGTGTGTGTGTGTGTGTGTGTAGTAAGGTTGTGTGGAGGTGAACCATCTAAAATAACATTGTGTGTGTGCTTTTTTTCTAAACCCCCAAATGATTTAGTGGCTGCAGTTATGGGGTTTAGCCTGACTCAGGGTGTGTGTGTGTGTGTGTGTGTGTGTGTGTGTTTGTGTGTGCGCGCGCGCCCCACCCCAGTAGCTCTGCCTAATCTCCTCACAGCATTTGATAGCTTTCCTACCGAGAAACATTTATGTCTGTAGGACATCTGTTTATTTATGTCTCGTAGCACACAAACAAATACACAAAGAACAAGTACAGACACACTTTGAGAAGGAAAAAAAATGATTAAAGAGAGAAAGGAGCTCCAATTTTTCACTCCAGTGTCAGTAAATCATGACTGTCCGAAGAAAACCTCCCCAGAATCAACTTTTTAATAACTGAAAAACTGTTCTTAACTGGACAAGCAGCCATTTCTGAGTTATTCCAACACGTTTTAACAGCAGGTTTTCTCAGCCCATAGAGTCTACAGCAAGCAGTGGAAACATTATGTTCATAAGCAGCCATTTGGCATTATCATATTACATTTTTAGATAAAACTAATGCCACTATAATTCCAAAAAGATTGGTTTGTTTGCTGCCTTACTGGGAGTTTTATGAGAAGACCGATATAATCAATCAGTTCATCTCTGTGCCGTCAGTAAACTGTAAAGATAAATCTGTGATTCTGAGTGTGACAGCTCATTCTTCACCATGGAAACACCAGTTTGACAAAACAAAAGTGTTTTTCTGAGCTTTCAACATCTATGCAAACTCCACCAGCTGAGGAAGGGTGTGAGATGCGCTCAAAAGCTCTGGAGAAAGCTAGCAAATAGATCTTTTAGATATTTTTTTGGTCAAACTTTGTGACATGTTTATCGGAGAAACACGTCAACAAGTATCACCAGTGGTGATGTATAATTTACAGCACAACATTTAATTTGGATTTGTTTTGTTTATAGTGATAGTTTTTCCTTTTTGTTCTTCACATGTGAACTGATTTGATCTGAGTTTGACAGTTCAAACTACTAGTGCACATGCATTTGTCTTGACTAACATATTAAGGCTTCATTTATTTCTTTTATTTGGTTTTGTGGAATGTTTTAAATCTAGATTTTTATAATCTCCTCTCTGGAATAAACCCCACGTTTAGACATTCATATAAACATCATATTCTACTGACAGAAACCCACATAAGCCCTTATTACGGTTTTTAAAACTTCTTAAAATCAGCCTTTAAACATCCCTATCAGTGCAACTCTCCTCCTAATGACAGGTGACATAATAACAGCTGAGACATAAACAGAAAAGGGGTCAAAAGTGCAAAGACTTTGTACAAATAAAGTACAAAGTGAAACCAATAACTAAGACTTCAGATAACAGCCACACTATCGAGAAAGGTCAAATTGTGAAAGACTGACGTGACACAAGAGACAGAAATGAAAGACAGTGGAGAGTAAGGAAAAAGAAGAGAAACATTTTCCCACATTGGAATATGTTTTCTCAAGTTTTTACAACAGTTTTCCTTCCTGCTGGTTCTGCTTGTGTGTTTGTGAGTGTGTATTTACTGTAGTGTTACCGCACCCTGGCCCTAACTTCGCCAGAAGCTGTTAATGAGTAACCATAAAACCTCAGAGGGAAAAAACATTAACATTCCTCCTTTTTTTTTTTTTTTTTTTAAACTTAAATTTACTTTTAAAACCTTATCTTGTGCTCACTCCCTGCTCTCCTCCCAACGGAGTTTAAGTAAATCGTAAAAACCTTTTTAAAGCAACATTTGCACATTGAGATCCATGTTATTTGTTCTGTAACTGTATTTCTTAAAGCATCAGAGATAAAAGCATTGATGTCGCCTACAAAAAGTGCATTTTAGTGGAAGCAGGTAAAGTGTAGACGGTCCAGAATACAGGTGTCATTGTGTCTTTATATTCATTCATTTATATTTGTCCCCAAAAAATCCTCTAAACTTGATTAAAAGCCAGTTTGGACTTAAAATGGTGTACAAACTGAATATAAATATAAAATAATAACAGCATGTGTTGGAAAGATATACAGTAAAATGCTAACAGCCTGTGTTAGCTTGTTAACACGAGTGAAGGTGCCAACGACTTATTTTTTCATGCTGATAATTTTTATTTTAAGCACTTACAGGCCAGAAAATAAGAACTATTGAACTAATTAGCTGGATTTTTAAATTCTTGTCAAGTGTAAAAACCTCCAAAAACGCATTTAGAAAATCATGGGACACTTGAAATATCCTGTAAAACAAAGGTTGTGTAAGAATAAATAAATATGAAATGCTTCCCATAGAACACGAGCAAAATATTGCTTCAAAATGACTTAATCAAAAATATACTGTATATCAGTGTCTCCCAACATGGGGGTCACAAGGTGATTGAAGGGATAATAAAGAAAATATCTCAAAATGTTGCCTTTTTCTAGAAATACTGGATACTTTTAACTCTTAAGGCCTCTAAAAATCATTCAAATAAAACATTTTAAGGAGGAAAAAAATCACTGTTTGGTTGACCTCTTAACAGTGAGGCCACAATGTGTGACGAGGGGTCACAAGTCGACACCGTTTTGTTTCACGGAGTCAAAAGCCAAAAAGGTTGGGAACCATTACTGCAAACCATATCACAGGTATCGGCACGACATATAGGCTATCGGGAACTTTCAAGAGTTCAATAGTTATTGTGTCCATGTTTCATGTGCTGCAGATTCAGGCCAGCTGATTGAATTGACTGGTAATTATATTAGTCAGTCAGTACTGTGGCTAAATAAAGAGTCTGAGGGGTTTTTTGGGGTTTTTTGTATTGACACTAACAAGGTTTGAAGGCCCAGATTGACGTCAAACTTCAAATCTTATCTCCGTTCCGCCTCTGGTTTCCGGTGTTGGGTTGAAAATTACATTACGCCTAATTTTGGGGTCAGTAAGAGATTCATAATGCAGCCAATTCAGTACATTTGGTGCAGCCAAAATATACAGCTTATCACACAAGCATCGTGCGGTGAACGAGAGGCTGATGGTACGTAGTCGGTTATATTTTGGCACCTACTAACCTACTTCTCACAGGGGGACCTGCACTGGTGTTACATGCTAGCAGAGTAAATGCCTCCATGTTTTGGCTGGCTGCCCTGTGAGATGATAACTGACACAGGTGTGTGTGTGTGTGTGTGTGTGTGTGTGTGTGTGTAAATCAGTTAGCTGCTGAATGATCAAGTTATTTAAAGCATTACACATTCCGACCTATATGTCTTTAGTCAGAGTAGATCTATAACAAAACTAACAACTCAGTGACTCACTGACTCAGATTAAACCCAATATAATATTATGTTTTAGAATCAAAAGTTTAATAAAGTCAGCGATTTCCATCAAAATGTTGTCAGTTTTGCAGAAAGTTCAGGTAATAAAGTTGTTTAATCAATATAGAAATCAGGGGACATACAGCGATTTACTGCGATTCCAGGATGTGTCTCAAGATCTAAAAGAAGGGTGTATAATTTGTATTTTACACTTTATTATAAGGCACACCTCGAGTTGTATTGCTTTATACTCACAGGTGTTTCTAATGTTGAGTCTACTCTTATTGGAGTATTGGTTACGGACAAAAATGACCATAAAGTTGAATCAACACCTCTCTGAAAGAGTTTAATAAAAACTGAACATTAAAAACTGCTAACACATGCTAATTAGCAGTAAACACAAAGAACAGTTGAGGCTGGAATGTCATTAGTTTTGCAGGAATTTGGTCATAAACTAAAGTATTGGACAAACTATAATTTTGACCTGATGTTGGCGCTGGATAGAAAGTTAAGGGATCACCAAAGTCAGTAGGATTCTTCCTCTGACAACCATGAATGTTTGTATAAAACTTCATGGCAATTCATCCAATATTTGTTGAGATATTTCAGTGACAAACCAACATCCCTCGAGCCATGAACGTTTGGTTGCTGACCCCCAAAAATGTAACTGAGTAGAAATGTTTAACTCTCTGACCTTAACACACAAACACATCCACTCCTTCCATCACTTTCGCTGAAGCACACGAGAGCTTATGACTGTCTCATGGCTGCATATCATGTTATTATCTCCTACATTCAGTTTATAGCCGGCTTCTCCACCACAGACCGCAGACAGACAGAAACACAGTGAGAACTGTATGTCGACAGTCACACTTTCAGATGCTTCAGCATTTTTTTAAATGAGGAGCGACACAGAGGCAGAAGTAGTGTAAAAAGTCTGTTTTAAGTTGCAGAAAGATGTTAATATTCCAGCCAAACAGAAGAAAATGGGAATATTTCACCAAAACCAAAAGCTCTATGAACTAATTCTCATGAGAAACTCACATTTTAGCTGTTGTTTAGCTCTTTATTTTGATGTAGAAGTGCAGTGTGTTACATCTGTAGCCAGTACTCAAACTTAAAAAAGTGCCAAAACATGCCAGTCTGTCTATTGTGAGTAAAAATGTTTATTTTTATTAATTTATTCCATGTAAAAGTAAAGATGCCGAGTGTGTTCTTTACTCTTGAACAACCTTTTTGTCTCCAGGATTCTGTTTTGTTTTTCTAATATTTAAAAAGAAAGAAAGAAAAAAAACTTTCTGTGCATTTCTAAGAATATGTATACGTACATCTATACAGTGCATGTAAACAGACAGACATGCTGACATGTCGGTGGGAAGCCCTGGCAGCTCTTTGCCCACATGTCCTGCAGGCTGACACACACACACACACACACACACACACACACACACACACACACACACACACACACACACTGACCCCACTGCAAACATACCAAAAATGTTGTTTTTGTTTTATGAAAATAACTGACACAAACCTAAAAACCCGCAAACACTATACTCAGCACTACTCAGCACCATCAGAGAGAGGGTGTGTGTGCGCGTGTGCGTGTGTAGGTGTGTGTTAATCCTCCTTATGCTGGGTGAAAAAACCCCACATCAGTGTTGAGAAACGGTGGAGCCAAACCCAGACCGCCCTCAGTGACGACTGGAAATATTAGAATTGGTGTTATTGGCAGACGAGATGTAAACATTGAAATAACTGTTAAGGTTTTTGAAGCACTGCGGAGATACGCTTGTGTAATAATATAATAGCGTCTGCTGTGGTCTGCAGAAACACTCTAACATGAACCAGACCTGCTACACACCCACCTATCTTCTAGGAATTACACACACACACACACACACACACACACACACAGGCCATTCTTGGTGAGTGATGCATTATGGGTGTGTGTGTGTATCCCAACATGGGGTCCAATGTTTTATCGAAGCGCAATGGAATTTGAAAACACACTGAAACACATGTTACAGCTCAGACACGTATCATCATCTTATCATCTAAAATGTCAGAAAAGAGTGAAAAATGTCCTTCACAGTCTCCTAAAGCCCGAGTCGATGTCTTCATATAGCTTGTCTCGTCCAATCAATAGTCTAAAACCCTATAAATGACCCATTTACTATCACATCAGACAAATAAAAGCAACAAATCTGGACAATTCAGAAGCTGAAAGTAGGGAATATTTGCTATTGTTGCTTTAAGAATTAATCGATTGTCAAAATAGTCAACTGTTTCAGTCTTTTTCATCATAATGTAATTCACTGTCATTCATATATTTGTGCTTCATATTACGTTCTTGGGATTGTCGTTACTGGTCACGGAGCCGCCACGCTGCAAGACTTCACTAACTGTTTGGCTACAGTGCACTCTAGTGGTGACACAGTGTACTACACTAAGGCCTCTCTGGGTGGTGAGAATTAACTTTAAAGCTCAGAAGCTCATAAAAGATTTTACAATATTATTTACTAATATAATATATATAGTTATATATATTTATACAGTAATGGCACTTTAATTATTTTGTTTTGTACACTAATGATTCAAAGGTAAAGAATTAAATATTAATCTCAAATTTAAGACAACATGCATGAAAAGTCCTTAAAGTGCTCTGGAGAAAAACAGAAATTTGAACTGCATCATGTGATACAATGGAAAGCTCCAGAACAACTACTAGTTGGATCTTGTGGTGAGACTGTTTTGTCAAATATGAAAATTCAGCTTTTAAACAGCGTTTAGACCATCAGCAGACACTAAAATTCTCCTATCAAAGCCACAATGATAATATTAATAAATTATGAAATATATATATTCTTGCAGAGTGTAATATTTTAATTGGATAATACAAAACTAAGAGCTTCCGACAGACTATTACTGTAGTGTTGAGTAAATCTATTGTAAATATGTTATCAAAAGCCTTATTAGATGCAAACAACAGTGACTGGACTAGACATTCATTTAAATAAAGGGAAACATCGAACACTGGTGCTTTATACAATATAGGGAAGACAGAAACAGGAAACACACACACACACAGCCAACCAAGACTTCACCCTAAAATTTAATGATTTATGTTATGGGGACTTGGCGTTTTGTCCCCATAAGGAAGGTGAGTCCCCACAATGTGGGTGTATAAACAGATGTTATGTCCCCACAACATGAGTAATACACAGTGTAATAGTGTGTACTCACATGGGGCAGTGTGTTGTTGTTGAGCTGGTCCTGACTGACGGGTGAAGCTGCAGGATGACAGTCCAGTGACACTCGGTCCCGACAAGCAGCATGACACGTGTACTTACAACCTGCCGAGAAATCAAATGATTAACGGGGATTCATTGATCGATACGCTGAATGTGAATGTCAAATAAGAAAAGGAAAAGGTTTATTTTTGCTGCTTTATGCTTTATTTTTGATTGTAAAGTCACACGTGAGGTACGTGCAGGTGTGACCAAACGCAATGCATGAAAACTTGAGTGTGTGTGTGTGTGTGTGTGTGTAACATATATGCAAATAATCCTTTGATATCAGCAGTAACCCAGTCAAGGTCAGAGTTCCCCTTTGCAAATGAAAACCAACGGCATGCAAATTCTGACATGAGCTTTTCAAAAAGACCAAATAACTCTTATTGTTTGTTCTCCACATGGAAAAACTCCAAAACTTGCAGTTTGTGACCGCGTGTGGGATTTGCTTGATATGCAAACACAGTTGTGAAAGAATTTTGTAACTTACTGTGGTATTTTTTTTGATACCACATTAAATAGGTTTGAATATGCCACCCTCACACTACAATCTTTCAACGATCTACGAGTATTTCTTGTACTGCCACTTTTCACAATTCAATAGACTTAAAGTTTTGATGGATTATTCAAAATGAAAATGTAATCCTTAGTTGCAGCACTAATCATTTGAACATATTGATATTATCTCAGTATTAATTTCCCATGTTGCCCAGCCTTAGTTCCTTAGATATAACTTCTGTTGGAGTATCAGACCTACCAACAAACACACACACACTCACAACGAACTGTCGAGACTGGCCAGAAGCCAGCGGCACCATTAAGTATTGAAATAATTCACAAAAGAGAGGAGGAAGCGTTTTCGCTCACTTCCTGTCAACAAACATTATACACTCCGACACACTCCGACAAAGTGCACAAAGATGCTAACAAATGCCTACACATTACGTACTGCGTGTGAGTGTGTGTGTGTGTGTGTGTGTGTGTGTTTGCTCCATGATCCTACCTGGTGACCTCTTTTTCACGTGCTGTCCGACTTTATCCGACAGTTTGCACATGGCTGCTCCCATCTCCCATCTTCATCTTATATACGACTCAACATCCTCACTAAAGATCTCTTGCATCACCTCGTCCTCCACACACACACACACACACACACACACACACACACACACACACACACACACACACACACACACACACAGAGGAGTGAATCACACATACCAACACACTCTCTCCTCTCTCCCTGCAGTCTTTTTCAGTGTCTCTCGACCGTGTTCGGCCCTACATTCAGCCTCTATCGGACTTCAGATGCTGCTTTGCGTAGCCACCACTCTCTCTGTTTCCCTGTCTTTGTGTCTGTGTGTTGTTGTGCTGAGTGGCTGATTTAACAGTCAAATGGAGGCCACAGTGTGAAGGACACACAGACAGGAGGGGGGTGGTGGTGGTGGGGGACGACGTAGGACTGCTGACTCAATCATCCACAATCACTCTCTCTCTCCTCTCCTCTGTTTCTCCTTGCTCACTTACGTAGCTTGTTATGACTAGTGTGTGTGTGTGTGCGTGTGTGTGTGTGTGGTGTGTGCGGTGTGTGTGCCCAGTTTCCTGCCGTCACTCTCCATTCACATGTTCACCCAATCATCCATCTCGATACCCTTTTGACAATGAACTTGATCCACAGACGAAGAGCCTTTCTACAGCCCTACATCCCATAATGCAAACTGCATGGGTGTCTTATCCATCCCATAATGCTAAACTAAGATGGTGAACATTGTAAACATTATACCTGCAAAAATTATACCTGCAATGCTAAAATTAGCATGTTAGCATTGTCATTGTGAGCATGTTAGCATTTAGCTCAAACTCTCAGCACAGCCTCACAGAACCTTATAAAAGTCAGCAGAATGTGCGCATCATCACATCACGGCTCTGCATCTGAACGCCTAAAGAGCTCTTCGTCCTCTCTCCACTTTTTTCTGCTGCTTTTTTCTTCTTTTCTTCCCCCCCCCGTCCCACCCCCCCTCCCTGCTGTCTCAGGGATAAAAGCTTTTCCCAGACGTCAACAATCGATCAGACTCAATCAGCTGGACCGTCAGATACACAAACCATTTAACCTTTTCTGCTTTAAATGCTGAAGCAAGAATTATGGTTCAGCGTTTATATAACTTATATATANAAAATAAAACTGATTTTGAGGAAGGGAGAGTTGAAGTATTTTGACTGCAGAATTAGTAGAATTAAATGAATTAATTAAATGGTGAACAGAAACTAATCCTGTTAACTAAACAGCAAACATTATTTTGTTTTGTTTTATTATTTTATACCATTTTCGAATATACTTATATTTGCTTTAAGTAATAATAAATCTGAACCCTCTATTAAATATGAATATTTAGCTCTTTTTATTATGATGAATAAGTAACTGAACCATTAAGCTTTACAGGTGAATGTATGTATAAACTGAATAGGCTGATTGATATGAAATTATTGATAAATTAGTCGTCATAAGATAAAAATTGCACCAAAATATTGTTTTCTTTATGTAAAACACTCATAGTCTCTTGGTCTATAATTATATAATTTACAGCAGCGAAGTGAATCACCACACAGAGAGGGCTCTTATTGTGAAACTCGGTGTGTTCAGCAGGATCTCAGCTCAGAGGTCAAAGGTCAGAAAGCACGAACTGGACAGACTGAACAGTTTGTTTTTTCGTCTCCTGTGTGTGAAACATTTTTTTAGCACCGGCTCTCTAATAGAGTCTGTGTGTGCAGAGAGAAGCACAACGAACCTTCAGCTCCTCTAACACTCACCTGCTGAAACACACACACACACAGAGGTCAAAGGTCAAAGGTCAAAGTCAGCTGGATCACAGGACCCCTAAAAGGTAGCAGGGATTCAGTGACTTTCTCAAAGATAAAAAAAAAAAAAGAGCAAACATTTAAAGTTAAAAAGGTTCAGGAGTAAAATATGTTGTTCTAGATGAACGTTAGCTTAAACAAAAGTGCCAGTTTGAGTAACAGATCCATGAGTTTGATCACAACACTGCACAGAGGTTAATCACACTGTGAGACAGGAGTGATCATAGTGACAATCACTTCATTCTGTGATGTAACATCTGTGGGGAAAACAGCCAAGTTATCACGTTACAAAGCAGTCTACCAGGCACGTGCATATTTGATGAAGCTGCATTGGCAGAAGTTGAGCCCGGCTCGGCAGACAATGCTGCGTTTTCCTTTTGTTTTTGGTTTTGCCGAGAAGCTGATGTGCGTCTGAACGTCTGTCGTTTAGTCCGGTTGAACAATTTATCTGAGCAGATCTGACCACAGCAGTCGTACTCGGGTGCGGACCAAAACAAGCGCGATTTAGTGCACACTTTGTCAAAGCTTTACTTAAATACCTTTCCAATAATATATATATATAATATATTTCATGTTTTATTGTAATGCTAGTGTATGTTTTATCGATATTGTTGATAAGTTGTTTCTATTGTTATTCATTGGTTTTGTTTGCTCTATTTCTGTGTTACGTGATTCAATTCAAGAGTTCATTGCAAAAACAAGCAATTCATGAAAACTGATCATTAGCTGCAAATGCTCATACAGTAGTTAGGACAAAGACAGGTGTGTGTGTGTGTGTGTGTGTGTGTGTGTGTGTGTGTGTGTGTGTGTGAGGACAGGTGTTTGCTAAATACAGCGGCCATCTGTTGTTTTCTCTTTCATAGTGTTTTTTTTCTTTCTACGTTCTCAAGCGTTTTATTATCGTATCAAAATTGTGCTTGTCAGAATAATAGAAAGAGTTATCATATTACCACAACACACACACACACACACACACACACTGTACAGTCTACACGGGCAATTAGGCACACTTACTAAATAGCTGCAGACACAATGCACGTGGCTGACACTGGAGACCCTGAACACAACTGTAGCTTTTGTGCCTCGTTTTTATCAAACGATTCCTAAGTTTAATAAAAGGAGCAGATCCGTTTAAACCTGTTATTTTCATATTTTTGGTTTCCTGCTGCCAGAGAACACAGTTTACAGTAAACAGCGTTGTCTCTTGGTGAAGACACTGAATAAGTTTTAACTCACAGGAAGTTAAAAGTGCAAATAAGCTGATTGATTACGAAGATTACCAAAAAAATTTAAAAATAAATTAAAATCTACCCTACGTGTCTCACCAGAGTTCCTCCACAGCAGACTGATTTCCAGCCGTCCGGAGCGTCGCATCACTTTGGGAAGGCGATAAAAAAATCCAGACACTCTCCTAAAAGATTTGCCAAAGCCCATTGCTCTCACACACACACACACACAAACACACACACACACACACACAAACACACAAACACACACACTCTGACGAATGTGTTTTAGGTTCCTACAGAATCCAGATGTTGATTTAAATCCACAGATAACTTCATGTAGATCCAAACTTTAGACAAAATCGTCCCTCACTGCCACCCATGATGTGTCTGGTCTGGTCTCTGGTCCGGTCTGTGCTGGTCCCGCCCCTCACACACACACTGACCCCCATTTGTGTTTGTGTAAGTCTGTGTGTGTGTGTGTGTGTGTGTGTGTGTGTGTGTCCCTTGTTTGTTCAGTCGCTGTGACAGTTTGGCTCTACAAGAGACAAGATACACTCATCTGTGGCAGCTGATGACACACACACACACACTGTAGGCAGTATCAGTATTTTCGCACCGTTGTTCAAAATGATTGATAAACGTGATAAACTGCACTACCTCTCTCTGCTTATATGCTGATTTACTGTAAATGTGACCTGCTCAATCAACCTGATCAATACATCAAACGATCTCTGCTTTCGTTTGTTGGTTTGTTTTTTAATCACTTCAATCGATCCTGCATACATTTGTTTTGCTTTTCATACCCTGACAGGCAGAAGAAGAAGTACTCTGACCTTTTCCTAAAGTAAAGTAAAAGTAGCAATACTACAGTTTAGAAATACTCCGTTACAAGTAAAATACCTATTTAAGTATTAGGATCTAAATGTACTTAAAGCACCAAAAAGTAAAAGTACTAATTATGCAGAATGGCCCATTTCAAAATCATATTATATTACTGGATTATAATTATTGATGCACTCATGTGTTCATCACTTTAATGTTGCAGCTGGTAAACATGGAGCTAATTTATTTACTGTATATACTGCTGGGTAGCTTAATCTATAATAATACATCATAGTTTATTAGTTGATTTATATTCTGTATTAATAATCTGAATCTGCAAATTAACTAAAGCTGTCAAATAAATGTAGAGGAGTAGAAATATAAAGTAGAATAAAATGGAAATACCTCAAAATTGTACTGAAGAGGAAACACTCAGTATATATTCATAGCAGTCCCTTGTGTAATTAACATTATAGCTCACAATACACACATGTTGCTGTTCTGAGAGAACAAATAGTTCCTCAAACAGAGGATGAAAGGTCACGGGGTCATTTAAAATTAAAGGATTGTAACATTGGGGCTGGTTAAACTGCTTTATTCTGTTCTGTTATGCAACAATAACAAGAGAACAGATGGAAATCAAGCTGTAGCTGCAGCACCAGGGGGCTATTAGAGACACTTAAATGCCCTCTGCTTACCCACGACTAACTAAGTGTATCTGGTGCAACACTAAACCCGATCGGACAAAGACTTCCTGATCTCTGCGGCAGGTTTCTGTTACTTCACCTTGCAGAGAACGAGACAAAGAGACAAAGGGCGAGAGACCCACAGGAAGAGTGACAGAGAGAGAGCGAGAGAGTCCAGGAACTGTCCTTATCGAGTCTCATCTGACCCACTTTGAGCAGAAACACACTGAAATGTGAACACACGTGCAAATCCTGTTAATTTACTGTGATGAATCACTGGGCTTCTCCCTCCACTGTTCACTAAAACTATCACAAAACAACAAAGCAAAACACGGGAGTTACGAGAAATAGTAGAAAAATCCAATATTTGATTGTGTTTTCATCCTGAGGAGCCGCTGCGATTCACCAAATGCAACTAAATACAAGTGATTAAACATTGAAACTTAAGTGAACCAGCTCAGCCAAGCACCTGCTTCAATCAATCAATATGTCAGCATGGCAGAGCTTATCAAACATATATCAGTATCTGTCGGCAGGTAAATAATAAGAAGTAAGTAAAATGCCCCACTACAAGTAACACAATCCTGGCCGTCTTGGTTCTTAAACAGCTCAGTTTAAATAAGATTTTAACACAAGGTACGGTGGCCCCGAGAGGTCAACACACTGCAACTTAAGAGATCACATGCAAACAGACAAAACAAAAGCAAATTAAGAAAAAAGGGGACACTAAAAAGTGACGCACACGGCCGGGACGCGGTTGTTGTTGCCTTGTTTTGTGACTCGTGAAGTTACTGAAGTTGGCTATCTGTAAGTGGTGTTTTCTTTATTTAATTAGCTAAAATGTAGGTGTGTTTTGGTGGGGGCCACCGTAGAAAGGTGTAAACGCAACCAGAGCACATTGCGTTCAGAAATCTATAAATAACCTATTTCTATTATTATAGCTTTATTTTACAGGTCTGTAATTTCCTAATAATATTTATCTTGGGATTTTCCTGGAAAGGCTGTCAGTGTCTTCTTTTAAGTGTCTTATCTTAATATATAATGTATTATTATATTATAAGAATATCGTGATTTTATCTGACTTGTATGTTTTTTTTTCAATTTTGTCCTTCATGTATTTTATGATTCACTTTATTCTTTTATGTCATTTTTCCTCTACGTGAAGCACTTTGTACTTGTTTTGATAAGTGCTCTGTAAATAAAGTTTATTATTATTATTAACTGAGTAAGTGGGTACTACTTATTAAACTGCACTTTGGATAAAAGCATCAGCTACATAAATGTAATGTAGAGAGCATTATAGTCAGTGCCCAGAGGGTCTTTAATAACCACATATAAGTACAGCTGTTCAGATTTAACTCTCCAAAATCAATATTGTTCACCCTCAAAAGTCCCATATCGGTCGAGCTCCAGTGCTTTTTTTTGTTGTTTTTCTTTATTAACTCACTCATTTGTGTATTTGCACCGATGAAATGTTAAACTTTATGCCCAGTTAAAGCCAGAATCTACTGTATATCTTTAAATCAACCAAAATGTGAAGTCTTTATAATGTAAACTGGGTCAGTTCAACCTGCTTGCAACATGAGAGATTAATTTTTAAAGGAAATAACTGAACAAAGCTGCTGCTGCTGCTGCTGCTGCTGCTCGACTGACTTATATGTGACTGATTCTGCGTGTTAATAAGTGAACTAGTGATCAACAGTCCTCTGCAGAAAGGAAGAGGTCAGTTTTTATCTAATTTTTGTCCTTTTGGGAAGGTTGTTGACATCCAGGTCGAGTAGCGGGGCCTTTAACGGGCTTCCTGAGTGGAAGTCAACTGCTTCTTAAATGAGCAGAAAACATCAGCACACACACTTCATATACAAACACACAAACTCCATCAGCACTGCTGGTAAAACTGACAGGAAACACAGAGCTCATAGCTCAGGCCGACGGTCTGGAAACATAATGAGGTTAAAAGGCTTAACGGATGACGGCAGAGTAAGAAGATAGTTTGTTTTGTATCTGTGTCAACGTCGGCCTTGTTTTAGTGTTATTTGTTGCTTTGTTGCTGTGTGTTTTTGTGCGTTTAAGGCTGAAATATTACAGTAAATAAAGTTCATAACATTTGATCTGATTTTAAGTTTATACTTTTATTGAAACTCCATCCACTGATGAAGGCCGTGAGATGTGGCTGAAAGCTCCTGAAAAACTAAATGGACCTTGGTATAAGATTTTTTTACATTTTTCTTTTAATTGAACTGCACAATAAAATGGTCGTCAATCATGTTAGCATGCTTGGTTGAAAATGAGTCAAATTACAAGTGAAATATATTTTAAGTGATGTGATTTGTGAACTTTTTCTTTTCTTTGTGATGGAATTTTAAGTTTTAACTGTGTTATTTGTGTGTACATGTTTAATGGCTGTCAGAGGGGAGTGAGCAAAGCAGTACATGAGCCTGAATGAAGGTTTTAAAAGAGCAGCTGTATTCAAAACCTTGTGAGTCTCATTTCCAGAACGTCAAGGAGCAACGTCAACCAAGGCACCATGGCAGCCATGTTAGGAGCCCAACCTCACGAGGAAGAAGAGTTGTGCGCTTCATATTTCTATTGTTTGACACAGAGTTTGAACTTGAGGAGACACTGAGACTCGCTTCCTTTAAGACCTGAACCGGTCCGACTGCATGCCGACTGCGTTTCAGAGCCCTGCCCTGTGTCATTCAAACAAGATGCCCTCTGCCCAGGTTAGGCTCAAATGTTTGCCAAGGTATCCAATGGGGTCAATGTTAGTGCCATCCACTTCTGATTTAATGGTTCATATGCTTATTGATTGCAGATTTATTGTAATATCGCACTGGTTGTCTGTGGGAAGGTTTAAATAAAAGAGGAAACATCTAAATAAAACACCTATTCTGTGTTTTTGGCATGAAAAATGGTCAAATTTAAAGGCCACTGAGTATTCAGTTCCCATTTTAGCGTCCTAAACACATCTCTTTATGAAATATTTGAGCCTCCTGACAAAGTTTGACACGTCCTCTGAAGGGGCTCCTCATCTTGGGAGTCCCCTCCCCCCTTCCATCACCCACCAACACCCCCCCTAGGCTACACATCATCTTCAGACTCACCTGCACAGGTGAAACCATGCTGTAAGATGTAGTAGCAGCACGCATCACACCAGGTGTTCTCGCCTCCGGGCTCGAAGGCGTGTCCCTCCCCGGACTCCTTTTTCACCCTGGGGTCCGTCTCTTCGGGGGAGAAGATGGTCCTCACATCGGTTCTGAAGCCCTTCTTCCTGCTCCGTGGGGGCCCTCCTTCCATTCCGTCGGCTTCTGGATCACCGTTCCTCCTCTCATGGCTCGGTAAACTCTCCGGTGGTTTCACCTCCGAGTATCCTCTGTCACTCCAAGCCGCCTCCAGGCTCTCCAGAGGAGACGGATGTCGCCGGACGGCTCTCACCACCACCGCGCCCTTGTTGGCTTTGGAGATCCGCATCTTGGCACCCGGCGGCGGCCAAGTAGCCTCCGGTGCCTCGTTCACTGTACCGGGGGATTTGTTGATATGAACAGTCCGCACGCTTAATGGAGAGTCATCCGTGACCGAGGAACGCGTGGGGGCGTATTTCCGACCCTGGTGCACGACGTTAAACATTACGCACACTCCTCATGCTGCGCTGCTTAACAAGTCGGTGGAGGTGTATTAATAGTGACAAACAGGTGAGACGTCACTGACCGACTGATGAGCCGTGGCCTCCACGTGTTTGTTTGTCGGTAAGCAGGTTGAGGCAGTCCAGGGTGTGCAGGGGAACGGGTTGGATCTCATTTCACTGGGAGACATCAAACAGCAGATCGGGCTGCCCGATACGTTCCAAAAGGGAGTACACGCCAAACTCCGTTTAAATAAATGCAAATTGAAAAGATATTTTATTGTCACGAGGCGTAATCACTTTGCAAACTCGATTTAAATAGCTCAATACATTAAAGGGATTGTCCTCTTTAATTCATCATACATCGTATCCATTTCAAGCACACATATAATAAAATTATAACTTTTATTCTTTGGTGGGCTGCTTCTTTCTATGCCAAATTACCAAACAAATGACTTTCTCTGAACTGTAAACCAAATCTCAAAGTGGAGATTTAATTAAACCAAAGTGCTGTTAGTGTTCGTTATTTATATGCCGAATACATAAAAAAATGAATATAATAATTTGGCACACGGGGAAGCATTGGCAAATTAATTAGAAAATTAAAAACTACAAAAAATACTGTAAGTGATGCGACATTTGAATGGGGTTCACAACGACTGCAATCGTCAGTACCTTTAGTTCCCTGTTTGACCACAGTGTGGCGCTGTTTTCACTTATTCAGTAAAATCAAGTCTCAGTTAAAAGAAAACAAGGGATGTGTACATTATAATAAAGTAACAGCCTTTAATGTCATTTCATAGATGCATCTGACACAGGCAAGTCATTTTAACTAACAATTCAGTTAATTATATTATGGGACAATTACTGGCAATGTCCCCACATACATGGCTGTTCCCCATCAACTGACAAGTTCTTTATATCACTGAGCGTGAGATTAGATCACAATGAATACATCTTATTTTTAGTTTGTGTAGCATAATTAAATACGTACAGGCAAAATTAATTTTTCATATATTTTGACAAGAGTAAAAAAACCTGAAATGCAGAAAACAATTACAAATAAGAAACTTTGGTGTATCCCTCAGAAACTCTCAAATCATTACAACCATTTTCACGAAAAAGTGCAAGTGCTGAAAAATATTTAATTTTAAAAATGCATTCCATCTACCAAACTACAGCACAAATAGTGCCAATTTTAAGTCTACAGCTCCATCTCCCTAAAAAACAAGAATACTAAGTTTTTTTATATGAAATAACACTTAATCACAACTATAATTATCCGTGTTATCAAAAAGTAGTTTCTTCTTTGGCAGACTTTTTTTTAAATTTTTTTATTTTTTTAAAAAAAAGGCACAAAAGAAAGACCTGAACAACACAAATCATCATCAAGAGACTAACATGATTTAGTATTTTTCTAATGCATACAGCTGCAGATATGTTAATGCTTGTCAGGTACAGGGTTTAATGCACATGTAAACTGAGTTGGCAGAATACAAAATCTGTGTCCTGAGTCTCCTTATTTTGTTCCTTGAGACAAATTTAAAGCTTTCGATAGCACCCACGGCGCCTCGATAAGAGTGACTGCCAAGATGCTGTGACAATGGTGGGATACGAAATCTCTCCACTTCTTCAAGTCAAACTGAAGGAACGGGTTATATTTGGGATCAGCAGTCTTTGATGGGACAAGCGTGGCAGGTTTCGCTGCAGGGGGCGCCGTCGAGCTGTAAAAAAACCACAACACTTCTCTCTGTTCACTCGTCGTCCTCATCGTCACTATAAAAGGCTTCCTCCTGAGAAAGAGATGAAAATATCAACATTAAATTTGACAAGGCTTATATGAGTCAAACAAATAGTTTCAAGAAGATATTAACAGGGTGTGTTTAACGTACATATCCGCCCTGCTGCTGTACCCAGGATGAATAATGATCCTGCAGATATCTGGCTCCATGGTCAAGCATCCGGTTCATGGGCAGCGTGTCCACTGCAGACAGACGAGTGGTGACCTGCCGGGGAAGCACAAACATGTTCAGACAAATGAGACATATAAAGGAAAAAAGGTATAGTCTGAACGCTTCATGCCGGGATCGGACTACAGCATATTCTTGTAATTTTGTCAGATTGGGGGAATCACACAGTCGTGAATTCTTGCCATGATTTTGCCGCGAGACACGTTGGACCCAGACCAAATCATAGCTCGCCGTCGTAGGTAAGTGATTATATTTAAGTATATATAAAAATCAGAGTTTTCTCAAATGAAAGTCAACGTGGAGCTTTTGGAATAATAATGCTCTGGACTGGAGGATAACAGTCAAATGGTTACAGGTTCTCTCACTTCCTCATGTTTACAGCTGAAGTGCTCCCACAGGCCAGGGTCATTGAACGCATCGTAAAAGTTGTGAAATAAGGAGAGAGAAGGAAAAAAAACAGATCCTGACATGACAACAGTTTGTTGGTTCGTCATGTATTAGTTTATTCTGCTTACTGTACTAAAATTATATAAAGTAGAACCTTTACTTTTAATTTTTTAAGTTACTTCATCTGATACTTACTTCTGTACTTCTTTTGGATGCTGGAATTTTAATGTAATGGAGTATTTTGACATTGTGGTATTGGTACTTTTACTTAAGTAAAATGATCTGAGTACTTCTTCCACCATTGCTTTGCATACACACTGAACAAAACTTTAATTTAGGCAAATACTGATCGTTTGTCGCAGTTATTTAATCAAACTCCTTGAAACACATTTTGCATACTTGAAGTGTTTATAACACCATAAAGTTGTTCTCACCTCACAGGTCACGGCAATCTGGGTTTTGGGTGACGCTTGTGGCCCCAGCGCTTCGGGGTCAGAGGCCACGAGGCCCATCCTCCTGAGAAGGGTTGTTATTAGCTTCTTAAAGAAACGGTAGTCCCAAAAAATGTCTCTGGCTGTAAGGGCGTCTTTCAGCTCCTGGTGGAGACGAGAAACACGTACTGATGAGTGTTTTTCCATTCATAGGTAACAAGTGAAACAGATTTAATGGAGCTAAAATATATGTTTTTAACTGGGCTAAAACATTATTTTTGGGCTTCACAAAAATAATGTTTTATAGCAGAAATGTGGCCAAATTTGTTTATCAGCTGTACAAAGCTGTAAAAAGACATCCATCTGTGAACTCTAGACCTGCCAGATTTAGGAAAGCTTGAAGTACTGGAAGCTTAAACCCGGTAAGAAACAATATGATGTCATATAAACTGACTACAAACTTTTGCTATGAACTCACAAAAGAATTTCCTTTAACATGATGCAAGAGTTCGAAGGAAATTAGATATCTGCGCAGGTTTCCATGTCGGAGGAAAAGTTGTTTCTTACCCTGTCGTTCAGTCTGTCTCCAGCGTCCCTCAGCAGCAGCGCAATCACTTTCTCCACGTCGTCTAGACAACAGGACACATGATCGTCAATCAACATCCAAAATAAGAAAAACCACAGGGATTAACGGGTTTATAGACCAAATGGAACATAAGTTTAAAAGGCCACAACGCACCATAAACAGCTGCAGTACAGTAATATTTAATAAACGCATAGTAAAACTTAAAAGACAAAAACAATGAAAGAATGCGTTGGCCTACATTTTGTTTAGACTTGATGACTACGTGTGAGGCAGAGAAGACGGATTTTGGCGCCCTAGCGTCTCCAAGTGCACCTGCTGTTTTGTTTCATGTACGTGCAAAAAGGAGCGGGCTGGAGTGAAATATAGATCAGAGGGTGTGGTGATCTAATAAATACGCTCTCAGCCAATCACGTCACTGGTCTCATCGCTCTGAGACAGCCGAGCCAATCCGAGTGACGTATGACGACAACAGCTCAACAACTGGAAAGATACTTTGGGGAACGAGGCCCAGGACTGTTGCAGTAGCTTTAACCACCTCCTTTCTAAAGTAATGGACCACTTTGCTCTAGCTGGAGAGGCATTTGCATTTAAGTTCATGTAAAACAATCACTTCCTTACTTCTGTTTCAGATCAAAATACGTTGACAGCTGTAGTAATATTCTCATTTTGAGTCCCCTAATAGCAAATTTTGCAGTGTCAGTCGTGCTATGTTTTTGGGACTTTAAGCTCCGCAGTGTAAAATAATTATTTTTTACTCTTGGGTGACATTTTGTGAATAAAACTTGCCCACAGCCTTATATCACAGTTTGAAAACATTCATCTGGTTGCCGAATCAAACTCAAAACACTCACAAGCCTCACAGAAAAGAGTAAGAGCGATTAAGGAGAGAAGGTTTATTCTTGCATAAAGCCAAATATATCTTCTCCACAACTCACCTGGCGAGTCTGCCTCTATTTCTGGAGGGATGAACGGGATTTCATTAGCGATCTCCGCCAGTCTCGTTACTACCTCTTCCAGCTCATTCTCTTCTTCTACACCATCTGAAAGCAATAATATTAAAAGAAAAGAAAAAAAAAAAAAAAAAGGGGTGTGAGCACACAAGTGTTACAGCAGCAAGTCCAAGCCTGAATCGTAGCCGTGCTTTCCCAAACAGACAAAACAATGACAGCCTGTTACGTCAAAGTGAAAGACGACACGAGAGCTGACTCACGGTCTGCTGGTAGAAGAGTCAGCAAACAGGAAGAACCTGCGGCTGCATGACGACGACCACGCGTGAACCTCTTAATTCAAGTTAAAAAAAGCTGAAAATGTATTTGCATATTTGCAAATCTACAAAAACACAATGACTCAGTAAGTTTTTATGACTTACTGGTAGAAAATTTGTTTTTGACAAGGGTATTTGGTAAAAACGCCTTAGACTAGATTATTGCTGTAAACATATAAATATATTAGGGCTGCAACTATAGAAAATAGTGAAAAATGCCCGCTAGCCCAAGGTTGTGTGTTGATATCGCTTGTTTTATTTGACTAACAGTCAAAGTCATAAATATAATCAGTTTTAATTAATCGACGATTCATATTGTGTCAATACAATAACCGCTGCAGCTGTAAAATACATGCAACACTGTCATGGTTTAGATTTTTTAGTTTCATTTGTCCATGTGCACACACAGCTATTTTAAATATTAAGATTTTAAACCAGGTATATAGTAAGTTTGACAGTCTTACTAGAGCTGCAACGATTAGTCAGAAAAAAACACCTATTTTAATCATCGAATAATCATTTTAGACATTTTTAAGCAAAAAAGAATAAGCTTTTGCTGATTCCAGCTTCTCAGACGTGAGGATTGTTTGCTTGAGACATACAAAACATTCAAAGACCTCACCTTGGGCTGTGGGAAATTATTTAACGAGCACTTTGCAGGATTTTCTGACATTTTATAGACAAAACGTGATTAGATTAATCAGTAATGATTAACATACAGGTGATCTGAATGTACACTCACCGCGTACACTGCGAAAAGCACACATGTCGAAATCTGGAGGCATCTCAATAGTCTTGGGCAGTTCTTCATCTATTGTCCGGGGTTTCATACAGCTTAAAAAGCTCAGCATACGTTTCCATCCCTTCTTCTTTCTCCTCTTCTTCTTCTCCTTCTCCTCCTCCTCTTTTTCAGTCTTGGCCGGTGCCTGAGGTGAGGGTGGTCCATTTACACGTGTGTGACCATTTAGTGCCATCGGGCCGTCCTGTGGAGATAACTCAATGTCCTTTTTCGGCTGCCTCCTCTGTGCGTAGGCCATAAGGAGTCTGTACTCCACCGAGTCCCCCATGTTGTCTGTGTCTGAGGTAGAGCTGAGGTCACAGTCTGTGCCGCTGCTGTGGTCGATGCGGTTGGGCATGGGGTCGTGTATTTCTACGTGCCCATTTGCCATGTTGTTGGTTTACTGTTGATAAAAAAAAGAAATAAAAATCATCATAGTGATAAAATAAAAGGTACAGTAAACTCAAAATCATATGAATCACTATGAATGTGTTTTGCCTTAATTTGCTGTTAATTGCTCGGATGTCGTTTCTTTACTTAAATTGTATTATTCCACAAGTCAGAATAAAGAATTATGATTTTTAGTTATTTGAGATTTTCTGTAGACAGGTCTCTCAAAAAGGAAAAACAGTCTGGTTTACCTACTAGTTTTGAGAGGAGGGGGTTTTCTTTTGGTCTACCTTCATGCACCTTGTCAGATGTGAAGATATCCAGTTTTTTTAATCATTGTAAATTGAATATCTTTGGGTTTTGACTGTTGGTCAAACTAAACATGCAATCTAAAGAGGTTATGTTATGTGAACTTGTGAGGGGTATTTTTAATTTTCTGTAGAGCATTTTAGACTTTTATAGACTAAATAATTAGCTGACTAAGCAAAAACCAATTCCATAGATTAGTTAACTCCCTACTTCACTACATCTGATTAAATTCAATCTATTCATTTTGTTTAAATATTGCTTGTGCACCCTAATAATTCAGTGTTAAACATATTCTATTCTTGTAATTATGAGTTTTATGTTATTTTAAGTTTATTTTGGTTATATTGTGTGTCGCTCCCTGGTGGTGTAAAAGCGAAACTACACTCAAGTGTCTCAGTTATATGTCGAGGCATGTATCATTAAGTGTAAGCCTGACTGTAGCTGTTGGCCTAATAAACAACAAAACACAACAAGCAATTTAACAATAAGTTAATCAGCTGATACATGACACGTTGAATTAATAAAAGACCGACTTTAAAGTTGTTAAAAGCCAATTTAGCTGCAGTACAAAGCTAGAAAAGGTGCTCTTACGAATATCTCGTTTAGTTTGTTTAACAGCACTAAATCTTGTTCTGGGAATAGCTAATAAATGCTACTTGTTAGCTAACTTCCTCGTCAGTAAACAACGCCTTGGCTCCGAAAAAAATACAAAAAACACAACAGGACATTTACTTTTACTGTTATTTCAAATCACACAAACATTATTTAAACGTTTCGTCCTGTCATTAAGTCATTAGCTGGTTAAATCAAACTTTTGCCACCTTATAACTGCCGAAACTACCAAAACGCACTTTACCCCACTTCCGTCAATAAGTAACTCATGTATATAATTGTTTTTTATAAAAACATAAAACTCGAGTACTTACGGTCCAAACGATTAAAAAGACGGTAAAAGAAACTTAAAATGTCCAGCCAGGTAACTTATTTGTCGCTTACTACCGGTAAAAAATCCCGTCTCCTGTATTTAAGAGCGAGTCGACGTGTCATTACGTAAGACGTCGTCATCACATAAGACGTAATGACGTAATGACGCAATACCATATCAAAGAAACTTAATTATGTGCCAGTTTTCAGGTTTCTAGTTTAGTTTTTCTGTTCAGGATCAGTAGATAAATTAAAACTTTGAGCCGCAGTGTGATCACAGGAAACGCAGCGCAACACTCACTTAAAAAAATAGAAAAGAATATTTTTACTATGCAACCAAAATACCCTACAAACTGAAAGTGAAACTGACAGTTACACAGCAAAAAAAGGGTTTCAACTTTATTTATTCTAAAATGATAAGGTTACTCAAATGATGTTACAACTGTAAAGTCCGGCATGCTTTGTCATTATGCCTCACGTTTTTATTAATGAATTTCATCACAAAGTAAAGGTTGGGAATTTTTTTGTGGGACAGAAACTTCCACAACCTCTTTGCATTGGAATTCCTTCTTCTTACAAGAAGTGATGTTTACTTCCAAACAATTATATGTACTGACACATTGCTGCAGTGACTCATGAAGAAACTTGAAGCAGAAGCGTGACTCACCTGCTGGTATGTTAAAATATACTCTTGCCATAACAAAATGAAGGAAACAGACTAAAGACCAGAGATTTATAAAATGAGTTGTCCCACAAGGGGTCGCAGGAATCCAGGGGGTCAGCAGATAAGAACAACAGAAAAAAACCATATTTCTGCCACCAAAAATGGTTTATTTTTCCGACTTCTTCCTCTATTTTTGTCACGTGAATTAAATAAAACAAGAAAAGAAAAGCAAAACACTCTTCGGTTGAACTGGTCAAATGGTAGACATAATGCAACCAGTGACGAAGGGTTGCAAGTAGACAGTGCTTCTTTATAAGGTGTCACAAGTAAAAAAGGTTGGGAAACACTGGCCTGGACAACTCTATGAAAGCCCATTTCTGCCAGTAAAAAAAAGATGGAAAGTTTGTCATGATTAAAAAAATATGCACTTGTTAAGTCAAAATTTTGATTTTATAAGTCAAAACTATGAGAATGAAGTCAAAATTATTATGCAAATTCAAAATTATGAGATAAAAAGTCAAAATAATGAAATAAAAAGCCAAGATTTTGCCTTACCAACAGTATTTTTTTAATCAGGACTAACTTTCCATCTATTTCTTTTATTTTACTGGCGTAAATGGGCTTCCATACAACCCTATTAACTTATATTTTAACATAAATACTGAAAGTTTCAGTTACTCCAGATACTGTTACATTTTCTCAGGTTTTAAAACACTTCTTAACTGTTTGGCTCTGGTTTTAAACTTATTTCATTAGTATAAATATTCACTTTTAAACCTTCCAGCTGCAGCGATTCCACCTGTTTCAGCTGTTTATAATGTGGTCTGAAACTTTGGCAGATGAGACTCCAAAAACTACACGTATGTTGAACAGTATAATTGACTAAATAATCTCACCACAAGGTCCATTTAGTAGCTTTTCTGGAGCTTTCAGTCACATTATGAAATTGTAAATGTTTCCAAGCTCAAGAATGAACTTTTAACTGTATTTTTTTTAAGCCAACATAACTCCTCATAAAGTGCTCATAAAAAATCCTGCTTGTTAAAACTTGTAGAGAACTCTTAGCTGTGACTCAGCTGACTGAGCTTGTATTTGACTTAACGGCTACCTGAGAAATCTCTGAGTCTTGTGTCACATTCAGGGTGTTTTTACACAGTAATGTGGGTCACAGTTCATATCCTGCTTAGGGTGAAAACTTACTTTAAGTGCTAATGGAACTTATAACGACAGAAAGACCAGCAGGATGCGGCGAGCACATGTTTCAGTATGGCAGCTAATGCCAGCTCGTCCTTGTTTATATGAAGTTTACGACTGAAATATCACACAAGTAGTGAAATATTATGCAGGAGGAAGACGTGAGAGAGATTAAACTGTTTCTATTGGCAGGAGAGTCTCGTATAGTAAGTGACCCTGTTAAATAAATATTGTTATCACGTTGGGTTGCGTTACTTGGAAACAGCAGCATTTTGATTATAAGATTACAAACACTAACGTTACTTTGCACACCCTGTACTAATGACTGATAATGATTCACAGAAATTAAGTGTATACTGTTATTAAAAGTACTCGATAAATAATCTGTGCTGATGTGAAAGTTCAAGGGTTCAAGGCATCTTTCCAAACCTAATATCAACATTTTTTAAATCAGGATAAAGCAAGTTTTAACCATAAAAACCCACAATGTTTGGTGTTTTAAGGTTATATATACTCTACTGTATATTTTACCTTTATTACTTCTATGATACAGTGTTCATTTAATGTCTACAATAACTTAAAAGATCTTTTCTACTATACTATAATGTTAAATCAGTGTGATGGAAGGAAAAATAGCTGTTGTATGTAATCATAGTTTGATCAAGTCCAACAAAGTGCCAGAACTGTTTGTGTAGGAAATAGTTTACTGTAAAATGTCTGTATGAACTTCCCCTTTAATTAAAACTGTCCAGATGGACTTAACTCCACCCGTCTGGTGCTCCAGAGGAAGTAAAACACTAAGTCATCGAGAAATACTTCTTCTTTATTCACTGGAGCATATTCATGTCGATTTATTTCAAAACTTAAAAATAGTCTGTTGCAAAAGGTCTGAATTGGATAATTTCTTGTAAAATTTAGATATACTTTTGGAATAGCTTCTGGTAAATAGCTTTCCATAGTCTCAGTTATCACATATGTGTGTGTTAGTGTATGTTAATATAAAAAAAATATTATATAGTATATAAGTGTATAAGTATATAAGTGGAAATATTCAGGTGAATAATGTTTTTAAGGCTTTTTGTCATGTATCTTTTAGCCATGCTAGCAGCGTAGCTTTAGGAATGACACTGTCTGTTGTTCGGTTCACCACTTTGGTCCAGACTGAAATATCAAATATAATAACATTATAATATTATAATATAACAACTATTGGATGGATTGCCATGAAATTTGGTAAAAATATTAGCATCCAATTTTTGGTGCTTAACTTTTCATCTAGCGCCATCATCACGTCAAACTTTTCATTTGTCCTATACTTTATATTTATGACTAAATACTAAACTAATGCTAATTAGCAAGTGTTAGCATGCTAGCACTCCCACTCTTTGGGATCGATGCTCCTTTGATTGGATTTTCATTGTGTTTAATACTTGAATAGCTAATTGTTTTGAGATGTTTTAGGTTGGATGGATTGGATCGGCCTGTTGGCATGAACTTTATATCAGTGTGGTGGCCATTTTAATGTGAACATATTGACCTTTGACCTGACCGAGTATGAGTACGTTTGCATCTGGATGTTTAAATTTGCATGAAGTGACTTCTTCGTAATGGCAGTTCATTTCCAGTTTAGATTTTTTTTTTTTTACCCCGCAGTTAAGTAACAGCCCTTAGTGGATTTCACCAACAATCATTCAAAGAAGAAGAAATAAGATCAGAGGCAAAACTACAGCATCACATCTTCTTTTTAACAAATTAATAAAATAAAACAACAAACTTCAAGTAATCCCATCATCATCATCAGCAGAAAAATGAGAAATACAAAAAGAAAAAAAACAAAAGACCCAACACATGTCCGACCTAAGAGGAAACTCGGAGTAGAAATCATTTAAAACTATAATAATTAAATAGTTTAAACAACAATAATGCCATCTTTTTATGCCATTACCAGAAAATAATCCCAGGGAGGTAAGAAAATGCCATGCATAACCAACGCTGATGAGAGACACAGTTTAATACAAAGTCATGTTTCTACTCAATAGAAAGAGTGATACGAAGCGTGTGTGTGTGTGTCGTTCAGAGCGGGCCTAGCTTATTACCACAGTCACTTCATAGGAAACGTCATCACCATTTACAGGTAGTTCATTTACACACGTTGTCTGTTTTATGGTCTCAGTGTTGGATGTCGCCATCGTAGACGTCCATTTGTGAAAAAAAAAAAGAGAAATACTTCGATCTGAGTGGCTTGAAATGTGGATTTAGTACTCAGAAGTGCAGCAGAACATCAAATATATTGTAAACAAACATCTGTACGCAAAGATTGTCGTGTGAGTTTTGGATTAGAATTAAAAAAAACATAATTGTTCTACTTTTTATAATTCAACTCGCCTGAATTTAACACAGTTTTAGATCGTTTTATCATCCCAAAGCTAAAAAAAACATTTCTTATCCTAATTTATACCATTGATGTGGGAAAAACTGGTTTCTGATTGGCTGGAAAGTGTCTATTAAAAATGTATTTTTGATGTGAAGACAAAACATTTGTTTGCAAGACAAACAAGTTTTATTTTAGAGGCTATAATTGCAAATAAGCAGGAGGAAGCTAATTGATTAGATGGAAACATAAAATGTAAGAAATGACTCATAAAAAAAGTCTTTGTGGCAACTAAAAACAGGATTTCCAGTGTGACTTCTACGATGGCTTCATCTGGGTCAGTTCCTACTTTAAATATCAATTTTAGTTCAAACAAAAGAGACCTCACAGGGTTGTTTAAAAGCTCAATCTACTGACATACATGCACACAAAAGAAAAAATAAAATAAAAAGAATAAGAAGACAATCATAAACCCAACCTGCACTGAAGCAAAATTGCACATTCAATACTCCTCGGTGCTAAATGGTCGACTATGTTAAAAACATTAATGTAATGTAAACGATTAATAGAGAAATGCAAAAAGACGTCATCTATTCATATTGCATTGAATATGGCTCAGATTTTTCTTTTCTTCTTGGATAAATGCTGCAAACACACACACACACACACACACACACACACACACACACACACACACACACACACACACACACACAGTCTGTAGTTATGTACATACAGAGTGACGTTTCTTCTCTTTCCAGGTTTGATATGGAATGGGGAATATTATCACACACACACACACACACAAGCTGCATGTGAAAGCCTTGTCGGGTCAAGAGTACCAGATGCACACTATCCCGGTGTGAAATATTTCTTTGTGTGACGGCATCTCAGACATCTCAGTCAGACATCTGAAAATGAACAGCTTAGTGATTAAGCTTTAAAACGCCCCTTTTTTAAAACATAGTCTGGTGCGTCCTCCACAATCAACTGGCTGCACTTGCTGAACGTTCATTAACACCTGCACAAGGATTTGTGGTTGAACTAATCTGTTGGTTTTCCTCAATACTGGGGCGATAATGGTGCTTTGTCAACAGTCTGATCTGGTCCAGGCAGTGATGGATATGATGGATTTAATGCCGTTTTGTTTGATCCAACATTTATAACAAAAAAATAAAATAGCTTGGTTGCAACATTTTAATTTGATTTGAAGTCTGAATTGGGGCTGCAACCAAAGATTATTTTCATTATCGATTTATCTGCCAATAACTTTCTAGATTAATCGAATTGTTTGGTCTTCAAAATGTATAATGTACATTTTCCAAGCAAAACCCAAAGAGATTAAATTTACGATCATAGACGACTGAGAACCAGCAAATATTTAAATTTGAGAGAAACCAGTGACGTTTTGGCTTTTTTTTTACAAAAAAATAAAGACATAAATGATTAATCAATCGTTACTAGTTGATCAAGGTTAAGAGCAATTAAGGGGAGTTGTGTCTTTCCTGTTTTAGCTCCAGCCTGTTTGGCTTGTGACGCCTTAAAACGAATCAACATCGATTGGGAGCAGTTGGACCAAAGAGTGATTTTTCCTTTTCTCTTTTTGTGATTGTTGAATTGGAGGGTTTTTAGAGGCCTGAAAAAAGAAGAAAGTATCAAGTATTAGAGAAAACTAAATGTTATTTTGTACGACAGAAATATCTATATTTTCACCTTTAATTATTTGTGTCATTAGAGGATCCCGACGCCCCCCTCCGTATCAGGTCTGCTGAGACCTCCTTGTGCAGACTGGAATTTTTATAACTTTTTTTGTATCTTATTTAGTTTAATTTCTCAAACTTGGACCACTGCCTGTAACAGTTTGGTGTCAGTTTTTGGTATTTTTACGTGCAATTTGTTGCGACTCTCTGGTTTTGAAAAGGTGCTGTAAAAATAAAGTTTTCTTACTTCCTTCCGTACTTAAATGAGCGTTGTAATGTTATCGAAGCCCTCCGTTGACCCAGGAATGTGGATGATGTAATTTGGTATTAAAGCAATCTATGAGAATGTGAAAACAAACCACTGTGACAGGAATTGTGCATTAGATATGACACTACGTCAGTGCAATGTCTTTGGCACACAGGTTTTATGGGGTAAACATATAAGCCTTTAGTATTTCCATCAGATCTGAAATGAAACTTTATCATATTTTGATTATTTTCAACAGAAATAACTTCTAACTGCTTCTCAAAGCTCCGTCGACACATTTTCCACGACTGCAGAAGTAAAACCCACTCTTAACATATGAACGGTGACCAAAATAAATGACGGCTGTTCAAAGTGCACTTGCATCCTGAACCGCTAATAGTCCTACAATCAGTCGCTCAGTCAATCAATCAGCACAATCAATAAATAGAATATGAATAAATAAATACAAATAAATAGTTGACCATTAAAATCTCTGCTGCAGTGCTGCTGTGAGCTGAAGCAGTTCACTCCTCCAGTTCATCTGATTTATCTCTCCGGCTGCAGAGACTCAGACTCTCACCAGACTCTGTTCATTTTTTTTACACTTTTCTCTCCCAGATTCGTCTCCACTGCGAGTGTGTGTGTGCAGAGTCCAGAGAGACAGAGCGAGCGTGTGTGTGTGTGCAGAGTCCAGAGAGACAGAGCGAGCATGTGTGTGTGCAGAGTCCAGAGAGACAGAGCGAGCGTGTGTGTGTGTGCGCCTCAGACAGCCGTCTCCAAGTCTTCGCGGGTGGCAGAAGATGTGTGTTGTTGGGTGCTCAGGTAGGTGGCGAGCTCCGAGTCTCCCTCCGCTTGGTCCGCTGGGGTCTTCCCCTGGTGGACACACGCACACGCACTCAAGTTGACATATTTTGTTTTGTCCAACCAACAGTCCAAACCCCCCCCCAAAAATATCCAGTTTAGCACATAGAAAACAAAGAAAAAGCTCACTTTTGAGAAGCTCAACCAGTGAAATTTTAATCCATTATCAAAATTGTTGCGGATTAATTTCCTGTCTGTCAAGTGATCAATTAATCGACTAATTGTTTCAGCTGTAAAATGTAATGTATCACATATTAAAAAGAATCACTTGCAGGGCTGTTGTATTAGATTGCATTAGATTTTACAGGTGCACCCATTAAACCGGTAGGTCAGGGTCGTCGTCCGTGAAGGCCACGAGCCAAAACAAATAAAGTTGTTTATGCTACAAAGAACAAATGACCTTTGACCTCGAAGCAGACTTTTTCTCTGCTCTGTGCACCTTGGAAGGAGTGAAGCTGCACCTTAAAATCCCTTCTCTACTCAGTACAGCAGTACTTCTGAGTTAAACGCACATGTTCGACAGCTGGACAGTTTTGGTTTAAAATAAAACTTCAATCAGTGTTTTGAATAACATCTGTGGAGCGAGGACGTGGGTGTGCATTTATGTTCTTCCTGTACAGTCATACTGTGTATATATTTTAGTTTTTAGCTCTGAGAGTATGTTTTTCTGTATGCTGTGGGGTTTTTCTGTTCCTGATTCTTGGATTTGGACCGCTCTGTTTATCTCCAGCATGAAAAAAAAAGGTTTAAAGGCACTTTTAGCAATACTTTAGAAGTATGGTGCACATGAGAAATGTCATAGATTTTAATTTTATTTTAACTATTAACTCAGCTCGCACGGTTTCCTGTCGCTTCCTGTCGTATAATTCATTGAAACCGCCGCCGTACAGCGTGCGACATCCTCTGTCCTTACCTCCCCTTCTCCTCACTTTTCCCAAAAACTAAAGTGGTTGTTTCTGCTTATTTATTTTGTGGTTAATTAAATAAACACGTATTTTCATGTTTCACATTTCCTAACAAAGTGCACATGAGGTTTTGACAGCTGGTGAACCCAGAAGAGATCGGGCTTTCTGAAGCTGATGCTGAGACTTGATGACAGACGTGGTCAGGACATTCCCTGTACACAAGATTAACGTAAAACAAACAGAAAGAAACACCCTAGAAGAACATTCAACATCTCTCTGTAGATCATTTACATGTCATGCTGATCTCCTGATATGACTCAGCTGGATTTACGGGAAAAGTGTTTGTGTTCCGGTTTTTATTGTAACGCGTGAACTGTGACTGTGTGTTTACCTGGAAGTTGGTCTTCTCGAGCGACGCCCCGGCCTCCACCAGCAACCGACACACGGCGTGCTGCTTCTCTGAGGCCGCTTTGTGCAATGCAGTGTCCCCTCTACACACACACACACACACACACATCAGGTAAGCGGTGAGAACGTGTTGTCTTGAAATGAAGTGTGGTTGCAAGATTACTGTCACACTGACACGCAGGAAGGAAGTTGGCAGAGAGCAAAGAAAACCATACCGCAGACATAAAAGCTACACAGGATCCTTTAGAGACAAAATGAAATTTAAAGTACCCAACATACTTCTCTCTGTCTGTCAAATCCAGAAGCACCTTAGAGCCTGAAGAGGGAGAAACAGAAGGCACATAAGCAGCTTTGCATATTTTTTATTGAAAGACAACATAAAATATGACTAATTTATATAAAGAAATGCTGCAAACAGCACCTTTAAAATCATTTCACACACATATACCTTGCATGCGCATCATGCACATTCTCACCCTGTTGCAGTACGTAGCTGACCACGTCCGTGTGTCCGTTCTGGGCGGCTTTATGTAACGCCGAACAACCTCCAGAGTCTCTGACCAACAAGCTGACGCCTCGACGCACACACTCCGACAGCTGGAGACAGAAACGAGGAGAGGATTAGGATTTCTTAAAGATCCTTCATTTGTAGCTTCGGGGTGTTTAAAGCGTAAATGGAAACGTGGGATGCAAACATGTGTAATACCTTACTCACTGAGTATTTCCAAGAATACTCATTTCTTTGTGTTTCGTTAAATCTTATGCTTTGTGATTTTTTTGTTTTCTATTATGTAGTATGGTTTGCGGACAGTTAACACCATGTAACTTTAAAAAAGAGTTAAGAGTTGCTTTGGGAAACACTTTTAAGATTGATCACACAGTACTTGTCAGAGATTTAATGAACTGGCTTTATGCTGAATCATTATTGCTTTTTTAGGACAACCATACAGTTTCGATGACTCATTATGCATCCCGGTGGAGCGCAGCACAAACGGGAAAAACTGGTTTTAATTACACATTCTTTGACAATGTGTGCGTCTGTGTTTGTCTGTACTTTACCATGGAAAGATCCCCTGTACTGGCGGCGGTCAGCAACGCTGTAAACAGATACAAATCATCACGTGAGCTCACGGCTGCGGTTCACTGACTTTTCTCAACTAACCTGTTTGTCTGTAAACACACCATCTTCTTCTTTTTATAGAAATATCTGCACTGAAACACTGTCTCTAGTAATAATGACTGACTATGTAATAAATGTAATGTAATGTAATTCAGGGACTTTTTTTTTATTTTTTTAACTGCAGCGTTGTTAAATTTAAATGTTAAATGCATTCAAAGTGAAGCATTGTTTAAGATAAAGGAAGTGAGAAAATTAAAATAAAGAAGGATTTTTTGTTTTAACCCTGCAGGGTGTTTCTGCAGGGACTCTTTGCACTCTTGGACTTTCTGTTTAATTTTCCTACAAATCCACCTGCCATCTGTGTTTCGTCTAGTCGGGTGAGGGTCAAGCTAATTTCCTTGTAGCAGAATATTTTTCATTGTCTCTCGAGCCGTCAAACTGCCCTCAATAGCACGTCTAAAAATACTTAATAATGACAACAATGACCTCAAAGTAACACCTGGCTCTGCTTTACCTGAACTGCATGTGTGTTACAAGCATTTACAGAGCAGGATTTCAGAATAAATGCAAGTAGTTAGAGTTAGAGGAACCAAAAAATCTAAATGTTTAATCCAGTTTTACTCCTGACTGTATGAATCATTTTGGAAAGTTTTGGAAGGCAATGCCACTGCTTTCTGGGACTTGGAAGACAAATGTAACCAAAAAAGAAAAAAAATGAAACAAACTTGACAAAACCAAACTATTTCTGACAGAATATGACATTTATGAAGTTATGAATACGCAGAACAAGGAAACACAACAGGATATTGTTTGGTAAAACAGACACGACAGGAGAACTTATACAAAACTGAAAGTGGACAAACAACAAACATGGTTCAATAGGGTTCACTTGACTGGAGAGTCCCAGGAATAACAGTGACACAAGATCAATTGACCAGACTTCCTTCTGCATCTCCAGAGATGTTATTGTTGTAATGATCACAGGCCTGAATGTGCTCATTTAAGGGACTGAAACCTGTTTTAAAAAGCTCCAAACTGCCCACAAGGGAAGTTAAAATTTTATTTAAGGAGGGGGGAAAACACACAACTAGCTGAAAAAGTGAAACAAAAAAAAGGTAAAGTGCAACACTAAAAGGTAAAGTGCAACTTATTAACGAAGAAATAATCTTTCTGAAACACATTTCCAAAGTGATGACACGCCCTAAACTACAGCTACAAACCAGTTTTTATACATTTTTACATAATTATATAATGTGTGTGTGTTCTACCTTGTTCCTCGGATGTCAATGGAGACCTGGAAACGGAAATTACAGAAGGAATTAAAATGTGATTACGCAGAAAATACTTTTTCAGTGCTGCAAGTAGCGATTATTTTTCAATCTTTTGATTAAATGTTATAAAATCAGAAACCTCCTCTAACTTAATTAGTCATCAACAGTCATGAGATTTAGAGCAACTACTTTGATAATCGAATAACCGTTTTAGTCATTTTTTTATATAAAAAATATCGATAAAAATATCAAACATTTGCTGCTTGCAGTTTCTCAAATGTGAGGATTTGCTGCTGTGAACAAAAGAAGACATTTGAAGATGTCACTGTGGGCTGCAGGACATTATGACAGGCATTTTAACTAACTGACGTACCCCGCAGTAGGCTCCACTACCAGATCAGGCATCCCCGTGGACGATCCCTGGCTGACCACTGGTCCCTCGTGGTCCAGGATAAACACCTCGTCCTGGCAGATTTCTGTCACAAAGTGGAGGTGCTCCTACAAACACACGTGTACAGAGCAGAGGCGTGTAAATATACGAGCAGACAGTTGGCTGACAAACATTTCAGTCAAAACCAAACACAAATCCATCAACTCAGTGATCTCTGAACTGTTGTTTTAACCGCTGGAGCGCCAAAAGAAAAGCAGCAGTGTTTACCTGAGCCTTGTCAATGCGATAGAAACGGTCAGCTGATGTGGCTGTAAGAGCAGAGACACACATGTCAACAGGAAGCACTTAAAAAATATACCGAGGACTGTATCGTGTCACTTTACTGCTGCCTGGAGTTAACTTTATTTTAAACATCTGCTATAAACACACCTTTTTAAACTTTACCTGAGTTGTGTGATTTATCAAGTTTGTTAAACCACGTCGTAACTATGTTAAGAAAAGATAAAGTTATTATTAAAATTGTGCCACCAAATACAAAAAAATAGAAGTTTTACTAAGCACTTTAGTGAGGTGGAGTGATAATAAGAGTGACAGGTATAAAGGTGGATACAGCAGGCTATGAGGGGACAGATTTAGTTCACAAAGGATCTAAAAATATGTGCTTTAGATGAGTATAAAATAAATGTGTACACTGCTGCAGTACTTTACTCTCTGATTTAACTTTTTGTATAGTTTTGGATCAAGAGTCTTTTTTTCACATTTAGTTGTTTCAAAAACAAAACAAACCAAGAAATCAGATTTATTTGGGGTTTTGGTGTAAAGTACTTTTTCTATCAAGGCATTTGTGTTCATCTCTTATCGCTCAACATTTCTGTCAACATCTTCTGTCAGTGTTTCAGTCACTCACAATCCAAGAAGCTCCAGTTGGGAGAGAGTCTACTGCTTGAACTGGTCCTGGGGACACCCCGGCACTCATCCTGAAGACAGACAAGAGACAGACACTGTGATCTTCATCATCCCTTTGCTGAACAATAAACTGAACTTGAAGGATTATTTGAAGAGAGAGAAAGCAAAAGAGAGAAATCCAGACAGAGAAAAGTACTTTAAGTGTTTATTTTTGAGCAGCTGAACAACCAATAACAAGACAGAGGACAGGACAATGAGGCAGCGTATAGTGTAGTTTAAATTGCATATTATTATAATATTACTGTTTATATTTCATGTCCAGAAAATGTTTTTCCAGTGTGGTAGAAGAAGACTTTACTCAACATGGGTGTCAGTCTGTGAAACCTAGATTTCATTTACTGTATTTAGCTTGTTTTCCTCATTTTAAAAGGTGTAGAGTTTTATTTTCATGCTTTATGGAGCTGCAAACACAGCTAAAAACATCATAACTATCACATTATTGTCCTCGAAATTATGACACAGACTGTAGGAATTAAGTCAGATTTAGAGATTTTAAATGTGTAGCAAATAGCTTCTAAAGCCTTCAAAACTAATAATAACCAAAGTTTTTTTCTGCAGAAAGACACCCAAAAGTCATATACCTGATAGTGCACTCTGTGGCCAGTAGATGGCGCCTGGTGTAAGTCCTAGCAAGCACAGCAGACAGGTTTCAAGGTTAACAAACAGCCAAAGCATTTACATCAAAAACTTGCACAGATGTTAGTTCTGTTAGTGAACGTTTCCCCACATGAGACACACGGCTACAGAACAGCTCTGCATCCCCCGGTGCTGTTGGTTCCACGAATAACTCAAGAGCGGAGACATGGCGCTGCGTGCATCATGAACAGAAGAGCGGAGAAGGAAAGTGATGATGAGCATAATGATAGAAAGATAAACAAGGGGGGAAACTTGCCTCTTGTAATCTGTCGATATAGAGTCTGCATGTCTCCAGGTCACAGTCGCCCCTCACCACCACAATGCCTACTGGGATGGCTGGAACACACAAACACACATCCAGCAGATATGCACCAACATTAGCATCATAGTCATATATCTGTCCACCTGATGAATATAAGTCCAATATTCCCTCTCTTTTATCGCTCTGTGTTTGGTCTCTACCAACTCCTGAGGGAAATATCTGGCTCTTTAGCTGCTAAATGCTCCACCATGGTCACCAGCTAGTCGCTAACGTCTGGAAACTTTGAGAACGGTGAACCAAAACAGTAAAGTTGTGGGCTGGAAAACCAAAACAATGAGCTGAAAGACGCTAAAACTTTCCTCAGAGCCGAAAGGAATTGGGTTAATTATTCTTGAGTGACCACTTTCACATACAAGTAGTCATGTGATCCATTGTTCATACAAAAATATTGATTATAATACAATGTTTTGATCTCAGTGAGCCTTACAGATGTCTCGTAGTCGCTCTTTGTCGTACTGCAGTCGGTCGTACTCCTGCAGGCTGATCCGATTCACTCGCAGGCGCAGACGATCTGGAACTGCGTGAGGACTGGAAAAAAACACACAAACACACACACAAGTGCATGTACGTGCACACACACACACACACACACACACACAATTCAGACATGTCCGAACATATAATGATAAGGAAACACATGCATAGACACAACGACATTCACTTCCTCATCTGTCTTGTCTTGTTGATGTTATCATGGTTTTGATTTCTTCACACTAACTGATAACTGGAGGTTTGTAAAAAGTAGTAAAAGTAATAAACACCCCAGTAGCAGAGTTTTTACTGTGAAGATAAAGGTCTCTGCTATCCTCCTGCGACACGACCCTGATTCTGTGTTTGAGTTTGAGGCGGGCCAACACATTCTGAAGTCAGTGTTTGTGGGCAATACTGCCTTCAGCGAGGATGGAGGTTGATGAAGGCAGAATATTGACGTCAGAAACATGGTGGGCGATGAGCAAAACTACAACGAGAAAACACTGTCGGGTCACACAGCAGCTGATGGCAAAATGACCCATCTACCCAGCCTCAAAAGCTCAAAACCTTACCTGCGAGGGAACAGAAAGGGTGTCAAATTACAATGAACATAACATTCACGTCACTTTTGTTCTTCTCAGTCACAGCTGAAGCAAACTTATGAAAGCAGCTTTTCTGGGGGAGGGCATGGACATCAAGTGAGTGCAAAGGACTGGTGCGGGTACAGTAAGAGCACAGCTCAGGGTGAAGTTAAAGGTAAAGGGACTACAGCAGGAAAAACATCCAAGACAAGAAGCACATTTAGAAGTGGAGATGCTTCAGCATGCTGCCATACAGCCTCGCTCTCTGTCAGGCCGCATGTAACTTAACAGACATTCAATGCGATACGACTCAGCTTGGGTTCGACCAACATGAGCCTTTGAAGCTGACACGAATTTGTCTTTTTGGATGTTTTACATTTGACTAAAAGTTTGCTTACAGGGATTTAACTGTAAAAAAAAAAAAGTTGATATTGTAAGAAGTCAGATAAATAAGAGCTAAAACAATTAGCCAAATTAATCAATTAGTAAACTAAACCTGCAACAATTTTTGAACATTCGCTGCTTTTCTCTGTTACATCATTATAAATTGAATAAATTTGGGGTTTTGGACTGTTGGTCGGACAAAACAATCAATTTAAAGATGCCACCTTGAGCTCTGGGACTGTGTGATGGTGAATTTTTACATTTTCTGTCATTATTTTGACATTTTATGGACTAAATGATTGAGTATGAAAATAATTGCTACTACACTAATAATTGTCACATACACAACAAGTAATTTATGCAGTGAAGTTGGGGTAAAAGACTAGTTAGGAAAAGGATAGAAATTCAAGATAAACAAATCATATATATGTATAAATGTGTAAAAACAAAAGGAGCAAAATGTACATATAACACAAGCGCAAATACACAACGTGCAGGGCAGTTTAAAGGATAAACAGATGTCATGTTAGAAACAATCAATAAAATGAAATTAATTTGAGTTCTGTCATGTTGCATTATTGAATTACTGTAATTAGTACTGTGAAGATTTCTTAATTGTAAACGGTAAACTGAAGGTAAAATGCCATTTATATAAACAAAGTGTTGGTTTCTGTGATCAACCGAGCTGCATCGAATCAGTGATCAATAACACCGACTGGTTTCAACTTCATCAAATCAAACGTTGGTCGAACCCAAGACGAACCAATGACACAACACTACCGACGCACACAAACACACACAGACACACACTCACATAGACACACACACAGTGACAGAGGGCTAAGGTACTTACACAGAGAAGGAGTCTGGGGGAGCAGAGAGGCGGCGCAGATCAGCTGCACACACCTTCTGAATACTACCGCCGCGCACGCACACACACACACACACACACAGAAGAGAGGAGGAATGTATGGCGGAGAGGAGGTGAGAAGGAGAGGAGGGGAGAGGAAGAGAGAAGGGGAGGGGAGAGGGAGGAGGAGTTGAGAGGAGGCAAAGGGAAGAAAGGAAATGAGGCAAGAGAAGAGGAGACGAGAGAGAAAAGAGGAAAAGATGAGGAGAGAAGGAAAGAACAAGATGAAAGGAGAGGCAGAGGGAAGGAGAGGAGAGGATATTTGGAGGAGAGGAAAAAGAAAAGAGGAGAGGAGGAGAAGAGAGAGAAGGAGAGAAGAAGAAAAGAGGAAAAAGAGAGGACAGGAAACAAGAGAGGAGTGGAGAGATGATACAAGGGAAAAAGAGGAGAGGGGAAGGAGATGAGGAGAGACGGAGGTGAGAGGACTCAAGGAGGAGAGGAGATGAGGAGAGGAGAAGAGATGAAAAGGTAAAGAGAGTAGAGGAGAGGAAAAGAGAGGAGGAGGAGGGGAGGAGACAATGAAAGGAGAGGAGAAGGAGAGGAAAGGAAACAAGATGAGGAGGAGACAAAAGAAAAGAGGAGAGGAAGGAAACAAAGGAAGGAGAGAAGGTAAAGAAATGAAAATAATAAATAAATAATCAAAAAGATTGCAGACATGTTTTTGGCAAAAGGAAGAGGAGGGACAGGAGGAGGGACAGGAGGAGAAAAGCCCAGAGGTAAGTAGACAAACATTGATAGCGCAGAGAACAGTAGCATCAAGCAAAGACACAGGTCATTATCCTCCTGCTGTATCTGTGTTTCTCTTGCGTGCACACATTTACTGCCGCTGGTAGACTTTAACAAACAGTTGAAAATAGACCCACAAATATACACAAAGATATACATGAAGAACTACAGGGACGCAGGAGTGTTAGTAGCCACACAATTTCAGATATTAACACTGTTTTTTTATACAGCAGGCGACCACAAAACAGCGCTGCTGCTGCTGCTGCTGCTGCTGCTGTATCCCTGAAGGAAATCGATAAACGTCTCCTTTGATTCCTCGTCTTCTCAGCTGACGTACAGCGGAGGGGAAACCGCACAGTATTACATGTCGTTGGAGACGTCGCCGATGCTTTTGTTTTGATTAATTTGAGTGGACAACATAGATATCCCTACTCCGATTGTGGTTTGGAGAGCCGAAGAGACATGTGGGACATTGAGAGGAGTGAATGTCAGCTCCCACTAAACAGATTGTATGACTCACTCGGCGCAACCCGGGCTTTTACAACACTGCTGGCCTACTTCCTCTGTCTGTACGTGTGTGTGTGCGTGTGTGTGTGTGTGACTCACTCGTTGAGCAGGGGCACAGAGGTGCGTCTCTTGCTCTTCTGGACCATGTTGGCCTGATTTCGGAGGGAGATGCGGAGAGTGGAGGGAGCCAGTCGGCACGGCTCACCGTCCACCTGCATCGCGCGCACACACACAAAGACACACAAAAGGATCACTTTTAAAAAGTAGGAACCAATAATTAAACATATAGAACATATAATATTGCAGTTGTTCATGTTAGCTGACAGTTGTGATACATCTGCAGGGCTCGTATCGTTCGATCAATATCAGTGCCAATATGATGCATACATGACACAATACAATACTTCTTTCTGCACCTCAGTTTGGGGACATTTAACATGTTTTAACCCTTTTCTTTGAGCTGGAGATGCATATACACTTAAAACTTGTTCTGAACATTGTTATTAAATAATTCTTCATTGGTAATAATAATTTTCATGATTCATAAACATGAACAGCACATATCAACTACCATACCACTCATACAGTAACTGTAGTATTAGCCAAACATACTTATACCTGAGAAATACAAATAAAAATAAATAAAGTTAAGTGTATTAATGGTGACCATCTTTCTGCAAACCTGTCTGTTTTCAGCTGTAATCTCGCTGTGATTTTCTCCACGATGAAGACCTTTTTTTTACCCCGTCTCTCCACTGCGTTATGTTTGGGGGCTGCGGCTTCATTTTACTTGCTATTAATAGCAGAATTCTCAATAAAGAGATCAAATCTATATCCGTCATATTGATCAGGAAATATCTTGTGTACAAAACATATACTTTCCATTTTTATTTTCCTAATTTGTAAGCAGTCAAAAGCATCTAAATCATAAGAGCACGACTGGTAGTTTTTTTTAGGTGGACAGATAATTTTAATCTTTCATTCTTACTTTCAACCTGTTTTCTATTATTTCTTGTTGTATGTCCATATTATTATTCTTCTGCTGCAAAAATGTAGTTTCATCTTACCTTGTTTTACTTTCTACACATATAATCTGCATATCAACAGTCTGATAACTGGGTTGGGATGCCAGTGAGTGCGTGTACTCACCTGAACAGGTACGGTCTTGAAGGTAGTAAGAATGACTTCTCTGCACTGGTGCAATCTCTCTCCGTGACCTCCGACCTGTAGCGCCGCCTGGTGGACGAGAGAGATGTACACTAAGATACCACCTTGTTCCTTTTGCCTTAGTTCTGTCGGCCATTTTTTTCTTGTCACGTCCGATTTATTCAGCATTTATTCATTTATTTATATTATAATAAATCCCCTGGTTCTCTCACCAATGAGGCCATGGTGAAGCCAATAACCTCGATGCAGCCGTCGTCATGGCGCTGCGGTTCAAAGTCCCGGTGGTCACCCGTGTTTCCCCACGGCATGGTGCCAGCACAGTACCTAAACACACACACACACGCACATTAAAAAATGCCAAATATGCATCATCTGGTTCACCAAAACAGCTTAAATGTTATGGTACCTCAGCTGTCGCCACTCCATTATGTGCTCTTGACGCACAGCTAACCAACATACTTTTTAAACAAACATTTTAGACCCAAATATCACTTTCCACATGACGATGCAGATCTTTCCCTGACCGTAGGCAGTGAATTTGTTTTCATTATTTCGATATATGAAGGATTTAACTCAGTGGTTTCAGAGTACAAACCCTGAAAGAGAAAGGCCTTACTGTCCCTGCCTTAAGGAGCTGCAACCCCACTTAAAGGATTAGTCAGGTATTCACTAGAGAGCTGTTAGTGTCTCATAACTTTTTTAATGGTTCAAAGGCTTTTTCACTGAAGCAGGAAACACAGAATAATTATAGTTAGGTAGAGTTTCTGGTCATGAAAATGATCCCATTGAAAGATGGTTGTTTATTGACGCTAAATGTCAGACATACAGTATATCAGTCCAACCCTAATGATAATCACATTATAATTAAAGTATCTAGTAGAATGAGTCACTCTCCAAACTGTGCGACCAGTGATCAGATTTATGTCTTAAGCTTCTTGCTTTTTATTATCTTTTTTTGTTTTAAACTTCACAAGAACACTGCAAGAAAAAGAGAGAAAGTCTATACAGCATCGTGCACTCTGTACGTTCACCTACCTGGGAATGTTTAGAAACACAATGCACTGGAATTTCAGCTCCTGGATCTTAGGAGTTAAGTCGGTACCATCACACTGAGAGAGACAGACAAAGAAAGTGAAGATTATAATTTGCGGCTTGAACCTGAAAATGGGCTACATGCACTGGTGTGTTACAATCTTCTGACTTGACTGTACAAAACAACAGGTTTTCACTCTCAGATCCTTTACTTGCTTTTACATGTCGCATCAAGCTTCACTTTCTAGTTCTCAGTTTTGATTCTCAGTTTCAGTGTTCTCGCTCTTAAAACTGTTTTGATGCAGGGGAGTGGGGGTGGAAAGTGACAGATACAGGTCAAAGGTCACGTCAGACTTGCCCACTCAGCTCTCACAGGACGCCCTTCGAGCAGTTGTTGCAGCAACAAAGGAATGTGGAGACCTGAGGTGTAATGTGTCAATCTTTTTAGCCATTTTTCAGCAAGGATGCTTGTTGTTTTAAGTCTGCGAAGTGTGCTATCTTATGTTCAGCAAAATAACATTTTTACTGATATGTCTGCTAGCCCCCATTAAAGGACAAGTCTGGTGATAATCTATATTTTTCTTATTGCAGACAAATCCCATGATAACTGATCATTAGGGCACCAAATATGTATTATTCCACGGATGAAAATAGTCCCAACAACTGCACTATTTTCTCCTGTTTGAGTAACTTTTGCTAAAAACTACTCTGACCAGCTGTTTTAGGAAATTACAGAGCCTTTTTTAAAAATGAAACTGTATAATCATGACCTGTTTTTAAAGATTTACGACTTCAGTCTTTAGGCTGAAGGCCAAAAACAGTGGAGAGGAAGGTAATACATTGTTGATCTTTTGATGGATTTGTTCACAATAACAAAAGTATAGAATATCGCCAGCCTTTATCCTTTAACATTAACCCCTAAGATTATCAAAAAGTAGATGCTATGCTAAGATAACTAGCCATGTCGGAGCAGGCATGACATGTGTGGTTGCTGCCCTCCGGGGATCCATGACAAAGAAACCATACAGCATAAAAAACTTAAGACAAAACATCCCAATTAACCCCAACATGTGATATGTTGTGATACTAGAGTCTAGTTAGAGCTGAAATGATTAGTCAATGAATCGACTGACAGAAAATTAATCAGCAATTATAATTTTTCTAAGCAAAAATGCCAAAAATTAACTGGTTCCAGTTTCTCAAATGTGAATTTTTTTAATGGTTTTGTTAGACTTTGACGATGGTAAACTAAACATCTTTGGGTTCTGGGCTGTTAATTGGACAAAACAAGTCATTTAAATATGTTTACTTTGGCTTTGGGAATTCGTGATGAGCATTTTCTGACATTTCGTAGACGATTAATCAAGAAAATCGATCCTAATCCGAGTATAGAGGTCAGTGGTTAGCAGGAGCGCAGTGGCCCTGATAAGGATTCAATGACTTGCTGAAGGACACTTCAGCATGGCGGATGTTCAGAGAGCAGTTAAAGGACGGCCTTTTAATCACCAGGCCGACCTGCTGCCCAGACATGTCGACATGGAAAACGATACAGACTGAGAGAGAGTGTGTTAACACTCACCACCACTCTGACGTGCTTGGACAAATCCCTGGAGCTTCTCTGGAGGAAATCTGAGAACGCAGCCTGCAAAGACACACACACACACACACACACACACACACACACACAAACAGAGAAAAGGAGCCAATCAAACAGAATTACAGTTCATTACATTTCCCTCATTAAGAAGAGATAACTCCCCTGCATGCTTCCTCTCCAACTCCCACCCATCATTCATTCCTTAAATCTCACATGCTTTACGGAGCATCTGCAGGTTCCAAAATTAAGATTTTCTAAGATCTGAGGAAAGCTTTAGATCTGAATCAGACACATTCAAAACAATACGTAGTACAAGTGCAGAATAAGACATCAAAATTAATTATTGAAAACCATGACATCCTCATGTTTACTAAAGCACATGGGATAGATTTCACTACTGACTCTGTTCATTATTAATCTAAAATGACTAGCGAGTGCAGTTAAATTTGGCATTGCATGGTGGCAAGATAACAGAACTTCCAATTGGTTTTAGGACTATAATTACAACTTTTTATGGCTTTATAAAGAGCCCTCAGACTCTGCTTTATCCTAACCTCCTACCTCTGGCAGTTAGTAGTTTGTCTATTTTCCCTTCATTTGTTTTCCTTTGCTTATTTTTTTTGTGTCTTCCAGCACCTCCATCTCTCCTCATCCTCGTGTATTTTCCCTAATTCCCTTCCTTCTCTCCAATCCTCTCAGCCATCGTTCTTTTACAACGCTCTACATGTGTCTTATTAAGACAGACAGACAGAGAGAGCGAGAGAGAGCAGGGGAAAGCAGAAGAGTTTGGGCTGTTTTTGAGTGTGTGAATGCGAGTGTGCAACAAATCAAGTGGGACACTCACTCCTGCATAGAACATCTTGTTGCGGAAGCGGCTGTTAAACTTTTCTGGGTTGGCCTCTGGAAATCAGAAAGGAGGAGAGAAAGAAGCAGAATACATTAAATATGGAATTAAAAATGAAAAAACAAAAACTCATTTGTGCATGCATGAATCAGAATGTGTCCTTTTTAATATTTTATTTTATTCTCCTGGAGCAGGATGCATTAACAGGAAGGAGAATGACTTAATGGAATATAAATAGAGCTAATACAGGGTGAAATGTAAAAAGAAAGACATTAAAATAGATTTCACCGACCTCGGGACTCGTGGAACTCCAGGGTGACGTGAGCATCGAAGCCCAGGCTGAAGTAGTTGTTGAACACATTCAGAGGCAGCTGAAGACACAGGAAAAACATATTCAAGTGAGTGTTTTTGCATAAATATTCTACAATTTATTCACATAGACAGCTTATATCCATGTATACTGTACAGTACCTTCCTATCCTATCATAATGTCTGTCCATTTAGTGATACTCATATCCAAATTTGCATGTTCTGTACACACGTTTCTTTCTCAACTCAGGTCTTTACACATTTTCTGTATGGATTTTTATCACTACCAGACAAACACACTCATTTTTGCCATTTGTGAGGACACTGTATGGAGTATCAGGGTTCACCAACCTGTCAATCGCGATTGATCTGACTGAATCTTTACGGAAATTACAAAGCATTTCAGTTGAAAGGTAATTTGTTGATTCAGAATGCTATCCTAGAGCCGTACCTGGAGTTACTGCTAATTAGATGGATACTTTATTGATCCCGAGGGAAATTTTGCTAATGAAATTTCGCTAATTCAAAGCGATCACTTCCTGCTGCTCTTGTTTCATATTAAAAGGTCACACTGAGACTTTTATTGTGAGGCAACTACAGAAAATGCATTGCATTTGTCACTTTTTTCAGTGCAGATCACTGCTATTTCTTTGTGTGCACAACAAGCGTGTTTTTCAGAGCTTTTTTTCCCAGTTTAACAGTTTTAAATATTGAAACAATGTGCTGGTTAGATGAGCTGCAGACCGCGATAGGCAGTAATGCTCTTGAAAGATGCTATAACAAAAGTTCTGCACTGAGTGGCTTTAACTTAGTCTTAACCCTCAAATAAAAGGTTAACCATGTCCAGCTTTTTATCTATCCCCACAATGTGATTAATCCCACACACTTCTGACCTTCTGTGTGCCCTCCTCTGGCTGCACAGCACTTTTCTCTACTAGGAGGTTCCACCTGTCCAGCTGCACCACCGAACCGTCCTCCACGTGACATAAAACCTTGGACACCGGCTCGTCCGTGTAGCCCTGCAGAGAAAGAAACAAATAAAGATGGATAGGGAGCCAGCAGCTACAGCATTGTGCCAGTGAAGTAATATTTTCCATTTTAGATGATTACATATACATGACAGAATATGTGTGGAGGTATCTGATCATTTTTATTCATATTATTCATGCAGTTGGCTAAACAATCTCACCACAAGGTCCACTTAGTAGCTTTTCTGGAGCTTTCAATCATACCACAAGATCTTCCTCAGCAGTAGAGTTACCCAGTTGTCATGTCACTGAGGAAGATGGTGTGATATGATGATCGAAAGCTCCAGAAAAGCTGCTACTGAACACACTCTGTGCTGAGATTTGTTTTGTCGGCTGCTGCTGTTGGTCAAGAGTTAACTTTCAGTCTCAACTTTCAAAACCAAAATCAACACGAAGTCCTTGAAGTACATAAGAGGAACGGAAATTTGAACAGCTACAATTTCATTACAAGCGGGCAACTCCCATCTGCAGAGGAAGATCATGTGACACCATCAAAAGCTCCAGAACAGCTGCAACAGTAAGTGGACCTTGAGGTGAGGTGGACCTTTTGTCAACTGCCTGTTCAATGGTCGGAAGTGGACGTTTGATCTCAAATTATTTATGTAGCACTTATCGAAAACAACGACACAAAAACTAAGGTTAAAAAAGGACAAACTAAGTTGAGTCATTAAATTAACTATATAAAAATGACTTTTATATAGTTAACTTAACTGCTTGCTAACAAGATCACAACCAACACGTGTACACACAGAAGAAGAAAGAGTGGAATAGACAGCGAGAGCATGTGATGATTGGCTCCCAATAAGAGGTCACTGAGGAGGCTTCACTGACACCACAATCACCTTAAGGGAAAGCTCAGAGCCTGCCACACACACACAAACACACTCACGCATTAATGCATGGATTTTACAGATAACACGCACACCTCCCTTTCTCATATCATCAATCCATGTCTCCCTTCCTTTCCTATTCTTCCCTCCAACCCATTAGTCATTCAAGCCAGGTCTCTTTAATGGAGAGTATGTTGTCTTCCTTTCATTATTCTCTCCATCCTGTGTCTCTCTCTTTTTCGTCTGCTTTTTATTTTCTGTCTCCCTCTGGACAAGGTCGGGAAACCAGTGTACCAAGGACTGCAGTGAATGACACACACACACACACACACACACACACACACACACACACACACACACACACACACACACTG